>JAJOZX010002525.1:7500-480000 GCA_023014485.1 Bathynomus jamesi | reverse complement strand
CTGGACTAAGTGCATTTAGAAACAGGGAGACTATGTTGAGAAGTGATGTGTTTATAATCTATCAGATGTGAAAATAAAATTGTGAAAATAAAAAGTGCGGATACTTATTGAAACCCTCGTATATAATATCAGTCTGATTAATGGGAATGGTGCTAGAAGAGTTAATCTAACGAAGCCCGTGAAACCCGCGGAAGGTTGCGTAAAAAGGGCAATCAATTTTTTCCTATTCAACATTTCGTCAGGGAATGTTTGTTTGATTCATAAAGGAAGTCGTGGAGGAATTTTTGTTCTTTGGGGGCGGAGTATCTATTCCAATAATATATATATATATATATATATATATATATATATATATATATATATATATACTGCTTCTGATTAAGCCTTGTATCTCGTCAGGGAATGTCTGTTTTATTTGTTTATTTGATTCATAAAGGAAGTCGTGAGAATTTTTTCTTTTTTCTTTTTTCTTTGTGGGCCGTGCATCTATTCCCTTAATCTATCTATATATATATATATATATATATATATATATATATATATATATACACGCACTTCTTCAGATTAAGCTTCTCTCTCGTCAGGGAATGTCTGTTTGTTTGTTTGTTTGTTTGTTTGTTTCATAAATGAAGTCATAGAAAACATTTTTTCCTTTTTCTTTTTTCTTTGTGGGCCGCGCCTTTCCATATATATATATATATTAGGGATGTACCGATTCCAGAATTTTGTCCGATACCGATACTCGTTTTTCCAACGATACCGATATTTTGCCGATACCGATACGAATACGGATACTTTATTTTAAAAATCAATAAAAACATAGTTTGTCAATAATTATTTATACATTAATAGTCGTACATAGTGTAGCACATTCAATGTATAAATATAACGTACTGAAATAAATTTAGTCACAAGAGAGTAGACGCTATTTATAACTACGTATTCCACTATATATTTACTAATTACTGCATTACTCTAGTCCAACTCGGGGCCCGAGGTGCGTTGCATAAATATACCTCTAGATATAAGTCCTCCCTAGGCGTTAATGTTTAATTCTAGTGAAAAATTTATATAATAA
Organism: Bathynomus jamesi; assembly: GCA_023014485.1. Classification (NCBI taxonomy): domain Eukaryota; kingdom Metazoa; phylum Arthropoda; class Malacostraca; order Isopoda; family Cirolanidae; genus Bathynomus; species Bathynomus jamesi. The sequence continues at coordinate 478,922 of JAJOZX010002525.1, read as the reverse complement.
GATTAGTTTCAAATTATAGCAGTTTAAAAAATAAGAGGAAGAAATTAAAAATGATGAAACTTCATATGTATTCAATAAGTTTATTCAAATGAAAATTTATTCAATTGCATTTTATAAATAATTAAATATTAATTTTAAAATGAGAACTTGGAAAAGTATCGGCAGTATCGGTCGATACCGTTACCGATACTCTAAAAACAGGTCGATACCGATACCGAAACATCGGTACATCCCTAATATATATAAACACACCTTCAGATTGCCTTTTATCTCGTCAGGGAATGTCTGTTTGTTTGTGTGTTTGTTTGTTTCATAAAGGAAGTCATGGAGGAAATTTTTTTCCTTCTTTTCTTTGTGGGCTGAGCATTTCCATTAGTATATATATATATATATATACTCCTTCTGATTAAGCCTTCTAAGCCAGATTAAGCCAACTGGCTGATTAAGATTTCTAACTCAACTGAGGCTGCCAAGAGCTTCAGTATGCGTCGAGATATGCCAGCGAAAAGACCCTCTCTGTCTTCCTCTCAAGTTACCTTCCTAGATCAGGCTAGGTACGCCTTTTTGGGGGAGGTCATTCTTCGGTCATTCTCCCCATTGTTGCAAACCCCCTCCCCCTTACGGATGCCAACCCCCTCCCCCTTTACAACATTTTATCAACAATGCATTGCAATTGCACTTGGCCTTTTTGCAGTCATTCAACTGAGGTTGTTCCAACATGAAAGAATCGAGTCGCATTGCCAAATTATCCGATATGTAAAACTTTAATCACTTACCCAGTATAACGGGATAGAGAATTTTTCCATCTGCGATACAAGTAATATCGGTTTCAATGTTTTATCACACACACTCCCTGGAATGCGCACCAGACATCTTTTACAACGTTCAGGGATATTTGTATTCACCATTTTATTTTCTCAAGTAAGAACTATGAACATATAAAATTTATTAATACTCTGGTGATCTGTTTGATATCCATAAACGATACTCATCCCTAAACTCTACTAAAAATTCGCATAATCCTTTAGTTACAATTTCGCTGCGCACTTCATCATGATATACATGGATGAAATGGTAGAAATATTTTAAGCTATCCATAATCGCAAGATTTACATTTTCTATCACAGTATACGCGTACTCGGTATGATGTAACATGACGTTATATCTTTTCACACTATTCATCAACAAGATTCATAACCCATATTTTCTGTTTCTCTTCTGCAAGCGTTGATTCTTTCACTTCACGATGTATATATTCTTTAACTAGTTTAATCCTACACCATATTCCATTACATCGTTTGCGACACGAAAGCCCGCGATGTTCTCACCAGAATATCCATAGAGTATTTGGACGTCTTGCTCATCCAGCTTCGCAAGATTCAATCTAACCTTAAGAGCTTTAAAGGATGGATAACTAGAAGTTCTCTCACTGTTCACCACATGTGTAGATTTTACAGAGTACCACTTCAGGAATGTAGAGCATGCAACATCAGCGGCAGCCATCGTTATTTATTCGGTAACGTGTGATTTCTTTAACAGCTAACTGAGCATGGCGAGGAGGAGTTGTATCCCTCCAACCGGTTTAGTACTCGGAGTCAAATGACACTACTTTTATTGACGCGCACCATACAGTGGGCGGGTCTAGATTATCCTGCACACACACACACACACACACACACACACACACACACACACACACAGGAGGAAATGAAACGCTGAAACAATTTATTTAAAACACATACATAATAAATAAACAAATACATAAACTGTAAAAAAACGTCAACAAGTAAATATATTCAAAAGCAAACTCATATATATATATATATATATATATATATATATATATATATATATATATATATATAGTTACACACAGACCGTGCATGGAACAAGGAACTTTTCTGGGAAAATTAAATCCACTATAATTCGAATAAGTAATAGTAAATGACAAATATTATAGTTTTTCTTTTTCGTGTTAGCCCGACGTGGGCAACGGGTCACTCGCAAAGAGGACCGCAAACAGATAGGATCCAGCTTTGGGAGAGGATCTAGGGTTTACAGCTACACCTAGCCTACTATATTCAGAACCTCAATATACGCAAGAAACTCATTGCATCCCATCATGAAACGGACATGTTAAGTGCTTTAAAAAGTGGCCGCTCAATTCTGCCAGTTGAGGTTTAAGTTTTGGTTTTTGGCTGAAAATACAATAGTTACCCCTTTTTCTTTGATGTATTCAATCCGACGTGAATGCATCGAGTTTCTTAAGCATACCACACTCACAAATTCTTATTTTCTTGAACGTCCCATTTGATTTATGAAAATGAAAACACGTATTATTGAAAAACGTGCGTCTACATACATGACAATCTTTATTCTCGTCTTCAACTACACGGCTTTCGCATTTAGGACTTTTACACTGGTCGCAAACCATGTGACAATCCTGACAATGTTTCAGTTGATCATTCGTAAACTCGAGACACCCCTTCACAAATCGTGATGCCTGCCATACTTACGACTTTTATCGTAACTAGAGTAAAGAGTTCTTATATTACGAATGGGAAGGTACGTTGTTCCCGTCAAACCTAAAATAAGTACTGAGTACTACCACGGGTAATTATGTCGCAAATGACATGGCCTGAAGTTGAAATGAAAAATACATTTTTCTAGTGTATTTTGGTGTGCTCTGCTCAAATATAACCTTCATTTCCTGTGCAAATGTAAAGAAATAAGAATTTGTTTACATTATTTCGGAGTCATATTTCTTTATATTTGCACAGGAAATGAAGGTTATATTTCAACAGAGCACACCAAAATACACTAGAAAAATTTATTTTTTTTATTTCAACTTCAGGCCGTCAATTGCGTTTTCGTTTTCGTCATTTTCATTTAAACAACCGAAAATATCACGACTTAACCTAACCAATCATGAAGGGTGTACAGTTGACCTAACCGACATTCAATTAACCTAACCAGGCATTTAGTTGACCTAACCAGACATTCAATTAACCTAACCGGGCATTCAGTTGGCCTAACAGGTTAATATTGGTTATTTCACCTAAATATCTTCTGATCTTTTCGTATTAGGCACTCACTGTCACATTTCGGGCAAGTTAAGGATGAGAGAATAAAGCCGTAATTGATAAAAACATCCAATGCCTTGTTTTCATCTAGGGCACATGACGAATCAAGTTCTCAAAATCGAAAACACACGAACAGCATGTCATAATTCTATCACAAACTAGAGGTGGACCGAATATTCGCATTCGCATTCGCATTTGCGAATATTCGCATCATTTTGAACATTCGCATTCGCATTCGCATTCGCATTTAGATGTGCGAATATGCGAATGCGAATATTTCGTGCTATAAGTAATGCATTAGTTTTTTTTCATTATAATTGTCGCAGAAACGGTTGGTGCGAAAATGAAACTGTTGGATGCTGCCACGTCTGTTTCCCGCAGTGTGTCGCTGTGTGCGTATGAGCGACGTTTTTTTCCTGACTAGCGGCAGATGCAGCTGTAGCTGTCTGAGAGGGGTCGGTGTGCGGGAGCCTGGCGAGTCAGTTACCCACGAGCCTTGGCTGAGTGAGGGTGCGTGCAAGTGTCCGTCTATAACCCTGTGTCGCCTTCAATTGCCCCCAATTCATTGTGTCAGGTGCTTTGTGATGGCGTCCTCCAGTGCCGTTTGGGACTATTTTGAGTTAGTATCAAATGATATTGCTAAGTGTAAGCTTTGTAAAGCCAATTATTCGCGAAAAGGAAGAACGACGCCTGGATTGCGTAATCATCTTAACAGCAAACACCCTGCAGAGTATAAGAATATGAGTAAGACCGAAGAAGAAGCGAAAGAAAGTAGCAAGAAGAGGAAGGCATCTCCAACACCAGCTGCGAGGATGAAGCAAGCTACTCTTGAAATGTGTCTTGAAAAGACAAAATTGTGGGATGTGAACAACGCAAAAACAAAGAGCATGGACAGTAAGATTGCAGAAATGTTAGTAATGGATGATCTTCCATTTTCTCACGTGGAAGATATTGGCTTTGTGCGGCTCATGAAAGAAGCGGCGCCATGTTATCCACTGCGCCAAAGAAAGTATTACAGAGATAAAATTTGTGAGACAATGTATGATTCTGTCAGAAGTACAATTGGAGACAATATCAGCTCCCTCAAACAATCATCGAAACTGTCCTTCACCACCGATGAGTGGTCCGATACACAATCAGGTGTTTCGTTGCTGTCACTGACCAGTCACGCTGTGGACAAAGAATTCAAACGTCAGAGTTTTGTGCTCTGCGCTGAACCCCTCTCTGAACGTCACACAGGGGAATATCTCAGCCAAGTGTTTGACAATTTGTTGGAGAAGTGGAGTCTGTGCGCGGATGATGTTCACTGCGTCATGAGGGATGCAGGTGCTAATATGAAAAAAGCGTTGTTTCTTTCAGGTGTTAACAACACCAACTGTGCCAGTCACCAATTGCACCTTGTTGTCAAAAATTCTCTGTCATCTCAGAAAGCAGTCGTTGAAGTCATCTCAAAATGTAGGTCAATTGCGACACATTTCAATCATTCAACCATGGCCCAAGAAGAGTTTAAGAAAATTCAGGCTAGAATAAATGCTCCACTGCTTTCTGTGATTCATGACGTTCCTACTCGTTGGAATAGTACTCTGCAAATGATGATCAGAATGAAAGCTATCAATGAACCTCTCTGCTTGTATGCCACTGCAACCGGTAAGATCAAACCTTTAACACTTCAAGACAATTCAACTCTGGACAAATGCATTACTCTACTCCAACCATTCGAAGATATCACAAGAAATATCAGCAGCAACTCATCATCAATAGCGGACGTCATTCCTCTCGTGACCACTCTGAAGAAAGTATTGATGTCCAGTTTGTCCACAGCTGAAGAAAGTCATGGGATCAAAGCGATGCGAGAAACAATGTTATCAGAAATAACAAAAAGGTTCGATTCAGCAGAAAACAACGACTTGTACTACATTGCTACATTTTTAGATCCTAGATACAAAGTAAAATTTTTCAGCTCTTCTTTTGTTACGGACAGGGTTAAAGTAGAGGTTGGATTAAAATGTGAAGCACTTAGTAAGGAAAAGACAGATTCTCAATCTCCAGGCCTTCGTGATGAAAAACCGCGCGATAAAAAACCGTCCACGTCTGTCGCCGAAGCTATGAAAGAAATCCTTTCCTCGAGCAGTGACGATGAGTCTGGAGAAAGGATTTCAGAACGATCTTCAAAGAATCTAGACAAGTATCTCAAGGAAAAACGACTGCCAACTGACGAAAATCCTCTGGAATGGTGGAGAGTGCATGCCGAACAATTTTCAGAGTTGTCGCAATTAGCAAGGTGTTTTCTTGCTTGTCCACCATCCAGTGTTGCGAGTGAATGCCTTTTCAGTGGTGCCGGTCTAGTGTACGATACAAAACGCTCCAAACTATCAGCGGAGAGAGCGGAAAAACTACTATTCCTAAAATTTAATCTACCAATAGTAGAATTCAAGTACGAAAGAGTCAACCAGTGAGTGCCTAAACTATTTCTTTATCAATACCATTATCGGAAGATTGGGAATACTCTTCACAATGAATGAAATGTCTTATTTCTCTTGCCGACTAAACGATGCTCCGTGGCATTTATAAAGAAATAGTCATCCTCTTTCAAGGGTGGAGGTTGGGGAAAGAGGTTGGTGGGATACATTATAAGAGTGGGTCCTCGTCCCGTATCCCGATAACATAGAAAATTCAATGGAATTTATTCCTATTTAATTTTCTATGGCGAAACTCTTACAAGTTAACATTTAAAATTTTAAATACCTCAATTCTAATGAAAAACGAATATATTAATTCTAATAGTAATTTTAGTAAATATTCGCATTCGCATTCGCGAATATTAAAATAAAATATTCGCATTCGCATTCGCATTCGCGAATATCACAAATTGACATTCGTTCCACCTCTATCACAAACACGACCAAACTGAATCCAATTAGAAAAAGAATAGCCAGAACAGAAACCAACCAACTAATTAAGTCGCAGAGTAGCGAAAAAATAGCCGAATCAGGAAAAATATTGTATGAAAAACAGTACATTATAGCCAAAATAGGAAATATATTTTATTAAAAAAAGTACATTTGAACAAATTTGCACAAAAAATGAGTGACAAATTTGAATAAAGCGACTAAAACTACCTCATAAAAAGTTATTTTGATTTACAGGTCCAGCCCATGTCATTTAAAACATTAACCCTTCCACGCTCAGTGGACATTTAGGTTCAACTTTTCTGAGTTCTTTAGGGCCCATATCCTAATTAAAATCAAGCTCGCAATCTGTGGTTAGTTCCCGCGCGCGCTGCGCAACCATTGACAACCAATTTTTTTTGGCAAATGTATTTAATATGGAAAACATATGGGCCAATATTATTGCTATAAAGCCACAACCTCGATCGAGAATAGTGTCGTTTCTGTATATTTGGTAGCTGTTAAAATTAAGTGTATAAGGCGTGGCCGTATGTCCCGCAACATGGTAAACATGATCTATGTCGATCGTAAAGTTCTCTAAGTTAAACGCTGATCCGCTCTCGGTGGCCTGAGCAATACGGTCCAAAATATAATCAATATCTTCTACAGCCAGTCGTCTGTAGGGTATTACTATCCAAAACTCACCATCGTCATTATCACTGTTGTGTATATATATATATATATATATATATATATAATATATATATACACACCAGGGCCACTCAATATATTTTGCCCCACCATTTTTTTTTCTTTCCAAGTTTCCTTGTAAGTTTCAGAAATTGTGTACACAAGTAGTTACATACCTTTTTTACAAATCTTTATTTTTCCACATAGTCTCCATCCTTTTCTACGGCTTTCTTCCACCTCGAAACAAGGGCCTTTATTTCTTGCTGGTAAAAGTCCGCTGGGTTCTGCTGGAGCCCCCTCTTAACCTCTTCAACACCCTCATCGTCACTCTGAAACTTTCTTCCACGAATAAGATCCTTCATTGGCCCAAACGAATGGAAGTCTGAAGGTGCCAGATCCGGGCTGTATGGAGGGTGAGGTAACACCCCATTTTTGTGATGGACTCTCTTGTTTGCAAACTGTTGTGTGGTCTTGCGTTATCGTGCAAATGAATGCTGTCTTCCAGTTTTCTCTCCGGTCGAACTCGCTTTATACGTCTCTGGAGTTTCTGTTGGGTAGCAATATATGCCTCCGAGTTGATTGTTTGTCCTTTCTTCATAATGTTCACCAGAATCACCCCTTTCATGTCCAGGAAGATGGTGTCCATACCCTTTCCTGCAGAGGGAGCCATTTTGAACTTTTCTTGCGTTGGGAGTCTGCGTGATGCCACTCCATAGATTGGCGTTTTGTTTCAGGTTCAAAGTGGTGTACCCAAGTCTCATCCCCTTCTGTCTCGTATTGAACCAACGACTCGGAAGCAATTTCTTTTCTTTGGGCTTTGTGATCTTCATTCACTTCGCGAGGAACAAACTGTAAACACACTTTTGAGTATCCCAGTTGCTGAATTATCCTATTCACACTTCCTTCATTAATTCCTAGCTCCAGTGATAGCTCCTTGTATGTGACGAGCCGATTTGATCGAATGATACTGTTAGCACGTTGCACAGTGTGAGATGTCACAGCCGATGCCGGGCGACCGCTGCGTGGCTCATCATCGAGGCTGGCTCTCCCTCTCTCCGATGATCTCACACATTTAGACCAGCGTCCAACTGTGCTTCGATCAACAACAGCATCTTCGTAAACGTTTTGTAGACATTTGTGAATATTTCCAACTGTTTCCTTCTCTGCGGTTAAGAACTCGATAACAGCGTTCTGTTTACGATGCACATCACTGTCAGACGCCATTTTCGAAACTGCGTTAGCCATCGGTTTTTACAAGGGCGTTTAAAAGCGGTTTTATACAAAGAGGGGAGGTTCAAACTGTTTCCGAGAGAGTAGAGTTTTAGGGATTGTAGTCGAGACCAGTAGTCTTCACTTTCCGTTTCCTCTATCTTTGAGATAAAAGTCCTTTGTATAACTTCAATGTTCGCAATGTCTCGTTTTCTGTATGGGCTTGTGAGTACTGAGCAATGCTCAATTATTGGTAGGACTAGACTCTTCCATAATTTGAGTATGATGTTTGCTCTTCTGCTGTAGAAGCTCCTTCAAATGATTCCCATTATTTTTATAGCCGTTGTAATTTTGATGTTATAGTGCTCTCTGATTTCTGCATCCGACGACATTATTACTCCAAGATCCCTGACTTGTGGCTTTGGTGTTATCTGTTTGGCTTGCAGAGTTTTGTACCCTTTATTCTGTAGCTCCTTTTTATTACCATATCTTAGAAGTTGGAATTTTTCCTCGTTGAACTTCATATTATTGTCTTCTGCCCACTGGAATAATGTTTGAATGTCGTTTTGTAATCTTTTTATGTCACCTTCGTTCAATATTTCCTTGCATATTTTTGTGTCATCTGCGAAACATGATACAGTACTGCAATTGATATCTGCATTAATATCTGCAATCATTATTATGAACAGCAAGCGAGCTAGTACTGTCCCTTGTGGGACAGAGCTCTCTACTTCCGAGACTTCTGATTTGACTCCATTTACCACCACTCTTTGTGTTATTTGCGTCAAGAAATAAAATATCCATCTTCCTAGCTTTCCGGTAATTCCTGTATTCTTAAGTTTGTGTGCTATAATTCCATGGTTACATTTATCGAAGGCTGTAGCAAAGTTAGTATATATTACATATATGTTTTGTCCTCGACACAATGTTTCTAATATTTTCTCCTGGTGGTCTAATAGCTGTGATAGGCATGATCTTCCAGCACTGAAGCCATGTTGATTTGGGTTGTATAAGTTCTTTTCTTGAAGATAGTAGGTAGTTTTGCCTCTAATTATACGTTCAAAGCATTTTATAAAGTGGGAGGTAAGAGCTACCGCCGATAATTCTTGGATATTGTTCTGTTACCACTTTTAAATAAGGGGGCAATGTTCGCGTTCTTTAATGGAAGTCGAATTTGTCCTGTGTCGAGTGATTTCCTCCATAGTAAGTATAGCGGTTTGGCAACACTCTATTTACTTTTCTTCAGAAACGTGGCACTTCATGTGTTTGGCCCTGGTGTCGAATTGGCTCGCATCTGTGATAGAGCCTTAATTACATCTCCTTCCGAGAACTCTTAAGTCCATTAATAGGTTTGTGCCAGAATTTGTTCTTGGCTGATTTTCATCAATGTCGAAAAATTCGTCTGGGTTTTCTCTTTTCATCTCGGACTTAGGGGTGCTAAACACAGAGTTACATTGTTCCTTAAGCAGTTCGCTCATTTTCTGAGGGGTCGTTTGTGTGTTTGGTCTCCCCGTCTATCAACGGACCAATACTCTCTTTACATTGCATTTTCCTTTTCGCAAACGTGTAGAAGTACTATGGTTTTTTATGTTTTCTGCTACCTTGTTTTCCTCCTCGTTTGTCTTATGTATGAATGTTTACTTTAGGTCCATTTCTTTTTCGCCTAGTTTCCTCTCTAGTTTGAGTCTCCTTGCATCTGTGGAGCTGTTTCTCGGTTTGCTTCCGTTGTCTAAGTAGTGTCCTGATTTTTCTCTCGAACTTGCTACGTTTTCTTTATTGTCTCTTTGGAACATGCTTCAGTAATATAGATTTGGTTTCAGTCTCCGTTATACCTAGTATTTGTTCTCGAGTTTTCTCGTAAAGTAGCAATTCCCAATTTACTTCCTTTAAATCTTTATTTAACTTTCACAATCTACTTTCTTTGAATTTATGTTTAAGACTTCAGATATTCCTTCTGCCTCTCTGGGATGCGTTTTCGAACCTCTGGGTGCTAACTTCAGTTGTATATCGATTAGGTTATGGTCGGAGAAATTTGTGAGGGTTACCTTTTTATTTATTATTATCTCATTGTTATTTGTCAAAATTAAATCCAAAACGTTCTTTTTTCTAGTGGCTTCACAGATTTTCTGGAGTAAGAGCGTAATTTTCCATCATATCTTATATCATTATTGCTTGGGTTCTATCATCTTTTGCAATGTTGCCATAAAACTTTTCAACATATGTGGCTTCGTCATTTTTCTTCCATGATATGAATAGGAAATTAAAATCTCCGCAAATTAAAATATTTGTTGCTGAAGTTTCAAGTAATTTTGACATTTCTATTTCATTAGTGGCAAATTGAAATATATATATATATATATATATATATATATATATATATATATATATATATATATACAGTATATATAATATGGCTTAGACCCCCAGCCAGCACGACTGGCTGTCCAATGGCTTCCAAAGCCATTCAAGGGTGAGGGAGGACTCCACTCTGCTCCAAGACGCTTCAGCGAATGGATGTCCAGTTGTACCTTCAATAAAGATTTGTTTTATTTTTTCCTCTACACACATACAAACATATATATACATACAACTCATACACACATACAAACATACATACACACATATACACAATTCATATATATATATATATATACATACACACACGTATATATACACATATATACTTTTTGGGTCTGAGCTTCTAGGTTAGGTTACCCTCCACCCCCTTTCTGCTTACCTCCCTTCTTCCCCTTTCCTGCATAACCCTCTCCCCCTTTCCTGCATAACCCTCTCCCCCTTTCCTGCATACCCCACCTTTCTTGCGTAACCCTCTCCCCCTTTCCTGCATAACCCTCTCTCCCTCTTTCCTGTATAACCCACTCCCTATTTTCCAGTGTTGCGTGGTTCTAGCTCTCTATCTAACATTGCAACAACAATCAATATTCTTCATATTGCATGCAATTGCTTTGCACTCGAGATTTCTGTAAGTATACTAGTGGAATGACAAGAGTGAAGCTTTACGGACCCCTTTTCTTTGCATTGTTGCGGCAGTCGCTAAAATAACCCCAAAGATGCTTGAGAATGTATTCCGCAACGCAGTGGACAGATTTGATATTTGCAGAGATATTGATGGTGCTCACGTCGAATCTTAGACCTAAGCTTGATAAATAAACATACATCTAATTATGTTACTACATTTTTATCCTAAAATACTGTTATTTCAGAAAATAGATAGGGATTTCTGGACACCCTGTATATAATACAAGTGATGTTAGCATTAGCCTGTAAAAATACGTGCCTTTACGTAATTTTAATATGCTGATTCCAAAAATGCTGTAAAAATGTTTCTATCACGTGTAGATTCCAAGTTACACCCTTGATTGAATTAACAGGTAATTTTTACTGTGCAAGTAAGCTAAAAAATCTAACTAAACTCTGTCTGTAGTGATTATTTCATGATCTTTTTATCATTTATCAATTGTATTTTGAAATGTAATCCACTTTGTACGTGTGCTAAAGACTTGTGTTCTTGTTTATAAGAAATAAAAACAATCGTAAGCTTATTGAAAATTGCTCATATGTGAAAATTTTGTCAGTATCATAGCTAAAAATCTGGATGTGAGAGAGAATTTTGAGTATTATCATTGAAATCAGTATGTACAAATTAACTAAGTCGGTTGAAGACAAAAAGTTTAAAATTGTTATCTAGTGTTATATAGTATTACAGGGCATGAAAATTCATAATATTTTAACGAAAATAGCTCTTTTTACCAACTAGTTTTCCAATTGTGCTGTACCTCTTCTTTGAAAACTATCGTATTTTCTGCCATAAGTGGATGGCGATAGAAGAATCCTCACCCGTATCATACTTTATTACTAATTATATTTTGCTATAAATGTTTTACACTTTAATAAGCGTAAACACCTTAGGGGCCATTCAATTATTACGTAACACTCGAGGGGCGGAGGGGGTGTCATGGGATGTGTTACACTGTGTTATCATGGAAGGAGAGGGGTATAGCTGAGTGTTATGTAACATAATCAACACTTTTAATGGAAATAAAACTTTTTAATATGTTAATGAAATTTAATCAGAAACATGTCACATACATGTGTATGTATTACTATACTGAATAATCTATACATAATATGCGTACTTTACATATGCACACATGTAGTTCGTACTTCCTCCCAAACAGGGGCACGTGCTGTTACTGAAATTACAGGTGTCCCACCTTCAACACAGATTGAAGGTGGTGCAAACAACCCCTTTGTCTGAACATCATCTTCATGATGCCATTCCAGCTCCTCCCGATTGTTCATGTATGTAACAGCACACATTAGTTCCCTTTGGTGTCTTGCAGCCAAGAGACCTGGGCGCACTTTACATGTAGTAATCTTCTGTACAGTGGTTGATGCTGATATAGACCATTTCTCTAAATTCTTTGCATGCTGGTTACAGTAAGTGATGTGATAGAGGCAGACTACAGTCCATACTTAATGCACATCCTCTTGTGGAGCTCACCTTGAAGACTTGGGTCCCTAAAGTCATATGGCAATGACTTGTCATCTTTACTTGCTGCTCGTTGAGACAGTGCACTCTTCTCGATGGTTATAGTTGTGAACAGAGAAGTGAATTGTTGCTGTCCAATGTCAGACATCAAACCATCATCACACTGTGCTAATGACGTTCGGGGTGGCAGGAAACGTGCCCTGATCAATTTGCCATATGAACTTCTCGAAGCACAGCAACAATTCCTGTCGTCACACTTAATGATCTGGAGCATGTATTGGCTTTCTTTTACATGGACCTCTCTCCGTGTCATGTCATTTTCCACGATTTGTTCCTCAGTTACCTCAGCACTTTCCGGCTGAATGTATTCAGCTACAACAGGGTTATCATCGATAACAGTCATTAACCATATGTCAGACAATGTCTTGCCTGCATGGGTAAAGTTCTTCAGCTCCCTTTCATTGTTTAACAGCCTAGTCAACTGTCCGGCGCGAGGGGTTATGGCCCAGTCTGCCAGTCAGTTGAGTCAGCTGAAGCACTGTTGCCAGATGGTGGCTTATAAATACCTCTAAAACTGAACTAGAATGCTTCTAAAACCAGTGACCCTTTTATCCCTACCTATACAATCGCTTCAATCAGGACAATAACACATTGCTTGTGTATTGTAGGGTGTATTGTCATTTGCCAGTCTAGTAGCTAATTAATGTACATAAAATGTCTGTGACTGCTTAAAGTTAAAGGATCACAACAAAAGACTGGAACTGATACCAACACATATAAATTTTCGGCATTGATTAGGCCTAGGCAAGGACGTAGCCAAGGGAGGGACGACGGAGGCGGTCGCACCCCCCTTTGGAAAGTCCATAAAATCTGCGGTAATTACAACCAAGGTTCACCACCAAACTATAACATTTAACAATGGAAGGAGTGTCTGTATCTATATATCTACAGATCTACAGAAGCTAAGGCTACAAAGACCCTAAGGTCCACTCTAAGGTTAGCCCGAGAGAAAGAAGAGAATAGGGGGTTAAAAGAAGAGAATAAGGGGTTAAGTAAGAAGGAAAACCCATCATTCGTGGGTTAACATTCATTCAGAAAAAGAGAGAGAAAGACTCACCATCATCATCCGCTGGCCACTGCCGACAAGTGGGAAAATAGTCGAAGAGAATAGGAAAGGGGTGAAAGATCAAAAGAAGTAAACTAGGAACGCTTACAAACCATGCAAACACAGTCTTAACTTAAACACTGTCATACCATGCAAACTACAGACATGCAAGTAAGGAGAGGATAAGAAAACAAAAAAGTATGAAGAGTATAACAAAAAGTGGGTTAGTTTACGCTACGAGCTACATCTAAGTTCATGTTAGTCTAATTTCTTTTAATTTAATTTTGTTGCTGGCATATCACACGCTGGCATGTCACAAGCTGGCATCAATCGTCAACAGACGCAAACCTCGACCATTAACCCGAGAGTTCCTGTTGCTAATTGTTTTATTATTTTAAACGACGTTAATATTTTTAAAATGCCTATCTAAACGGCTTTTAAACATATTAACGCTGGTAGAGTTCACGACGGACGCGAGATTATTCCATTTATCAATTACTTTAAACGTAAAAAAGATTTTAGCGACGTTAGTAATGAAACGTCTGCCACGTAATTTAAATCCGTTATTACGAGTATTGCTATTATCGAAAATGAACAATTTGTGAACATTTACGTTATCGATTATATTAACGATTTTGAAAACTTCAATAAGCTCCCACTTAATCTCCTAGTTTCAAGTGAATGCAAGTCTAACTCTTTAATCCTATCTTCGTAAGACTTGTTGCGTAGTGACGGAATTAGTTTTGTGGCGCGACGCTGAAACCTTTCCAACCTATTAATATCCTCACGCAAATACGGGCACCAAAACTGAACGGCATATTCTAAGTGAGGCCTGACTAGGGACTTGTAAAGGGACAATATAATATTCTTCGATTTAAATTCGAAATTACGCGCTATGAAACCTAACATCCTATTAGCTTTTGTACAAGAGTCCACGCACTGGTTCCTAACTTTTAAATCCTTAGATACGCGTACGTCTAAATCTACTTCCTCGTCAACGCTCGCTAACTGTATATCATCCATCGTGTACGTATAATTGTTGTTACGAGAATCTATATGCAAAACTTTACATTTGTCTACGTTAAATTGCAACTACCACTTATCCGTCCACTCCATAATTCTCTTTACATCGTCTTGGAGCTTATTTCTATCGTCCACATTAAGAACTTTACCGCCTATTTTAGTATTGTCTGCGAATTCTGACACGTTACTGAACCCTGTGGCACACTGCTACCTTCATCCAACCACCATCATATTCCCTACCATTCACAACGACCGTCTGTTTCCTGGCACGAAGTCATTCCTCTAACCAGTTAGCTACGTGACTGCGTATACCGTGAGCTTTAATCTTCGCAATTAATCTCCTAGGCGGAACTGTATCGAACGGTTTTTTAAAGTCTAAATAAATAACGTCAGCCGCTCTATGCCTATCGTATTCGCGCATTATTTCGCTATAAAACTCTAACAAATTACTTAAACAAGATTTATGGCGTCGAAACCCATGCTGACTACTATTAATCAAATCGCGACTTTCTAAGTGATCGACGATACGATCCCTAACTACGGATTCTAAAAGTGTACCGACAATTGACGTTAAGCTAATAGGCCTATAATTTCTAGCTACTGTGCGGGCACCTTTTTTTTAAAAATGGGCGTAACGTTAGCTAATTAAAGTCTTCAGGAATAATCACCGCTTCCAATGACTTATTAAAAATTTTTGTTAAAGGGCTAACGTCTTTCAAATCTTTCAAATGTCCAGGATAAAGCGCGTCAGGGCCTGGAGTCTTGCTAACTTTTAGTTTATCGATATACAGGCAGGCCCCGTTATATGCGAGTAATGCATGCACGGAAAACGTCGCATAAAGCGAAATCGCATATATGTAAACAAGTAACCTATGTAAAATATGAGATTGTTGCCAACAATTTAAAAAATTAAGGATAAAAATGTTTTTTGTATGTTTTGACATTTTAATTTTGAAATAAATGTAAATAAAGAACGAAATATATGTGTACAGCCGCTTTACTTATCGGAATTCTTTTTTGATTGCAATCTTCAATCCACATAGATAAGAGGCGTTCCATTTCAATCATTGTAGAGCTTCTGTTTCTAGTTGTTTTTAAATCTGAAGTTGAAGCAGTTTGGCCTTGTTCCTTATATTGTTTTGATTTTTCTAAAATACACCGCACAGTGGATTCATTAATAGCGTGGTCTCGAGCAATTTTACATTTACTAATAGCACCACTTTCATATTGTTTAATTATGTCTAATTTTGTTTCTAAGGAAATAACTGTTCGCTTCCTTTTAGGATTTTCACTTTTAGCTTCACTCTTTCTTTTACAACTCATCTTTTAGAATGGGGGTTTGTAAGTGTACGTATATTTATGCCAAATATAACGATGTGCACAACATGGAAACAACAGCGATACTGAGTACAGGTTGTGTGAACAGTACGTAAGTACGTGCGTACCGTACATATATACGCATGCGAATATGTATGTTTCGTATATATTGGCGCCAAAAATCGCGCTAAATTGAATTTGATACTCGCATTAAATTTAATTTCGCGTATATCGGAATCGCATATAACGGGGCCTGCCTGTAATGCGCAATCTCACCCTCGTAAAGAGTAACTTCATTCAAAATAGTTTCGCTACTAAATGGAACGATATCGTCCACGTCGAGGACATTATTTACGTCTTGTACGGTAAAAACTGTCGCAAAAAAGTTGTTAAAAATACCCACCATCGCCTGAGTGTCGGAAGCCAAAGCGCCTTTAGCGTCCACTAGAGGGCCTATGTTATCTTTTATCGGCTTACGATTATTGACGTACTCAAAAAACTTTTTTGGATTATATTTACTATCCGCAGGTACAAGTATCTCTAAATCACGCTTTCCATTCCTAACAGATCTTTTAACCTGACGTCTAAGCTCGATATATTTATTAAAGTTAGCTACCGTTCCATGGGGCTTATTAAGTCTATACGCTCTGTTACGCTTGTTTATGAACTCACCTATTTCCCTAGTCCACCACTTGGGTCTACCATGATTACTAGGCGCTTGGGCCTACGCGGAAGAAATTCCCTTTCGATATTCAAAAAACTTTCGTTAAACGCCTCCCAATGAAAATTTGCGTCATTACCCATAAATAAATTATCTCAGTCCACTACTTTCATCCTATCCGCAAAACTATCAAAATTAGCCCTACGAAAATCAAGGACGTCTATTACGTTACTATCCTTACTGTTTTCTATCAACAGCTTAAACCTAATAATTTGGTGATCACTACATCCCAAACTCTCACCTACTTCCAAACCTTCGACTATATTTTCGTCGTTCGTCATTACCACGTCTAAGATATTGTCACCGCGAGTTGGTTTGGTAACCATCTGTCGTAAAAAATTATCTTCCATGAACTCAATCAGTCTCAAACCCTCATCATTACCAGTAAAAGTCTTGTAATTAACGTTAAGGCAGTTAAAGTCTCCGAAAACTATACTATCCCGATTATTAATAAAGTTACCAAGAAGTGTGTAAAATCTAGTATCGGTATCGAGGGGTTGAACGGGAGGTCTATAAACAACAACGAAATTAAGGCTAATACTATGCACCCTAACTTCAACGCATATCGCATTAATTCCTGCCGGAAATCTATCTTAATCTCGATAGCCCTAAGGGAATTACGAATGTACAACAAAACGCTGCCACCAATCCTATGTAACCTATTATTAGTAAAGAGTTTAAAAGTTCACCCAACAAGTCCCGAGTTAGGGTATTTAACCACGTTTCGGTCATAGCAACTACATCGTAGTTCCCGGAATAAATTATCACCTTAAATTCGTTCAATTTATTTCTAATACTACGCGCGTTACAATAAAAGACGTTTAAATTATTTTTTACCAGAGAGCGGCTTTTTAAACTATTTTTCACGACGGGCTGGCGTTTACTGGACCCAAAACGTTTGAAGAGGGCTTCAAGCTATACAGCTTTCGAACGTTCTCATCGATTAACCTACCTAGCCTAGCATTCCCTATTTCATTGAAATGCATCCCATCTTTTATAAAAAGGCTAGGATCACTAAATTCTGACCACGGCTTTACGAAGGGTAAACTAACATATACACACACACACACATATATATATATATATATATATATATATATATGTGTGTGTGTGTGTGTGTGTGTATATAGTTATATATATATATATATATATGTGTGTGTGTGTGTGTGTGTGTGTGTGTGTGTTTTAGTTACGCGATATTTTGTCGTATCGTAGTGAACTACTGAAATATGAAGATCGTCTGACTGGATTAGCTTTAATCACCATGGAGAGAAACAAGCTAACTCCAGATGATGCGTCCGAAATATGGGATAGATTTGCGAGAAAAAAGGCGAGACGACTCAATTTGTTAATGGAATAAAACGGACGTGGGCGGTAATGTGATTTTGGGGTGTACATATATGTAAATTGCGTATTTACTAAAGTATTCGATTTTGATTTAGTAAAGTAATTGTGTATTTGATAAAGTACATATCTTTTCGTCAAGTAACCCCTAAATTATTTTTCCATGCGATCATCCTGTTTAAAATTCTATATATGTTAAACAGATGTGCGTTTCTTCTGTCTCAACTGATCTAGCTGTTTCTGCATCCGTTTTACTTGCCTTATACGTGAGAGTTTAATTTGGATCTCTTCTAATGATTTCCTTATTCATAGATATGTTATACTGTTAAACGTGTATACACTAAATAATTGTATGCATGAAATCAATAAATGTGTGAATAAAATAGTTACTTTCTTTGTTAAATATGAAAACTATAGGATCAATAGCTGATTTCAAATTTCAGAAAATACAAGTAAATAAATCGTAATATAGTTTAGATTGCACCAATGTGACTGTCTTATCCAAACTTTTGTTGGAAAGGGTACATATTTCATGTGGATGGCTGTATAGTGGCTGTTCAAAAATGGCAGTTGCACTGACATTTTCAGGCAGGTTTTACACAAAATAAGCTAAAAATGTGCTGGCTTACGGGGCTCCGCCCCTGACCCCGCCGGTTCGCCCGATTCACCACTAAACCTGACGAACGTAAGTCAAGTTCGCCCCCATCTTGGGACATTCCTGGTTATGTCCCTGGGCCGAGGTGCCGAAAAGCGTATTAAAGGCCCCTGACCCCCATCCTAATTATAAGGGGGGGTTATGACCAGGTGTGACATATTAAAGTTAGGGGCGCTTCACACTGTGACAAAGCGTTACAAAGGGGAAGGGGGTGAGTGGTATGGGCGCAAAATGGACGAGTGCAATGCAATGTTGCAAATATTGATCAATGTTACAAAAGGGGTGTTGCAAGAGGTTATGCAACAAGGGGGGTTATCCCCCAAGCTGAAATGAAGGGGGAGGGAGCTTTGGGGGTAGAAGGGAGGATGACCTCCCCCCAAAGGGGTAACCTTAACCTAAGAAAGGGAGGGAAACGAAAAAGAGGAAGGTCTTTTTGGGAGAAAGTGGGATGTTCTCACCCCCCAAAGGGAAAACTAACCTAAGCCTTAACCTAAGAAGGAGAGAGGGGTGTTCGCCTGGCTCCATCCAGACGCATAATGAGCGTCCAGGGGCCCAGCATCTGTTATATAGAGGGCCGCGAGTTGCTAGATACCATTTATTTATTTATATATGGAGGGGTTACCAGAGATCACTATATATTTATTTATTTATATAAGGAGGGTTACCAGATACCACCATTTTAATATTTATTTATAGATGAGTTTCCAGAGACTCCTATATAATTTAATTATATGCAGAGTTACCTGGCTGCACCATTATTTTAATTACTTATTTATTAAAAGCGAGAGAGACGTTCTCCATAATTGCTCGAATTAATTCAATACATTTAAAAGCAAAACGATCCTCAGTATTTAAAAGAAATGCACTTGACATTAATCCATGGCTTAGCAGAAGAAATAAATAAAACACCAATATTAATAATAAAATAAATACACAGGACTCTTCATATTGTACATTATTCCAATAACATATTCTATAAGAATAATATTTAATTTACCCATATTCGAAAGACCTGAATCACTTTCTTTTACTCTAAAGCCAAACCGAAAGTGTCTATTTACTTTTGTCACTCATCTCTTATATAAAATATCTTCAAAAACAGCATTTATTTTTATTCCAAAAAGACAAAAAATACCCGAATTGTTCATTCTAACGAAAGTCAAGATTTTCACTCCACCTTAGACCTACAGTTTAACGTGGAATCCGAACCACCAGCAGTCCAGCGTTTTAACCAGTAGGTGGTTACCCAGGGTACCTATTTATCTACCAACCAATTGTGCGGAAGGATGAACAGCTGGGTTTTACCGCGCGCCGGCTACCATCGCCGGGTATCGAACCCGGAACCGATGGCTTCATAGTCAGCGATGCTAACCACCGAGGCGGACTTTGAATGAAAAACATCGGCTGAAAATACAAGCAATATAATATACCACACTTTATATATATTATATATATATATAATATTATATATATATATATATATATATATTCTTAAATAACTACAAGAAATTTTTTATATTAAACAATAAAATTTTAACAAACTTCCCCGAAAGTGTCTATTTACTTTTAGCAATTCTTTCTTTGAAAACAACTTTTTTTTTATCCGAAGAAAGGCAGAAGAATCTAACGGTATAACACTCGGCACCTGATTGGCCGAGGCTGCAGTTGGCCCAATTACACTCCAAATATACATATATATATATATATAGGGTGGTGTAAATGTATTTATACAGTAGTAATAATAGCTAACTCGGTTTCCTTCTCCCCGAATTGTTCATTTTGACTAAGATCAAGTTTGTCACCCGCCTCAGACCTACAGTTTAACGTGGAATCCGAAACACCAGCAACACAGCGTCTTAACACTAGGTCACCCAGGGTACCCATTTATCTATCAACCAACTGTTTGGAAGGATAATCGTTTACCGCACGCAGGCGGCCGTCACCGGGTCTCGAGCCCGGATGAACTCTGAAACTATTCTTTTTATTATACTTCATTTTGTACAAAAATGACGAAATCCTGTTGTATCTCTACAAAAACATTCTCCTTGTAGAGATCTTCTAGATTTCTTATTTTTCTAATGATCTTTGTGTCATTGGATGTTACTGTGCTGTCTCTGGTAATGATCTATGTCAGGATTATGAAGAGTAGCGGCGCTAATTCTGTTTCCTGTGGTACTGAACTGAGGGCCTCTGATGAAGATATTCCTGTAACGACTTGCCGCCGCTCAAAATGTCCATCTCCCTATTCAAAACAGGGAAAGTTGAGGATCAAATAGGATGACCGCAAATAATAATAATGCAAAATATTGGCGTGATAGAGAATACAATGTTGCAAATGTTGATCACTGGGGCAAAGGAGTGAGGGATATTGCATGAAGGGATCGGTTCCAAAATGGGAAAACCGAGAATAGCATGGGCGCAAATAATATTGCAAATATTGTCATGATAGAGATTGCAAGTGGCAATTCACCTTGAGATGTGAACATTAAAGAAGATAAAGATATCATTATTCAGCCAATCAGGACGTCCAAAACGTGGATCCGTTATATCGGTGTTACGATTGGTACACAAATTAAACATAGGGTCGCCCAGTTATATTGACAACCAATCAGCAAGCCTACGAACAACCTATTAGTCTTTTGGGGGTGGTGCTTGAGGATCATGCATATGAAAGTAAATAATTTCAGTTGGGATTCACAGTAGTTATATTCACCAGTGAATAAACATTCCCTCCGTCATGAATCAAGAACTTTACAGTTTACCGGATTTATATCAAGTTGGAGACACTGCAGCGGTGTCTACAATTAATCTTTTTAACGCAGCCGAGCGGGACGGCTTATTCCCAACGCAAATTGTTGATGATATTTGCAATGACGCTCCTTAATACGATCCGACGCAAGGGACTGCCGTAGAAATGTAAGTAATTATGTACCTGTAGTTTTATTTTTGCAGCCAATTATTCACGAACTGGTAATTATTTAGTGTGCCTGTCATTGGGAGAAAGAGAACTGTTCTGGATTATTTCATCATATATATATATATATATATATATATATATATATATATATATATATATATATATGAAGGGTTGTAGAATTCATCTCATCACATTTAAAATGCTTCATTTAAATAGTAAGTATCCACAATTATAGATTAGTTTGCAATTAATATTATGCTAGAGTCCTGTTTCGATTCGTTGAATTTTTTTTATAGCAATCCTTTGCAAGTTTTAAATAATTTTATAAATTCCATAATAAGTGTTATTCGGCATTTTCTCTTAAAGGAACTTCTCTAAGCGGTTCGATATCTTCACATTGTAATACTCTTACTATATGTATACTTTGCTTATGTTTTAAGCAATTGGGTTTTTATTAAAAAGGATTCAGTATGAACTAATTAATTATTTTTTCTCCTTTAAGGTCCGATGAGGATTTGACTCGTGTTATACAATCTTTTCGTTTAGAAGAAACGCCGGTTGTGGACCTGAATACGGAGGTAGAAGTTTTACCGAGCAGTCAACCCAGCGAGTGTCACATCATTAACGAAATACTGTAAGGTTTTTTCTTGTTTCGATCTTTTTTATTCGGGGAAGAAGACACAATGTATTTTCATCGCTTTATTAAATGAAAGAAATCATGTTTTTAGTACAATAACAATCTTAACCTACAGAATATACAAACTAACATTATTGGTTACAAATATATATATATATACACACGAAGAAAACATCATACTATACAACGAGTACGCACAATCGGAGAACGGCTTTTTATCTGTTTGCATATCATTTCGTCGTTTCGTTGAGTGTGACACGGGTCGAATAATTTAAAAAAATTTATAAATTCCTTACCACGTGACATATGCATGAGAAATGAAAGGCAGTACATCCCACAAGTATTACTAAATTATCCTGTTAGACAATGTGATGTCAAACGGATAAAGGTTAAATTGTTCGATGAATTCTTTCTGCGTTATCCCAATCCCGAGTTCATCACAATCACCTGCAATATGGGCCAGATTACTATATGCTCTCGCGAAAAGCGGGAACACAGCGTCTGATGAGTAGTCGTATCCAATGTCCCTCCCAACGCAACGCCATTAACGTATAGAGTTATATATTTAAGGCCGAAATTCTCGAATTTAAAGGCATTCTTTTTATATTTTCCATTCACCGAATTGTGTTCCTGCATTCCAATTAATATCCTTTTCGGTAGATTTCCTAGGGCGATGTTTTCTATCTGTTTCGATGCCAACCCTGCTGGCACCGTGTATAGTTTGATCTGTACTCTGTTAATTGGGTATTTTACTGTGGCATGTAGTAAATTTTTCTCAATTTCTATTTGTTTTGGTGAACTTAATTTCACTCGCCGTACGCAGAGGTATGCCTCCATGATGTGAATCACAACGGGTTTTGCTCCCTCTTCTTGATCAGCAGCCAGATTTAAACAGATCTCAGGATTCGTGCGAGTGAGCTTTATTTTCATATCCACCCCATTCACAAGCACCTTCTCTTGGAATGTGAAGTCTGTATGCAGGCGTCCAAAACACTCATATATCTTTGTAGAATTTTTAAATTTGTCCTCTATATTACTTTCGTCTTTAGCTTGATAATAATCCTCGGCACTTAAAAAGGTATCCTTCGCTTCTTTGGAAAAGTTCAGTACATTTTCCAGATAGGCTCGTAGGTGATAGTACCCTGTTCCTGCCGATATGCTGACCTGATTTAAATATACATCATACTGATTGAATATGGAGTGCAGAAAGTTTGTTTCAGGGTATACAGAATATTTGTCACCATCAGAATGGGCTATACGTAGTTTAGCGTACATCTGTACACAGCTTGGGTCGAAAAAGTAAGGGCCTGAGCTGAGTATCACGAATTCTATAGGGGCACGTGGGGAACTAATTGTGTTTAAAGGGTTAAATGTAATAAAGTCACTGTGTTCAATAGAAACTTGAGTTGGGGGCATGTCAAATAGGGATACCTCCGATTTACAACATTGTGAACTTCACGGATGAATGAAGCGTGCCATGACGAGTTAGAAATAGTGCCTCCTCTCTCGACAAGTAGTAAACAAGCTGTGATTCATGAGATCAATGTCCTTAGCTTATATCAGTAAAAAAATGGTCAACCATAGGTTTCATTCGCTTCGAACACTTCTTTTTTAATATTCTTTTACGTTTAATGTTACGTGGTGGTAATCCCTTCTTCCGGACAGCCCTCTTCTTCTTCCCACCACCACGCATTTTTCTCTTTGCATCTTTGACGATTTCGTCCGGTGTACGTTTTAAGTGTTTTTTTTAGAGCTTCTTTAGGTTTAGCCCCAGCCAATATGTCTTCTGCCGTGTTAAGACCTGATTGTAGCGCTTGCCTCCCGAGGTATCTGGCACCTCTCTTCAGGAAAGGGACAGCCGTACGTAGTATGGTTGAAAAAAATGGATCCAAGTCCACTACCACGCTGGTATCTCACACCTCGATAGAGTGTGAAAGGCTTTCTGTCCATTATAACTCAGTGCGTCGAAAGTGCAGCTTCACTGTTAAGTTCCTATCACCGAATGGGAAATTTTTTAACCCAATCGTTCTTATATATATTAAGATATTGGTTATTAGATTAGTTGCGACATTCACATAATGGGGCCTGTCATATGTAATACTCAAGCTCTTCCCTCTATGGTTGGGAATGTGAGCTGTGCCTAGCAGGCGTGCCTGGGTATCCCCAACAAACTGGTGCTCCACTATATTGCTGTAAATATAGCACATGTCTGGGACTGTATAGCCAGCAACCAATTTCTCCAATTTCATCTGATACATTAGGCTGGACAAGTCATGTTGTACCTCGTGAAAGATATCTCTTTGGAAGGCTGATCAATATCGCCCCTTGGTTATAATTTTGAACAGCCCTTTGTCTTTAATATTTCTGTTAGCCTTTGATTTTAGGGTCACAGTATGTGCCGAGGTATCTTTGTTTACAATTTCGTATACTAAATCAGCCGTAGGATTTGAGTTTTTTAAACTTACGTTTAAGTCTCTCACAACATCCTCATCCGCACCATAACGGCCCGGACCTAGTGTTACTACTGTACTGTAATACCGTACATCCTCAGTCCGGGCGATACGTATAGTTTCATCCCGAGTTACTCCGGCTTTTTCACACTCATCAAGGTCTCTAAGAACCGTAAAAACGGGATCTTTATAATCAATATTTAAAAAGAAGGTGGCCAGCTGAATTTCGCATATCCCCCCCTCGTACGAATCACGACCCAATTCAATGAGGCCATGAAGTTCTGTTACAAAGTTGGCCAGGGTGTTGTTACGATGTACAGAGAGGAACGATGAGGATGATAGTGTGTCGTAGAAATGGTTAGGCGCCGATTGTGGTGGTGGTGTTCCATCTCTTCTCCCATCTGGCTCTCTGCGCGTACCTCTTTCTACAATCTCGTTAGGTGTTGTCCCAATCGTGCGATGGTGTGAGCGGTTGTATGAGGCCAATGATTCCAGAATGTCTATATATCTGTATGTGTTTTTATGTGTAAAATAGCGGTACATGCGTTCCTTTATGTTACGTTGAACTCTTTCAGCTAAAGATGCCTTATGTATAGAATTGGTAGTGTAGTAGCTGATACTAAACTATGTCAGCATGTTCTGAAAAGCTCGGCCTATAAGTTTTTTCCCCATATCCGTACACAAATAGTCTGGAACCCTGTTTTCTTTCAACATCAACGTTTTGGTGGCTTTAGCAACTGCTTCAGGCGATTTATTTTTCAAAGGAATTAGCCACAGATATCTAGAGAATACATCTATTATGAATAGGATGTAGCAGTAACTGTCATTATACACTGAATATCTTTGCATGTCTGTTAAATCTGCGTGCCAAATAGAGTCAATTGACTTCGCTGTTTTAAACCTTTTTCTCACAGCTTATGAAGTGTGTAAGCGTCCTGCTCCCGCAAAAACCTCTCAACATCTTTTTTCCCTACTCCATCATTGTAAACACTTCTGTACAGTCTATCTACGCCTCCGTAGGAGGCTGGGTTAGAAATGTCATAATAGCGTCTTCTTAATATGTTAGCCATTTGGGTATTTTAGAGACACGTGGGTAGGGTTGACCCTTGTTTAACCTCTTCTTTCTCCTCTTCATAGGTGTTACCGCCGGGAGTGATGGCGTTTTCAATTGTGGCACGTGCGATGTATGTTCCAAGTCTTTTAACCTGTTCAGATTTCCTATCATTGCTTTGGCGATATTTATCTGTTGCAGTCTTGCTTTAATATGCTCCCATCCTGATGGTGAGGGCCTATCCCACTTTCTCACCAGATCATGGACGATGTCTACGATATTCGATCCCTGTACCTTTGCTCCTTCCACAATGATCTCACCTGTATCGGTCCACTGTATGTTGGGATCTTCATTCAATAGATTAAAAGACTTAAACCTTTATTCCTCAATGTATGTGGGAGGGTGCTTTTTAATACATGCTCGATATGTTGTGTAGCCGACCCGTTAATCTTTGTTTGGTCAGCGCTATCGTCGGACACAGGTCCTATGTCACCATGCCCATCGTTGTCCATGTTGTGCCTAATAACCACGAGGATCTCTGTCGGATTCTTATAATTTTCGTACTCGTGAAGAAATTTCTGCAGACCTCGGTATAAGATTCTTTTCTCATCAGGTGTTTTTTCATTGTTTAATAGGGCTAACAATTCGCTTTCCATTCTTTTAAGCCTGCTTTTACAGGGTTCTAGAACCGTGTCTGGATTCTTTGAACTTTGCAGTGAAGCATACACCTCGTGTGGAATCACTACCACTTTCTTCATTATATTAATCTAGTTAGTAAATGACCCAAAACTGAAAATAAGATAGGGAGGAATGACCCTCCTCTTTGTAGAATAATTCGTTTTTTCTTCCCCACAGATTGACGTTTACGAGCGAGTGCACGTATTATGTTCTTGTAACGGCGTAGGCGAGCCTTCTGAGAGGGTTTCATTGATACATTGCTATTTATAACGTTAAGGCAGATTTTACAGATGCATTTGAAAAAGTCAGAGTCGACATTTTTAGCAAACATCTGTTGCATTGCCCGGGGCAGTCGATGATAGATTTTTAACTCATGGTATTTCTTTAGCTTCTTTGTCATTCTGGAATATACACTGTTTCAGGCTCGTTTGGAAATACTGTATATTCGTTCTTAGAAGCACCCTAAACGTGTTTCGCGGATTAAGGTCGCAAAACAAATATCCGTAACGCGTGCTTGTAGCTTCTTTATAAACTTCCAAAAACTCCTTACGCTGATTCGGGAACATTTGATTGGCTAATACCCCAATTTGTGATACATCTCTACGTTGCACGAATAAGACTAGATATTGTGTATTTAACGACACAGCGCACATGTATCTATTTTTGAAAAATAGATTCTGATTGATGAAGAACACGCTTATGTTAAGATGGTGGGAGAATACTGTAAATGTCGCGGAAAACGTTTTATCCATCTTCAACATGAGATCATTAATTGCAATGACTGTATGCTCATTTCCCTTTAACGAATTGACGTCATATACACCTTTGTGGAAAATATCATCTTAGTACTCGTTGAACACTGATTGATACGTCGAATAGCATCATATAACGTTATGTACAAATTTTGAGAACATCTCTCCCTTTTCTTTAGTGATTTTAAGTATAAACACAGTTTTACCACATCCTGTAGGACCAGATATAATACATGTGGATGGGCTCGTGAACCTGAATTTTTCGACAGAATCCATTTTTAACACGTCACACTCCTAAGTGGGTCATTTATAAAGTATAATATATATTTAAGTGATGTTCCTTATACTCTACAGTCTTGTTTTTCTCTTCTCCACAGAACCGTGAATGACGATGAGGTACAGTACCCCATCATCGCTATTACAAATGACCCCGACGACAGTGTAGTTGTGATCACAGACTCCAACCCCGCTAACGAGCCCACACCAGCGATACCTGTAGCAGGCGACAATTCAAAGCGGAAGCATAATGAAGAGCCCTCCACGTCAGGTATAAAGCGTACCAGGATTGCGCCGATTGTTAGACCCCCAGTAATAGAGCTACAACCCTCTACGTCTCACGGCACAACCCCCACAATAGTACCTTCCTCAAATATACCCCGTTATTCCTGTTCAATTCCGAGTACATCCTCCACAGCAGCAACAGCAGCTTCTCGTTCTGTAAAGGATGGTATAACATTCGAGTTGGTGCTCACCGCTACCTCCACCCCAGCCCTCACAAGAAATGCGTATATATACGCATAGTTGAACGTATTGTAGCGTTTGCCCTTCAGATCCGCGACGAACGTGAAGTCAGAACGCGGCTGTCCTTCGGGTTTGGTCAGATGACGGGATGTAGATGATTTTTGGGTAGTAATACCATTCAGACGCTTGGCAGGTGTCGATATAGAGTATATATTACGCCGTATAATGCAGGCCTCTCAAAGTAGTATAGCCTTCAATATGGACAACTTCACGGTAAATATTGACCGTGTTGCGGGTCATAGTGCCACACCTTATATTCTTAACTTCAATTCTCAGGCTATTTATGGACGGCATATAAACGCCGATCGTGGTTGCGGCTTTGTAGCAGTAGTTTTAGCTCGTATGCTTACTGTACTAAATACACGAGTCAAAAACATTTGGTTGCCTACGGTAGTGGGGCGTGCCCGTAAACTAGCTTTAGACTGTAAACTTGAGTTTGACTATAATATGGGCCCTGAAGAGTTGAGAAGGGTAGAACAGGAAATGAATGTTCGTATAGTTGTAATTGGAATGGACAATCGTCGTAGGACTGTGCATGATTTTAAAAGCTGTGTGAGAGATTGTACAAGACCCCTACTTATTTCAGGACTGTCAGGAACAACGTATCTCCCCATCCGTAATATAAGGGACCTTTACGCGAGTTATGATAAAAGTCGAAAATATGGACGGCTTCATGAATTGTGTAAGGGGTGTCTCGAGTTTGCGGATGATATAGTGAAACATTGTAAAGATTGCCACATGGTATGTGCGCAGTGTAAAAGTTCCAAATGTGAAAGCCGTCTGGTTAAAGCTGAGAAGAGGGATTGTGATGTACGCAGACGCACATTTTCAATAATAACTGGTTTTAGCTCCATAAGTCAATTGGCACGTGCAGGAATGTGGTATGTTTCATATGATGGATAATTGGGGGAATTTTAAGCATAAATGTGATGAAATTCACTGTGCTACATGCCATGAGAAATATAAGGCGGTTGGAGTAAAGCATGTATGTTATATGAAAGACGCTAAGCCTAAAAATAGCCCTTGTATAACTGTGTACTACGATATAGAAACATACACGAACGCTGAAGCCAAAGAGGTTATTCCTCATTTACTTGTAAGCCAGACTATCTGTGATGAGTGCCAGGAGGTCGAGTGTGATAAGTGTCACAAATGTGGTAAACGGACAAATTTTTTTAAAACGATTACTCACGACATTCCCGTGAAACTCTTTGTGTCGTATATTGTCAAGTTAGCGAACAAGTTAAAAAAACAACTGTGTATATTCTTGCCCATAACGGGGCAAAATTTGACACACAGTTCCTTTATAAGGAGTTAATTGAGCACGAGTCATCTGAGATATTTACAGGTGATCCCTTATACAGATGCAAATAAGAGGTAATGTACAGTTTAAAGGCACCTTATTATTCACACCTTGTAAATTAGCAAAGCTACCCAAGGTCATGGGTGTAGCCGCTGAAGTTTCAAAAGGATATTTCCCTTACACATTCCTCACTAGCGAAACTTTAAATTACGTAGGACTACCTCCACCCAAACATTACTTTAACTATGAATGTATGAGTACAGATGAACGTGAAGATTTTGACCGCTACTACAACAGTTTTAATGAATCTAATCCTTATAATATAGCTGATGAATGTGAGCGTTATTGCGTGAATGATGTGCGCGTGCTTAGAGTATGTTTCCAGGCCTTTAGAAGGATGTACATAGACCGTTTCAAATGCGATCCGTTGCAAGTCGCAACCACGATCGCCTCATTATGTTTTTCGGTGTTCAAGAATAACTTCATGCCTAAAGACACCTTAGCCGTCATTCACAGAAACAATCCCCGCAGTTATGGGCACAAGGCTATTTACTGGCTCATACACATACAGCAGCAGACAGGTGTATACATAAAGCATGCCCGCAACACGGGGAAGTACCCATTAAGGTTAATGGTCGTGTTTTTTGGGTTGATGGTCTAAGCGAAAACCGTGCCACTGGTGAGAAGACTGTGTACTCCTTTAACGGTTGCTGGTGGCACGGATGCCCCCGTCCTGAGTGTGGAATCGTAGGAGATATCCACGGTAGATCTCCTGCCGACAGTCTTGCGTGGACCCACACCCGCGATCAACTTATAGGCTCCCAGTTCACTCACAAGTCTTGTGGGAGCATGAGTATGATGCACGGATGGAAACAGATGACAGTACCGTGAAGAAATAAACACGATCAAACGTTCAATGGTGCTGGATCCTCTCAAATGCGGTGATAGCTTGTTCGGAGGGCGTACAAATCCCTTCAAGCTATACTTTCCGCCTACGGAGGGCGTGAAACTCCATTACTACGACTTCTGTTCTTTATATCCCTTCGTGATGAAGAACAATCCGTACCCGTGGGTACCTGAAAACTGGTGGGACCTGACCTGCCCACCATCGAGGTGTTCTCAACAAATTTGAACGGGTACTATTTCGGCCTTTCTTTCGTAGATGTGCTCCCCCCACGCGATTTATGATGCCGATCTTACCCGTCGTTATAGATCACAAGCTCATATTTCCCCTGAGCGTGAAGTGCGCAGAGGAGAACAATGGGGATTGTATTCCTACAACCAACCAGCGTAAGATCAGAGGTGTATATACAAGCCCTGAGCTGGACCTAGCCGTTCGCCATGACTACAGAATATTGAAGATACATGAGGTGTGGAGGTTTCAGAAGCTACCCAACCTTTTCATTCCATATATAAATGCTTTTTTGAAGAATAAGGTAGAAGCATCAGGGTATCCGCAAGGAGTTGATACCGAAGATGAAAAATCAGCTTATATTCAACGTTACTGTGACCGTGAAAGGATACAGCTTGACCGTTCCCAAATTGTAAAGAACCCAGGCAAGCGCTTTAGTGCAAAGTTGTGTCGAAACAGTCTTTGGGAAAAATTTGCACAGAATACTGGCAAGGGGAACGTACATTTGGATCAAAGTTATAGTGAAATCTGTGATTATGCCAACGCTCCCGATAAAGAGGTGATGGAGATCGTGAATGTAGGTAATACTTACATAATAAAGTACAACAATACCGAATTGGCCACAGATACCTCACGGGTTACAAACATACCTGTAGCCAGCTTCAAAACGGCTATGCTCTCATCAAACCTTAGGGTCTATTGCATTCTCTTGGGCGAAGGGTTTTGTACGCCGATACAGATAGTGTGATATTCACAGCGAGGAAGGGTGAATACATGCCTCCTATTGGTGAATTCCTCAGAGAGTTAACTGATGAGATCAAGGATCAGTATGGAGACATCGCATACGCCGACTCTTTTGTCTCAACAGGACCAAAAATTTATGGGGTACGGGTGAGGGTGGGGAGGATATGAAATATATCGTGAAGACTAAGGGTATCATGCTCAACCAGGCGAATCGACGGGTCGTTAACTTTATATTCGTTGAAGGATCTAGTATGCTTGGTTGATGATGAGGGCGACCAGCCACCCCAACTAACTGTAGGTACTCACAATTTTCGGGCGCAGAAATTAGGGGGCGTGAAGGAACTTTGGGGTACCGTAACACCTATAGGAAACGTTACCACGTGCCTGGTACCTATGATACCGTGCCCTTTGGATACCATAATCTTTGACTGTTATATATATATATATGTCTATTTTTAACGATATGTTTATTTATTACAAGTATTTGTAAATTTACATACACCTTGAATAATTCGTTTATTAAATAAATCGTTTCAATTAGCGTTTCATTTTCTCCTTTGTGTGTGTGTGTGTGTGTGTGTGTGTGTGTGTATAGGAGAAAATTCTACGCTCCGCCCAGCGTATGTACAGGAGAAAGTTCTAAGCTCCGTCCCCCCTGCATGATCGGTCACGTGACTCCTGCTACTACCTGGGCATATATCTACCCTGCGTGCTCAGTTGACCGCTGCAAGCCCTGGATCTCAGACGTGTATTTTCCCACGTAGATGAAAAATAGTAATAACTACCTTTAATACTGCGTGTTCGACGTTTATGAAGTGGTATTTGGCAAAGTGTGAAAATAAGGTTACTGAATTGCTCCCTATTCCACTCTCCTTTGATACTTTTAAGGCTGCATTGAATCGTGCGAAGGAACAAGAGGTACAAATACTCTACAGCTATTCTGGACAGAACATTGCAGGATTTCGTGGTACAAACGATGTATTGAACGATGTTGTAGGACTAAACAACACGTGCAGAAGAGAAGCAACGGTTATGGTTAGTGGGTCTTGCTGATGAGTGGTCCGACAAGCGGTATTATGTCATGCTGCATCATACCGAGTACTCGTACCCTGCGGCTGAGAATGTAAATCTTGTCATCAGGAGAATATGAAGTATTTTTACCACTACATTAATATATATCATGACGAGGTTTGTAGTGAGGTTGTGGCTAAAGGACTGCGTGAGTTTTTAACAAAATTTAGAGACGAGTATCGCCTGCTAAGCAAAAAGGAAAAATATGGTCATATGTTCCTCTCAAATAGTGCGCCGGAGTGTGAATAAAATGTATTTAGTTCGTGAAAATCACCCTGAACGAAAATGTCTGGTGCGTATTCTGGGGAGTGAGAGTGATAAAACACTAAAACTGGTATTGCTTCATGTATCGGAAAATTTCTCAAAACACCTACCCAGTATAATGGAATACAAGTATTCACGTTGGAACAACGCCGTACACGTTTCATCAGCTTATGGTGTGACTCACTCCTCCCATCGAGCCGATCCGCTCGCCTGTGGCTCATAGTCATCTCAGAGCTTGAACCGAGGGGACGTGCACTCCTCGAATACGATGGAACTTCCTTTGAGCAGCATTCTCAATGCTGTGTACGATGTGTCCGTGACGAAGTCATTGCGCATGTTCAGGCGTAAAACCGGTGCCATTAACTATGTACTGGAAACGACTTGTAGACAAACAAACTCTGGTAAACGGAATGTTGTTTATTTAAGTGTTGAGAAGATGAATAGTCTTCGTGGTAGTTGAGAAGTGGAGTGAGGATCGTCATAAAATTCCTGCAGGTGTAGGTACAAGAAGAGAGCAGATTAGTGATACTCCCTCATATGCCATTGTTTGTACGTTGTGTATAAATAATGATCAGCCATGCATTGATATACGACTGATGTGGAAGAATGTTTCTGATAATAACGTTCTTGTCCCTACGCCAAACCGTTTCATCCTCGACAGAATGTTTGAAATCGTCGGTTTCCGCAAGCTGAAGCCTATATTAGACGCGCGTGTAACGGATATGCTTTATTTTGATACGGTTCTTGAATACGTATACACCGCTCTGCTCGGCGGGTCTACCGAGTGTAGGACTGAACAAGACGAGAATGGTCTAGAACTGGATGCTTATTTAAAAGGTTTAGACTCTCTGAAATATTATGAACTTTGGTACAAAGTACTTGAGCGGTACACGGCAGAGCTCACCTACACCGTTCATCCTGAAGAACTATTTCTTTATATAATGAACAGCTGTCGTTACGACTTAGAAGATTATTTCAACTGCCGCTATGCAGTGTGAAGAAGCGTTGACGATTGAAAAGCTCGGGTCGGTAAGAATAAACCCTCGATTGGAAAGGAGTGTTTATAAACTTGTATTTAATAATGATGTTGTGGCTAACGATGACCTCTTTGTGCCTGCTTTTGAATGTATTCTAGCCGTGTTTAAAGATAACTTACCAACCGAATGTAAAGTGGGCACAAAAATAGTATTGAACGATATTAAGGCCATTTACATCGAGTATAGGTATCCCTATAACTTGAGCGGTGAAAGAATGTTAACTCGTATTTACTGCGTAGTGTAAAGTAATAATGATGTGACTGTAGACTCGATTACGTGCGAGTTTAGTGTTTTAGTTAAGCGCAGTAGAACATAAAGTGAATGCATTTTGATGTATATTTATTTTCAATGTATTTAATATAATTGTGTGTGTGTGTGTGTGTGTATATATATATATATATATATATGTGTGTGTGTGTGTATATCAGAGCTGGGCACCGCAAACTCAAAATCACTTCCGCAATCGCAAATCCGCAAACTCAAACCTTACCTTCTGCAACCGCAAATCCGCAAACTGCTTGCCATTTTTGGTGCCGCAAACGCAAATCGGCAAACGCAAACCATATTTCCAATTTTTACAGTGCTGGGCACTTCCGCAAACACTTCCGCAAACCGCAAATTCCGCAATCGCAATTTTAACTATAAAAAGTATCCAAAACATTAAAGAGGTATAAAAAGTTTTTATATCTTTTTAATGTTTAATGTTTTAGCCTTGTTTTTATTAAAAACAAGGCTAAATAATTTATTACAATAAATCACTATTG
This sequence comes from Bathynomus jamesi, assembly GCA_023014485.1. Taxonomy (NCBI): domain Eukaryota; kingdom Metazoa; phylum Arthropoda; class Malacostraca; order Isopoda; family Cirolanidae; genus Bathynomus; species Bathynomus jamesi. The sequence goes on along the minus strand of JAJOZX010002525.1, from coordinate 444,773 downwards.
TAGAAGAAATAAAAATACTACATATATTGATATATTATATTGAACAAAAACACCTCCTGCAAGTAAATAGTAAATAAATTAAATAATAAATTTAATCATTTGAATTTCATAAATTTTGAGACTTAGACACGTTGGCGGCCAGTGACAGCAGCGTCACAGCACTAGCGGGCTTGGCCAGTGGCCACGTGGGAAATTTGCGGAAAGATTTGCGTTTGCGGTCTTAGTTCCGCAACGCAAATTCACTAATTTGCAATGACTTTGCCGCAAACGCAAATCCGCAAACGAAAAACATACTTCCGCAATTGCGTTTTGCGGAAGTGTTTGCGGAAGTGCCCAGCTCTGGTGTATATATATATATAGAGAGAGAGAGAGAGAGAGAGAGAGCACCCCTCTCTCCTTCTTAGGTTAAGGTTTAGGTTCGGTTTCCCTTTTGGGGGTGAGGACATCCCAACTTCTCCACCAAAGACTCTCCTCCTCCTTTCTCTCCCTCTCTTAGGTTAAGTTACCCCTTTGGGGGAAGGTCATCCTCCCTTCTCCCCCCAAAGCTCCCTCCCCTTCATTGCAGCTTGGGGATAACCCCTCCCCCTTGTTGCACAACCTCTCGCAACATCCCCTTTGCAAATTGATCAACATTTGCAACATTGCATTGCACTCGTCCATTTTGCGCCCATACTACTGGGTGTTAAAATTCTACCCGAAAAAGTGTTACGTAATACTTGAATGACCCTTTCTGAAAATAAATTCCTTTCCTTTACTAGCTACTTTGACTTCTTGGATCAAGTAAAGATAATCCCTCCCAGGTCACACTAGTAAAGCAAATCCCTCCCAAAAATGACCAAGTAAAGATAATCCCTCCCAGAAAGTAAAGTAAAGTGAAGCAGTCTGACATAAGGATAAAAATTAAGAGAATCTTTTTTTAAAAAATGAATTATTTGAAAACAAAATTTATTAAAATTCATTTATTACAATGGATCAAGTAAAGATAAGCACCCCCAACCTTTTTTAGTTAGCTTTATAAGGCTAACTAACGAAAATATCACGACTTAACCTAACCAATCGTTAGTTCAACTGTACGCTCTTGACGATTGGTTAGGTTAGGTCGTGATATTTTCGTTAGTTAGCCTTATAAAGCTAACTAAAAAAGGTTGGGGTGCTTAACTTTACTTGATCCAAAGACTTTAATTAAAGCGGTATTGCGGTAAAGCGGTATTACCAACTTTACCAAGTAAAGATGATCCCTCCCAAAAAATGATCAAGTAAAGATAGTCCCTCCTTTTTCTGTTGGGAGGGATTATCTTTACTTGATCCGACTTCTTTTCTCTCACTAAATTTCCGGTTTCTCGGCCTAACCTGCAGTGGAGGTAAGGAATAGAATAATCATAGCCTCACTGTAATTTCATGATGCACTTTATTTGATAATTAACATAAATATTTACTTCCGTTATAAATATACCAAAATACAAAATATTGCCAAATGAATTTGAAAGAGAATTTACATGCACAGAATTTAATTTTAATAGCTTTTTAACATGTGTGGTGTAAATCAATTACACTATATATATATATATATATATATATATATATATATATATATATATATATATATATGGCTACAATTCTTACATAAAATGCAAACTCTCCGCCAAAAATATTTTTTATTTTTAAGCAAAAACTATTTTATATATATAATAAATCCCTTGAAACACTGCAGTAGTTTATGATTTGGGGAGACCGGAAGAATCATGTGGAATAATTTTTGTTGTGCCAACATAAATGAAATTTGAAAACGACATAAATAAAATAATATTTGTTCTTCAAAATAGGATGATGATGAAATATGTTTGATAGATAAAATATATTTATGAAAATATTTTTTTGTATGATCGATAGATATAAACCGATTTGATCACTAACTTCATAAAATAAATCCGGTAGATTTCCTTGAATTTTTATCATTTCTTTGTGCATGTTAATTATTAAAAAAACTATTACTTTATGCGAATATAATCAGGTATTTTGGATGAACGCCCTTCAGATTTCCGGCCAAATTCATATTCGTGTCCATTTCAAAACTCGCTCCCTGTTTTCCACAATTCTGTTTGTGTTTTGTCACGTTTTCCAATTTTCCGAAATTAGAACAGCCAAAATAAGCTAATATTGGGCACTGAAAAGAAGTAGTTATTTGAGGGTTACATTTGCGAGTACAATTACTCCCTGAGTCACTCGCAATAACGGGTAAATGATGAGGGGGAAGAGTTGAATGGAGAGAGAGAGAGCGACGAGTTGTATGGGGAGGGAGAAGGGGAGGAGTAGGATGAGGCGAAGGAGGGCGAATAGTTGAATGAAGAGAGGGAGGGCGAAGAGTTGGCTGGGGAGAGGGAGGGGGGGGAAGAATTGAAGGGGGAGGGCGACGAGTTGGATGGGGAGGAAGAAGGGGAGGGCGAACAATTGGAGGGGAGAAGGGGGGTGTGGAGAGGGAGTGGGAGGGCGACGAGTTGGATGGGGAGAGGGATGGGTAGGAGTTGAATGGAGAGAGGGAGAGCGACGAGTTGTGTGGAGAGGGAGAGGGGGAGGAGTAGGATGGGAAGGAAGGCGAAGAGTTGGTTGAGGAGAGGGAGGGCGAAGAGTTGGATGGCGAGAGGGAGGAGGAGGGCGACGAGTTGTATGGGGAGGAAGAAGGGGAGGGTGAAGAATTGGAGGGGGAGGGCGACGAGTTGTATGGGGGGAGGGAACTGGAGGGGGAGAAGGGGGATGTGGAGAGGGATGGGGAGGGCGACGAGTTGTATGGGGAGGAAGAGAGGGAGGGTGAAGAATTGGAGGGGGAGGGCGACGAGTTGTATGGGGAGGGCGAAGAATTGGAGGGGGAGGGCGACGAGTTGTATGGGGAGGAAGAGAGGGAGGGTGAAGAATTGGAGTGGGAGGGCGACGAGTTGTATGGGGAGGAAGAAGGGGAGGGCGAAGAATTGGAGGGGGATGTGGAGAGGGAGGGGGAGGGCGACGAGTTGTATGGGTAGGGAGAGGGAGGGTGAAGAGTTGGATGGTGAGTGGGAGGAGAAGGACGAAGAGTTGTAGGGGGAGAAGGGGGATGTGGAGAGGGAGGGTGAGTAGTTGGAATGTGAGAAGGAGGGCGAGTACAATGTCGAGGGAGAAAACCATGATTCATACGAGAAGTTAAACACTGAGGGGAAAGACGAGGATAAGTTATATTTTTATGCCCCTGAGGCCTTAAACGACCTGAAAATAACCAGTCTGAAACTGGCGGTTTAGGAGTTAAATAAATAGGACGAGGACTATGAGCTGTGGGTTTATGACTATCAAGCCTGAAACGTCGTGGAAATTTCCATTTAAAAATTCCCGTTTTAAAGTCACTAGCATTGAGGGATGTTGGTGTATCTTCAGTTGAGTTCGTACCATTAATGTCTATGACATTAGGGAGTAGTAAACTTTCGAAAGATTGATTAGTAAATTCTACGTCATCCACGATAGATGCAGCGTTTATGTTGTCCTGATATTCATCAAAATAATTCGCGTCCGTGAAATTGTTCACCATGTTATTTTTTTCTGGAACACTCCTTTTTGTAATGCAGATCTTGGAAATATTATGATTATAGTAATTTTCTAAATGGCAATATTCTCCTTTACTTCCTAACCCTGAAGTTCGACGGAAAATCTTTTCGTCATCAAATGCTGAAAGAAACATAACAGATAAAGAAAAATTACTCGAGATATTTTTAAGTTTATTATATTTATTTTTAATTTTTAAATAAAAATCATTAGTAATAAGATATGTGGTTCTATTTTATGAAGAATGCCAGTCAGTCTTTTTATTTAGCATTATCTTAAACAGGGACGTTCTGTCACGATTTTCAGCCCCTAGAATTTGGAGCTAATACAAGACATTATCTGTCGGTTCATTACACTAGGCAACAAATTTCAACTTTTTTTTTGTTACAGACACGTGAACTACTGATTCCTACTAAAGCGGTGATGCTGATTTCAGATCTGATATCAAAATTTCTCTATCACGTCCAGATTTTGTGTAACCGAAAACCCCTATTTTTCATTTTTTTTCTCACCCGCTTCTATTACGAAAGCCGTCTAAGCCACTTTTCCGTGCCACGTTTTATGTTAAGCATACTTAAATAATTAGTGAACAGGGATGTCTTTCCTCCTTTATTCTGGCTTAAGACAGACAGCGGAATTCCGCTGGCGGAGTTACCACCCCTGCGCCCAACCATCCACCCAAAGCGCGTTAGTATTTTGTTGTTACTACTGAAAGGCAAATTCCTGTTCTTAAGTGAAACTTTGGTGTGTCCTCTTCCTTTGTCGCTTGTAGGATGACGAGCTCTCCTTCTGCAGGAACCAACAATAATCTCCCATCATATTTGGGTTGAAATTACCTTGGTATCTGTTTTCCATAACTGAGATCTGTTGGTGGAAGCGCTCACCATGCTCGTCACTTACAGCCCCAAGGTTGGCCGGGAAGAAGTCAAGATGAGAATGTAAAAAATGAATTTTCAAAGACATTCTGCATCCCATTATTTCATAAGATTTAAGCATGTTTTCTACGAGTTTACGGTGGTTTTCAGCTTTGTGGTTTCCAAGAAAATTTTTGACAACTTCAACGAAAGATGTCCATGCTCCTAGTTCATTCTCATTTAGGTTAGATGGAAACGATGAGTCGTGGATGACACTACGGATCTGTGGTCCAGTGAAAACTCCAGCTTCTAGCTTAGCATCTGTCAATATTCCTTTGAATTTATCCTTTAAATATTGGAAACCACTACCTTGATGATCCATACCCTTCACGAAATTTTTCATAAGGCCAAGTTTAATGTGAAGTGGTGGAAGATGTACTTTCTGAGGGTCAATAAGTGCTGGGTGTTTCACATTGTATTTACCAACAACATGTTCAGTTCTAGATGGCCAATCATGTTTTTTGTAGTGGTTCTTGTCATCTCTGCTGTTCCATAGACACAAAAAGCACATATGCTTTGTGTAGCCCTATTGTAACCCAAGAAGTAATGATACAACTTTAAGGTCGCCACAAATATTCCATGTGTGGTCCTTATATTTGATGAGTCTTAGCAGCAGTTTCATCGATTCATAAGTCTCATTAAGGCCAGTGGCATGTGCTACAGGTATTGAAGGTTTTTCATTGCCGTTGTGCAGTAATACAGCTTTAAGGCTAGCTTTACTAGAGTCAATGAACAGTCTCCATTCTTTTAGATCATAGCGACAGCCAATCCCTTGCATCAGACCACTGATATCGTGGCAGAAACAAACGTTTTCTTCCTGTAAGTAAAATGATGAAAACTGCAAATGGCGATGGCGGAAATGGGAAACTTTGGTGTTTGGTTGGAGAAGATTAAATTCTTGAAGTCTTGAACCAAGCAACTCTGCCTTTTCTTTTGGTAATTCCAAATCGCGCACTAAGTCATTTAACTCCGCTTGACTTAACAAATGTGGGGAAATATTTGCATTTGGAACATATATGCCATCTTTCCCTGTTTCTATATCACTAGCAGAATCTTCAGATGAACTGCTGTCTGTTATCGTTGCTGGTGGAACTGGTGGTGGATTTGTTTCATCATGTGGTACTGGTTTCATTGCTGATTCGCAGTTTGGGTACGTGATCTTTGATTTGTTTTTCTTTGTGAAACCAGCAATCTTTGTCAAACAAAAATAACAATCATTGAAGTGATTTTTCGGCTCACGCCAAACCATGGGGACTGAGAACGGCATAGCTTTTCTTTTACCATTCATCCAAGCTATTAACATTGCATTGCACTGTGCACAGCAAATATGTGGTGCCCAGTCCCTCTGTTGGTCTCCTAACTTACAGTCAAAATAACACTTGTAGGCAAGTTTAATCTTTGTTGTTATGTTTCTACGTTTTGGCTTAGGTGTATATTGTCCACAGACAAAGCAGAAGTTGTCTGGGTGATTTACACAAGCACGTCTATTTGATGCCATTTTGAATTACCATACAATATCTGAAAAAACGTAGAAAGTAATTATTACGATGTGCAAAATAAAAAGAAATACACACCGTAGTACAAAACAAATGCTATAAAAACACACAAGTCACCACAACCTGTCACTTGCTCATCAGCAGAGAGCTTCAACAACCGTTCTGCTTCTTGACTGTCACGTAGCGACTGACCGTTGGGCCGTTGCCCGTTACTATGCTCTTGACTCAGTGTTGCCAACTCGGGATAAATTTTATTTATCAAAATTGTTCGAATTTGTATATAGTTGGCAAAAAAAATTGCTTTAACCTTGAAAAGCAAGTTTCATATTACTGGCATTAAGCCGATTAAAACCAAAATCTGGACGTGGTAGAAAATTTTACTAAAAGTGATTTGCATTTTACACAAAATCTAGACGTGATAGAAAAAATCTAATTATAGATTTGAAATCAGCATACCGAAATTAGCTAGGAGCACCTATTTGGTCTTCTGTAACAAAATCTTTGTTGCCTAGTGTTATCTATAATTTCTGGCGTTACACTAAATAACTTCTGAGTAGACTGACAAAAATGCATACAAGTTTCACTCACATCCTCATCAGTTCTGTTCTGATATTGAGCTAGACAGGTGGTGTTCAGAGATTTAAGCTAAAAATCGAATTTATGCTATTCATTTTCTCAGCGGATAATTAAATGAATTGCACTATAAAACAGTAATTCTCCTCAGTTTTTCTCATGTTTTCCTAAAGCCATCGAAGAAAGACTTAGTCTACAAACTTGAATTTTTTATCGAACTACATAAAGTTCAATAAATAATCTCACTTATGAGAAGCTGAATTAAAAGAGTAAAGCCACAGTGAGAAAGATCTTGGGACAAAAGATTGTTTTCCAATAAATTCATTTTCTCATTGTGGCTTTACTTCCTTAATCGAACTCAATAAAGTTTTACAAACAAATAATCTGGAATATATTACATAGAGGAAGGCTTTGTTTGATATACTAATTCAGTAACAAGCAATATTTCAAAGGACTCTTCCCATTTCCCATGGTTTTCCTACTTTGGTCTTGGGTCAAATTAAATTACAAATGACAATGGAAGTGGCGCGAAGTGAGAACTTAAATCTTATAAGCAGCCCTATAAAACCTTAAAAGCAATTTCATTTATAAGGAGAGTAGCCAAAAGCGCAAATGAAATGAAAATGCAGCAGAGTCCGTTCAGAATAGAGGGGTGAAAAACAAGGAGTTTAGTAGAACTTACTACAAAGTGAACCGTAAGTCTTTGAGCAGGTAGAAGACTGTGGACACTTCGAGCAAGGAGGTCCGTGGAGGTACGTCTTTCTCTCAACATATCGTTTAGTGATTCCTCCAAAAATGCAGAATATTGTGTACCTGTTATTGTAACCTACGGAGGTCAGTGCCGTTGCACAACCAACTTCAGTAACTTCTGCGTGCGTGAGAAGTACTAAAGGGTTGTTATTCAAATACATCGGATTTCTGTGAATGAACAAAAATGGAATATTACACTTACAAAAGAATTCCAAATGAATCTCCGAATGGTGTCCATAAAGATTAATTATTTCATTTTTTTATTATCTATGAAACTTTCAATAGTTGAATTTAAAATAAAGATAAAGTATATTTAGGTTAGTTTAGTTTAGGTAAAATCAGGTTAGGTCAGATCTTTATTTTTTTCGTTGTCTCTATTTCGGGGGTGGGGTTATAGACAGATCCAGAGGGGGGGCAGGGGCTTAATTGAAGCAACGGGGCTTAATTTGGAGGCCCCATACATCCTGGTTAAACAAAATTAGGTAAAACGTTTGAATGCTTATGTCCACGTTGCTTCAATTAAGCCCGCTGGCTCCCCCTCTGGATCGGCCTATGGGTGGAGCCCAACACTTTCGTAAAAATTTTGGCATTAAAGAAAACTTCCCCGACATCTCAAGAAATTAGCTCGTCGGTCAAGAGGCTTGTCTTTCAAAAGGTACCAATGCGCAAAGAACACTCATGAGAACTTTAATATGTGTTTAATTTTTCTTTAATACACTAAAAACTGTTCAATTTAAGTACTTTCTTAAGAGCGTAACACAAAACGATACAATGTTTCTGAAGAGGACATATATGATGTAATCACGGCTTAAAACTTTCCTCAACACACCCAGAAAGTACACAGGTGACTGAAATTTTTACCTCAAAACTGTCGTTCAAAATAGACAGAGAAAGCACATAAATAAGCTTTGTACTCAGAAAGTACTTCGTCACCCAGCGTTTCCAGAAAACGATCAGAGAAAGGACATTGAGAAGCTTTATGCGTAATGATAAAAAATAATTTAAGTTTCTTACTCAGTTAAATTATTTTTATGTTAGTACGCTGCAGTAAATCCAGTCAGTGTATCTACAGTAGTTCTAATTCACTAGTCTGTCCGCGCATGTGCGCGAGTTCTATTCATTTCAATTCAGTTTGTTTAGTTTAGAGGGACAGAGGTGAAGGTAGTTGCTCCACAGAAATTAATTTAAAGCAAGTTTGTTGCCTTTTCTCAAATTTTCAGTCTGTTGAACGCCACCTCTCCTCCTCTAAACCTCATCTTCTTTTCTTCACTGAAACTCAGGTCCCTGGGACGACTGACAGCAACCCCTTTTCTGTACCCTCTTACATTTTCTATACTCAATTCACTCCAAAGGTGGATGGTGTGTATATGTACGCAATGGCCTAACTTGTTCTCGTATTCCCGAACTCGAATCTCCCGAATTCTATATCTTCTAGCTACGGCTTACATGCCATTCTCAAACTAAATACATCTGCGCTGTTTACCCCTCTTCTAATTCTACTGACTATCCAAAATTCTTTGACTACCTCACTTCCAAAGTGGAATACATTCTATCCCGCTCTCCCTTTGCTGAAATCTCCATTTTAGGAGATTTCAATGTTCACCACCACCTTTAATTTTCCTCCCATTTCACTGACATCCTTGGTGAGCTAGTTTACAACTTTTCTATCCTAAATGACCTGGAACAGATTGTACAGCACACTACTCTTATGCCCGATCGCCTTGGAGATAGGCCCAACATTCTGGATTTATTTCTTACCTCTCATCCTTCTTCTTACTCTGTGACACTTTTTTCTCCTTTGGGCTCCTCCGATCACCATCTTATATCTGTTTCCTCTCCTATCGTTCCAATTCGGCCTTTGGATCCTCCCAAGAGGAGACGCCTTTGGCACTTTATCGCCGCTGATTGGGAGGGTCTTAGGCAGAACTTCTGTGATCTCCTATGGAGTGATTACTGCTTCCGTGGCAGGGGCCCTTCCGAGTGTGCTGTGCGCATCACAGAGGTGATTCTCTCGAGTATGGAGACGTACATTTCACATTCTATTCGTACTACTAATGCAAAAAAACCTTGGTTTAACTCTATTTGTTCTAATCCTATCCGCAACAGAGAGGAGGCTTTCAGAAGGTACCATTGCTATCCAACTCCTGACATTCACTCAGTTTATATTTCTGCCCGGAATCGTGCAAAATCTATTCTTCGACTCGCCAAAAATTCCTTCATCCGACAAAAATGTGAAAATCTATCCAATTCTAATTCTTCTCGCTCTTTCTGGCATCTAGCTAAGAACCTAGAAGTAGCTTCAACAACTTTTCTTCCTCTTCTTTCCTTCCTCTTTTCCATTCCGACGGTTCAGTTGCCGTCTCTTCTCCTGACAAAGCTGTACTAAACGGACGCATTTCCTGAGCTCTCTGATATTGCATCTACTTTTGCATATTGCTGAGAATTTTATTTTTGGAAAGTTTGGAATTTTATATACTTGCGTTTATATTCACGTTGTTATAATTAAGTAATTGAATATTAGTGGTTTTTAGCGATTTAGAAGTTTTCATAGCGTGCCGGCTTAATTTAACTTAAACTTGTGACGGTTTAAACTAATTTTTAACTGCGCGATGCCGTCGCAGAAAGCGTCGTGTGTTAGGTGTAGGGTAAACCGGTGGTATTCGGAATTTAAAGATTATAACGGCGAGCCTTTGGCGATTACGAAGAGATCAGTTTGTTTCTTTTGCGAGTTAATGGAGGAAATAGTTGACATAAAACGCAGTGTACGTGAGGTAACGGAGAGACTTGCAACGCTTGATGAGGGCAGGGGTAGGGCTACGGTTGACGGAAGCCGAACCAATACTAACGTTGAAGACGTTAGTAATTTGAAGGGTGAGGTGCGTAACCTAGTTTCTAGTTTAGGTAGCTTGTCGGGAAGGTTGGATAGAGTTGAGAACGGAGTTAAGGTTAGTCCGACAGTAGTAGATAGCGAGGGATTTAGAGAAGTTAAGGGTGGAGCTAGGCCGCGTACGTTAGGTGATAGGAATCCCCCTCCTATCGAGGTTTCGAACCCTTTCGCCCATTTGGAAAGGGATGTGAATGAGGGGGAAACTATTTTAATTGGGGACTCTTTAGTGCGCCACATGGACAAAGAGTTCGTTGAACGGCATCCAACTAAGAGGAGGAGGGTCTGTCTCCCAGGGGCCAGGGTTGACAGAGTTAGAGACGAAGTGGATAGGATTGACGTTGCCTCCCGTCACTCGATGTTGGTGACGATGGTAGGAGGCAACGACTCGTATAGGCCCGATACGAGAGTGCCTGACCTTTTGGAGAGATATAGGGGGTTAATTAGGTCCCTAAAGGCGAGGTCAGATAGGTCTTTAGTTCTAGGTATTACCACTAGGCACGGGTTGGGTCTTAGGATTATGTCAAAAACAATATCTTTGAATAATAAATTAGAAGAGATTTGTGCTGAGGAAGATGTACCCTTCGTAAAGCTGTGGTCCGAATTCAGTGATCCTAGCCTTTTTATAAAAGATGGGGGTGCATTTCAATGAAATAGGTAATGCTAGGGTAGGTAGGTTAATAGACGAAAACGTGCGAAAGCTGTATAGGTCGAAGCCTTCTTTAAACGTTGTGGGTCCGGGGAACGCGGGCCCGACGTGAAAAATAGTTTAAAACGCGGGTCCGTGGTAAAAAATAACTTAAGCGTCTTTCATTGTAACGCGCGTAGTATTAGAAATAAATTAAATGAATTTAAGGCGATAATTTATTCCGGCAACTACGATATAGTTGCTATCACTGAAACTTGGTTAAATACCGTGACTCGGGACTTGTTGGGGGAATTTGATATACCGGGTTTTAAACTCTTTACTAATGATAGGTTACATAGGTTTGGTGGCGGCGTTTTGCTGTACATTCGTAATTCCCTTAGGGTTATCGAGGTTAAGTTAGATTTTCCGACAGCAATGAATGCGATATGTGTTCAAGTTAGGGCGCGTAGTATTAGTTTTAATTTTGTTGTTGTTTATAGACCTCCCGTTCAACCCCTCGATACAGATAAAAGATCTCACTTCTTGGCAATTTTATTGACAATCGGAATAGTATAATTGTCGGTGACTTTAACTGCCCTAATGTTAATTACGAGAATTTTACTGGTAATGAGGAGGGTTTGAGATTGATTGAGTTTATGGAAGATAACTTTTTACGACAGATAGTTACCGAACCAACGCGCGGCGACAATATTTTAGATTTGGTGATGACGAACGGCGAGAATATAGTCGAAGGTTTAGAAGTAGGCGAGAGTTTAGGATGTAGTGATCATCAAATTCTTAGGTTTTAGTTATTGATAGAAAACACTAAGGATAGTAACGTAATAGAAGTCCCTGATTTTCGTAGGGCTAATTTTGATAGTTTTGCTGATAGGATGAGAGTAGTGGACTGGGATAACTTATTTATGGGTAATGACACAAATTTGCGTTGGGTGGCGTTTAAAGAAAGTTTTAGGAATATTGAAAGGGAGTTTATTCCTCGTAGGCCCAAGCGCGCTAGAAATCATGCTAGGCCCAAGTGGTGGACTAGGGAAATAGGCGAGTTCATAAACGAGCGTAATAGAGCGTATAGACTTAATAAGTGCAATGGCACGGCAGCTAACTTTAATAGATATATCGAGCTTAGGCGTCAGGTTAAAAGATCAGTTAGGAATGCCAAGCGTAATTTAGAGATACTTATAGCTGCGGATAGTAAACATAATCCAAAAAGGTTTTTTGAATACGTTAATAATCGTAAGCCGATAAAAGCTAACATAGGCCCTCTAGTGGATGTTAATGGCGCTTTGGCTTCTGACGCTCAGGCGATGGCGGGTATTTTCAATAACTTTTTTGCGACAGTTTTTACCGTAGAAGACGTACATAATGTCCCCGACGTGGACGATATCGTCCCATTTAGTAGCGAGACTATTTTGGAGGAAATAACTGTTTACGAGGCTGAGATTGCGCATTATATCGATAGGCTAAAAGTTAGCAAGGCTCCAGGCCCTGACGCTTTTTATCTCAGACATTTGAAAGATTTGAAAGACGTTATCGTAGGGCCCTTAACGAAAATTTTTAATCAGTCACTCGAAACGGGGATTATTCCTGAAGACTTCAAATTAGCTAACGTCACGCCTATTTTTAAAAAAGGCGACCACGCAGTAGCTAGCAATTATAGGCCCATTAGCTTAACGTCAATTGTCGGTACTTTTGGAATCCGTAGTTAGGGATCGTATCATCGATCACTTAGAAAGTAGAGATTTGATTAATACTAGTCAGCATGGGTTTCGACGCCATAGGTCTTGTTTAACTAATTTGTTGGAATTTTATAACGAAATAGTGCGCGAATACGATAGGCATAGAGCGCATGACGTTATTTATTTAGATTTTAAAAAGGCGTTCGATACAGTTCCGCATAGGAGACTAATTGCGAAGGTCAAAGTGCACGGTATACGCGGTCAGGTAGCTAACTGGTTAGAAGAATGGCTTCGTGCTAAGAGGCAGAGGGTCGTAGTTAATGGTAGTGAATCTGGGTGGTTAGATGTAGGTAGCGTTGTCCCACAGGGTTCAGTGTTAGGCCCATTGCTATTCGTAATTTACATTAACGACATAGATGTACGATTGACCAGTAACGTGTCAAAATTCGCGGACGATACTAAAATAGGCGGTAAGGTTGTTAACGAGCAGAGCTGGGCACTTCCGCAAACCGCAAATTCCGCAATTGCGGAAGTATGTTTTTCGTTTGCGGATTTGCGTTTGCGGCAAAGTCATCGCAAATTAGTGAATTTGCTTTGCGGAACTAAGACCGCAAAGGCAAATCTTTCCGCAAATTTCCCACGTGGCCACTGGCCAAGCCCGCTAGTGCTGTGACGCTGCTGTCACTGGCCGCCAATTGGCTGGCAGGCAGCGCGTCATCTTTCCCGCCACTCCACTGGATTTGGCTCAGTTACTGGAGGACGACGACTGAACTTGTTGACAAAGCCAGAGGCGTACACTTGTAGTGGCTAGAGGGGTTGAGTTGTACAGACAGTGAGTTCAAGTTGTGTACAGTCACAGTGTTAACTTAATTTAACTTGTGTAATGTAATGTGTGTACAGTTACTACAGTTACAGTACAGTCTTCTCTAACTTGTCTAAGTCTCAAAATTTATGAAATTCAAATGATTAAATTTATTATTTAATTTATTTACTATTTACTTGCAGGAGGTGTTTTTGTTCAATATAATATATCAATATATGTAGTATTTTTATTTCTTCCACAATAGTGATTTATTGTAATAAATTATTTAGCCTTGTTTTTAATAAAAACAGGGCTAAAACATTAAACATTAAAAAGATATAAAAACTTTTTATACCTCTTTAATGTTTTGGATACTTTTTATAGTTAAAATTGCGATTGCGGAATTTGCGGTTTGCGGAAGTGTTTGCGGAAGTGCCCAGCACTGTAAAAATTGGAAATATTGTTTGCGTTTAGGGATTTGCGTTTGCGGCACCAAAAATGGCAAGCAGCTTGCGGATTTGCGGTTGCGGAAGGTAAGGTTTGAGTTTGCGGATTTGCGATTACGGAAGTGATTTTGAGTTTGCGGTGCCCAGCTCTGTTAACGAGGACGATAGAAATAGGCTCCAAGACGATGTAAATAGGATTATGGAGTGGACAGATAAGTGGCAGATGCAATTTAAGGTTGACAAATGTAAACTTTTGCATATAGGTTCTCGTAACAATAATTACACGTACACGATGGATGATAGGGAGTTGGCGAGAGTTGACGAGGAAGTAGATTTAGGCGTACGCGTATCTAAGGATTTAAAGGTTAGGAACCAGTGCCTGGAGTCTTGCGCAAAAGCTAATAGGATGTTAGGCTTCATAGCGCGTAATTTCTAATTTAAATAGAAGGATATTATATTGCCCCTTTACAAGTCCCTAGTCAGGCCTCATTTAGAATATGCCGTTCAGTTTTGGTGCCCGTACTTGCGTGAGGATATTGATAGGTTAGAAAGGGTTCAGCGTCGTGCCACGAAACTAATTCCGTCATCGCGCAACAAGCCTTATGAAGATAGGATTAAAGAGTTAGACCTGTATTCACTCGAAACTAGGAGATTAAGGGGGGAGCTTATTGAAGTTTTCAAAATCGTTAATAACATCGATAACGTAAATTTTGACAAATTCTTCACTTTCGATAATAGTAATACTCGTAATAACGGATTTAAGTTGCGTGGCAGACGTTTCATTACTAATATCGCTAAAAACTTATTTACGTTTAAGGTAATTGATAAATGGAATAATCTTCCCGCGCCCGTCGTGAACTCTACCAGCGTTAATGTGTTTAAGAACCGTCTTGACAGACATTTTAAAAATATTAACGTTGTATACAAAATTAAAAAAAAAACAATTAACAACAGGAGCTCTGGTGGTGGTGGTCGAGGATGAGTCTGTTGACGATAAATACCAGCTTGTGACATGCCAGCGTGTGATGCCAGCAATAAAATAAAAAAAAATAAAAATAGACTAACACGAACGTAGATGTAGCTCGTAGCGTAAACTAACCCACTTTTTGTTTACCTTTACCTACTTTTTTTTTCCTTTTTTTCTTTCCTTTTTTTCTTATCCTCTCCTTCCTTTGCATGTCTGTAACACTCTTTTCTTGCATGTCTGTAGTTTGCATGGTATGACAGTGAGTTAAGACTGTGTTTGCATGGTTTGTAAGCGTTCTTATTTTACTTCTTTTCATCTTTCACCCCTCTCCTATTTTCTCCGACTATTTTTCTGACTTGTCGGCAGTGGCCGGCGGATGATGATGGCGAGTCTTTTTTCTCTTTTTCTGAATGAATGTTAACCCACGAGTGATAGGTGTTCCTCATTACTTAACCCCTTATTCTCTTCTCTTCTCTTAACCCCCTACTCTTTCCTTTCTCTCGGGCTAACCTTAGAGTGGATGTTAGGGTCTTTGTCAGCCTTAGCTTCTGTAGATCTGTAGATCATTCGTTAGTCAGACTCCTTACTGAGCGGACGCATTCCCTGGGCTCTCTGATATTGTTTCTACTTTTGGATTTCGCCGATAAATTTACTGTTGGAAAGTTCTGAATTTTGTATACTTGCGTTTATATTCACATTGTTATAGCTAAATAACTGAATATTAGTGGTTTTTAGTGATTTAGAAGTTTTCAAAGCGTGCTGGCTTAATTTAATTTAAACTTGTGACGGTTATAAACGTTAACCACTTTAACTTGCGCGATGCTGTCGCAGAAAGCGTCGTGTGCTAGGTGTGGGATTAATCGGTGGTATACTGATTTTAAAGATTACAACGGTGGCCTATGGCGATTACCGAGAGATCGCTTTGTTTCTTTTGTGAATTGAGTGAAGAGAGAGTGGATTTAAAATGAAATGTACGCGAAGTGACGGGAAGACTTGCAACGCTTGATGATGGCATGGGTAACTTACAGTTGACGAAGGCCGAACCTATACTAGCGTTGAAGGGTAAGGTTAGGAGCCTAGTTTCTAGTATAGGTAGCTTATCGGGAAGGTTAGATACAGTTAAGGAAGGGGTTAAGGTAGGCCCGAGATTAATAGACGGGCAGGGATTTAGAGTAGTTAAGGGTGGAGCTAGGCCACGTACATTTGGTGATAGGAATCCTGCCCCTATCGAGGTTTCGAACCCTATCGCCCAGTTGGATAGGGATGTGAACTAGGGGGAAACGATTTTAATTGGGGACTCCTTAGCGCGTCATATGGATAAGGAGTTCGTTGAACGGAATCCAACCAAGAGGAGCAGGGCCTGTCTACCAGGGGCCAAGGTTGACAGAATTAGAGACGAAGAAGATAGGAGTGATGTCGCCTCCCGTCACTCGATGTTGGTGACGATGGAAGGGGGCAACGACATGTATAGGCCCGATACGGAGTACGTGACCTTTTGGAGAGATACAGGAGGTTAATTAAGTCCCTGAAGCCAAAGTCAGATAGGTCTTTAATTCTAGGTATTACCCCTAGGCACGGTTTAGGTTTTAGAATTACTTCAAAAATAATATTTTTGAAAACTACAGTAAGCTAGAAGAGATTTGTGCTCAGGAAAATGTACCCTTCGTAGCGATGTGGTCAGAATTTAGTGATACTAGTCTTTTTATAAAAGATGAGGTGCACTTCAATGAAATAGGGAATGCTAGGTTAGGTAGGTTAATCGATGAAAACGTTCGAAAGCTGTATAGGTAGGAGCCCTCTTAAAACGATGTGGGTTCGAGAAACGCCGGCCCGACGTGAAAAATACTAGGGGCACTCAATATATTTTGCCCCACCGTTTTTCCTTAGCTAAATAATAGGCCATGGGGCTCAAATGTTTTTTGGGCCGTAAGTTTGAACTTTCTGCGCTTCACATAACCGGATTTTTCCAGTTTGAACCTTCCCTCCTTGTATAAAACAGCTTTTAAACGCCATTGTATGAAAAACGATAGTTAACGCGGTCGAAAATGGCGTCTGACAGTGATGTGCGTCGTAAATAGAGAGCTGTTATCGCGTTCTTAACCGCAGAGAAGGAAACAGTTGGAAGTATTCACAAACGTCTACAAAACGTTTACGGATATGCTGTTGTTGATTGATCGAAGCACAGTTGGACGCTGGTCTAAACGTGTGAGATCATCGGATAGAGGGAGAGCCAACCTCCATGATGAACCACGCAGCGGTCGCCCGGCATCGGCTGTGACATCTCACACTGTGCAACTAACTAACAGCATCATTCGATCAAATCGGCGCGTCACATACAAGGAGCTATCACTGGAGCTAGGTATTAGTGAAAGAAGTGCGAATAGGATAATTCAGCAACTGGGATACTCAAAAGTGTGTTCATGGTTTGTTCCTCGCCAACTGACTGAAGATCACAAAGCCCAAAGAAAAGAAATTGCTTCTGAGTCGTTGGTTCGATACGAGACAGAAGGGGATGACTTCCTTTCATGGAGTGGCATCACGCAGACTCCACACGCAAGAAAAAGTTCAAAATGGCTCCCTCTGCAGGAAAAGTTATGGCTGCCATCTTTTGGGACATGAAAGGTATGATTTTGGTGGATATTATGAAGAAAGGACAAACAATCAACTCAGAGGCATATATTGCTACCCTACAGAGACTCCAGAGACGTATAAAGCGAGTTCGACCGGAGAGAAAACTGGAAGAAGTCTTTCATTTGCACAATAACTGAAGACCACACAACAGTTTGCAAACAAGAGAGGCCATCAGAAAAATGCGCTTGACTGTGTTACCCCATCCTCCATACAGCCCGGATCTGGCACCTTCAGACTTCCGTTTGTTTGGGCCACTGAAGGATGCTATTCGTGAAAGAAAGTTTCAGAGTGATGATAAGGGTGTTGAGGAGGTTAAGAGGTGGCTCAAGCGGAACCCAGCAGACTTTTACCAGCAAGGAATAAATGCCCTTGTTTCGAGGTGGAGAAAAGCCGTAGAAAAGGATGGAGACTATGTGGAAAAATAAAAACTTGTAAAAAAGGTATGTACTTGCGTACAAAATTTCTGGAACTTACAAGGAAACTTGGAAAGAAAAAAAAAAGTGGGGCAAAATATATTGAGTGGCCCTCGTAGTTTAAAACACCGATCCGTGGTAAAAAATAATTTAAACGTCTTTTATTGTAACGCGCGTAGTATTAGAAATAAATTGAACGAATATAAGGCGATAATTTATTCCGGCAACTACGATATAGTTGCCATAATCGAAACGTGGTTAAATACCGCGACTCGAGACTTGTTGGGGGAACTTCATATAGCGAGTTTTAAACTTTTTACTAATGGTAGGTTACATAGGATTGGTGGCGGCGTTTTGCTGTACATTCGTAATTCCCTTATGGCTATCGAGGTTAAGATAGATTTTCCGGCAGCAATTAATGCGATATGCTTTGAAGTTAGGATGGGTAGTATTAGCTTTAATTTCGTTGTTGTTTATAGACCTCCCGTTCAACCCCTTGATACCGATACTAGATTTTACACACTTCTTGGTAACTTTATTAATAATCGGGATAGTATCATATAATTGTCGGAGACTTTAACTGTCCTAACGGTAACGAGACTTTCACTGGTAATGATGAGGGTTTGAGACTGATTGAGTTCATGGAAGATAATTTTTTACGTCAGTTGATTACCGAACCAATGCGCGGTGACAATATTTTAGACGTGGTGATACCGAACGACGAAAATATAGTCGAAGGTTTGGAAGTAGGTGAGAGTTTGGGATGCAGTGATTACCAAATTATTAGGTTTAGGCTATTGATAGAAAACAGTAAGGATAGTAACGTAATAGAAGTCCCTGATTTTCCTAGGGCTAATTTTGATAGTTTTGCGGATAGGTTGAGAGTAGTGGACTGAGATAATTTATTTATGGGTAATGACGCACATTTTCATTGGGAGGCGTTTAAAGAAAGTTTTTTTAATATCGAAAGGGAGTTTGTTCTTCGTAGGCCCAAGCACGCAAGAAATCATGGTAGGCACAATTGGTGGACTAGGGAAATAGGCGAGTTCATAAACGAGCGTAACAGAGCGTATAGACTTAATAAGCGCAATGGCACGGTAGCTAACTTTAATAGATATATCGAGCTTAGACGTCAGGTTGAAAGATCTGTTAGGAATGCAAAGCGTAATTTAGAGATACTTGTAGCTGCGGATAGTAAACATAATCTGAAAAAGATTTTTGACTACGTCAATAATCGTAAGCCGATAAAATATAACATAAGCCCGCAAGTGGACGCTAACGGCGCTTTGGCTTCCGACGCTCAGGCGATGGCGGGTATTTTTAACAACTTTTTTGCGACAGTTTTTACCGTAGAAGACATAAATAATGTCCCCGACGTGGACGATATCGTTCCATTTAATAGCGAGACTATTTTGAATGAAATAACTTTCCGAGGGTGAGATTGTGCATTACATCGATAAGCTAAAAGTGAGCAAGGCTCCAGGCCCTGACGCGCTTTATTCTAGACATTTGAAAGATTTGAAAGACGTTATCGTAGGCCCATTAATAAAATTTTTTAATAAGTCATTGGAAGCGGTGATTATTCCTGAAGACTTTAAATTAGCTAACATTACGCCCATTTTTAAAAAAGGCGACCGCACAGTAGCTAGCAATTATAGGCCTATTAGCTTAACATCAATTGTCGGTAAACTTTCAGAGTCCGTAGTTAGGGATCGTATCGTCGATCACTTAGAAAGTCGCGATTTGATTAATAATAGTCAGCATGGGTTTCGACGCCATAAGTCTTGTTTAAGGCATAGAGCGGCTGACGTTATTTATTTAGACTTTAAAAAACCGTTCGGTACAGTTCCGCATAGGAGATTAATTGCGAAGGTTAAAGCGCACGGTATACGCGGTGAGGTAGGTAACTGGTTAGAGGAATGGCTTCGTGCCAGGAAACAGAGGAGCGTTGTTAATGGTAAGGGAAAGGGTTCAGCGAAGCGCCACGAAACTAATTCCGTCACTGCGCAACAAGTCTTACGAATATAGGATTAAAGAGTTAGACTTGCATTCACTCGAGACTAGGAGATTAAGGGGGGGGGGAGAGCTTATTGAAGTTTTCAAAATCGTTAATAAATCAATAACGTAAATTTTGACAAATTGTTCATTTTCGATAATAGCAATACTAGTAATAACGGGTTTAAATTACGTGGTAAACGTTTCATTACTAACATCGCTAAGAACTTTTTACATTTAAAGTAATTGATAAATGAAATAATCTTCCTGCGCCCGTCGTTTAAGAACCGTATAGATAGGCATTTTAAAAATATTAACGTCTTTTAAAATAATAAAACAATTAGCAACAGGAGCTTTGGGGGGGTGAAAGTCGGGGTTGACGATCGATGCCAGCTTGTAACATGCCAGAGTGTGATATGCCAGCGTTAAATTTATATTATAAAAAAAAATTAGACTAACACGAACTTAGATGTAGTTCGTACCGTAAACTAGCCCACTTTTTGTTATACTCTTTATACTTTTTTTTGTTCTTTTCTCATCCTCTCTTTACTTGCATGTCTGTAGTTTGCATGGTATGACAGCGTTTCTTTGAGTTAAGACTGTGTTTGCATGGTTTGTAGGCGTTTTTATTTTACTTCTTTTCATCTTTCACCCCTTTCCTATTCTCTTCGACTATTTTTCCGACTTGTCGGCAGTGGCCGGCGGATGATGATGATGAGTCTCGCTTTCTCTTCCTGAATGAATGTTAACCCAGGAATGATAGGTTTTACAACTTACTTAACCCTTTATTCTCTTCTTTTAATTCCCAATTCTCTTCTTTTAGCCCCTTACTCTCTTCTTTCTCTCTAGCTAACTTTAGAGTGGATCTTAGGGTCTTTGTTAGCATTAGCTTCTATAGATCTGTAGATCTCTCGAAAACTATTAAGAGCATTAACAATCTTAATAAAGAGTAGTTGAGGCCTACAATACAATCTAAAATTCAGAGCCTTCCAGGTCGAAACCGTTATCAGGAGTACTGAGCACATTTATAACCATTTGGAAAAAGAACTTCTCAAGAGAACCCCAAAACTCGTACCTTCAGGGAATTTGCCGATACTTTAAGAAGGAGTGTGCACGAAACATATCGATCATCTGCAGAAACCTCGTGGAGATCATGACCCGTTTTGTGGAGGTGGTAATTCAACCCACGAAGTTCTATGCATTACTATAGGTACTGTACAGGGTGTCCAGGAAGTCCTTTGCAATTCGACAAAGCATGAACCAAAACATACAATTGCCAGGGACTTCGTGAACCCCATATATATATATATATATATATATATATATATATATATATATATATATATATATATATATATATATATATATTTATTTATTTATTTATTTATTTTATTTATTTTATTTTTTGTTGAGTTTGAACGACGGTTCAGGATCGACCTGCGGTCGACCCCTCTGCAGCATCCCGCCTCATTTGCTGGACTTGGTGAAGGAGGGAATTGCTCTCTGATCGCCTCCTGCCCTCGTAGCCAGCCACGCATACAGTATATACTCGTATATATATATATATATATATATATATATATATATATATATATACATATACACATTTAACTGCAATGACCACGCAGTATATTAATGTATAGAAACGACGTAAGTATAGAGGAGTGTTCTCCACACTCGATTCCCGGGCGGTTACCTCATTTTTCATTTGTTCGTTATTTCTCTTCCTCGTGTGCAGAACACTCCTCTATACTTACGTCGTTTCTATACATACATACATATATATATATATATATATATATATATATATATATATATATATATATTATATATATACACACATGTATGTATATATGTATGTAAATATATATGTATATAAAAATATATATACGGAATAAAGTCCTGCAAAAGCTGCATAATCGAAGTAAACTCGTTTACGGTTTTTAAAGAAGAACGAGACTATGAGGAAAAGGCAAAAGAGGAGCTTTTGAATAGTGAACAGAGAAAATAGAAGGAACGAAGATAGTACGAGAGTACACTGCGCAAAACGAACAGGAAAAGGAAACAGCAAAATCAGAAATAATAGAAATAAAAGAAGCACCAACAGAGGAAACAGAGGCACAAAGCCAAATCCAAAGTTTTCAAACGAAGGGCATTAGCAGCAATAGGAAAAAACAAGTAGACAATAAAGAAACCATACTGAAACCACTAAAAACAAAGGCCCCAAGTAAAAATGGGGAAGAAAATATATGTAAATACTATGTGAAAGGAATATGCAGATAGAAGGGAGGAGAATGTGTATTTACGAACATCCTCCTGTGTACAACTACTACTACAATAATGGTCACTGCAAATTTGGTGGAAAATGTAAATTCTACCATCCGGACATTTGCAAGACCTACGCGACATATGGAATCTGCCAGTAGGGAGAAAATGCTACTACCATCATCTCCCGACAAGTTCAAAGGACAAAGGACAAGTCTAAAATGACAACAGAAGGAATGTGAGGAAAAAGAATATGTACCCAAATAGCAAACAAAACACGCATAGAACACAAAATTTTTTCGACATCTCGGTCACAATACGGCTGCTAAGTCTTATACAGCACATGCAGCTGACACAGCTGGGAACCCTCGAGCCGGACCGCTACATGGCAAGAAGCTACTAGAACAAGAAGGCGGGAACGGATCCATCTCGGAGGACCACAAGGCTACAAAACGCATTATATCAAAGGACAACGAACTTAAAATGCACAAGGGGCAATGCAAAACAAAGAACATAAACATTGTCCTGGCAAATATTCAAGGAATAAAACCGAACAATTCACTAAACAAAGTTTCGTACCTGAAAGGTGTATGGACGAAACAAGGGCGGACATCACATGCCTCACAGAAACACATCTTAAAGACTGCCAAGGAAACTGCGATAACTGCGAACAATGTATCGATAAGAAAGAATTGCATATCGATGGTTTCAACTTACTAAGAGCGGATAGAACAGCGAGACGTAAGGGTGGTTGTGCTAGTTATATACATGAAAGACATATGACAGAGACGGTAATAAGTAAATCTAACAATTTCGTGGCGATTTTAATTTCCCATTTATAAAATACAAAAAGGTGAGTAGAAATATATTTGTACAGCAAGATAAGGTGGGCACAAGTGAGGACCAGGAGCAAGCAAGAATGCTGATGGCTCTCACAAACGAGTTTATGCTGACACAGGAAATAACATAAAATACCAGGAAAAATAACTGCCTAGATCTGGTATTCACAAATAACACGAACTTGATTGCGGATATAAAAATAACTCCAACTATTATCTCAGATCACAATATAATCGAGTTATCAACAAATATGGCGATAACTTTAAAAGACAATACACATACGGAAGGAAGAAGCAAATTTGGGGCTTTTAACTTAAACTCCAAGACCATAAATTGAGAAGAAATCAGATCACACTTGGCCCAAATAGAGTGGAGAACAGTTTTCGAGAATAAAACAACTGAGGAAATGCTAACAACCGTGGAAGAAAAGACGCTGAGAATTTTGGAAAAATATGCTCCGAAAGCACAGCCAAAAGGAAAGAGGAACTGGCTAGAGAGGCAAAAGAGAAGAATATCCCGCAAAAGAAAGAGAGTAGCGACGAAGTTAGCTAATTGTGGAGACAACAATGACCGGAAAGTAATACAAGAAAAACTGGAGAGAATCGATTGGGAAATACAAACTCTGATAAAGGGCCATACAGAGAGGGAAGAGGAAAAGGCGGTAGAAGCAATAAAGGAAAATCCAAAATACTTCTACAGCTATGCGAAAAGAAAAACAAAAAAGCGCGCTACTATCGGGCCCTTAAGGAAAGGAAATAATGATCTAACAGACGATCTAAAAGAAATATCTGAAACATTGAGAGCCCAGTACGAATCGGTATTCAGTACCCCAAAAAGTGACAAAGCGATACCTGACATAGATGCATTCTTCAAAGAGAAATTGCAAGGAGAATGTATAACAGACTTTGATTTTACCCCAGAAGATGTAACGACAGCTATAGGACAAATGAAATCACATTCAGCTGCAGGTCCGGACAAATGGAACGCACTATTAATTAAAAACTGTAAAAATGAAATAGCTACACCCTTATACTGGATATGAAGAAGATCCCTAGACACTGGGGAAATACCGAGCACCTTGAAAAGAGCAAACATCGTCCCTATATATAAAGGAGGAGATAGATCTCAAGCAAAGAACTATAGACCAGTGTCCGTGACGTCCCACCTCACCAAATTTTTTGAAAGAATAGTCAGAGAGAAAATCTGACTTCTTAGAGACATTGGAAAGATTCAACGAAAATCAACACGGATTCCGATCAGGAAGATCAGGAAGATCATGCCTATCACAACTTATAGAGCATTATAACAATGTCCTAGATGCACTTGAAGGCAATGAAAACTATGATGTCATATACACGGATTTTGCTAAAGCTTTCGACAAATGCGATCATGGTATAATAGCACATAAAATGAAACATGGGAATAATAGGAAAAGTGAGAAAATGGATCTACAACTTCCTCAGAAATCGACTACAGGCGGTCAAAATTCAAGGTGTATCATCATCAGAATCAGAAGTACGCAGTTCGGTACCACAAGGTACAGTGCTGGCCCCACTCCTGTTCATTATCATGCTAACAGACATAAACAGTGGAGTTAACAGCAACAGTATAGTAACATCATTTGCGGACGATACAAAGATCATCAGAAAAATCAGCAATGCAAGCGAAGTAGAGGCCTTGCAGAAAGCCACAAACAAAATATACAAATGATCAGAAGACAACAATATGACATTTAACACCGAGAAATTTCAGCTCTTGAGATATGGTAGAAATGAGGAACTTAAAAAGACTGCATATTATGCTCCAGATAGACAAGAAATTCAGAGAAGCACGAAAGCGGTCGACTTGGAGGTAATAATGACTGATGATGCCAAATTCGAGACATAAAATCAGATAGCAATAAACAAAGCAAAAAGAGTAGCGGGACAGGTACTAAGAACGTTCAAAAGGAGGGGCAAGACAATAATGATTTCCCTGCTGAGAACACTGATCATACCAAAACTTGAATACTGCTCAGTTTTGACGTCCCCATATGAAAAGGAAGAAATTAATAAGCTAGAAGAAACGCAGAGGCATTTCACATCAAAGATGATGTCTGCAAAAAACTCAACTACTGGGAAAGACTAAGTAAACTAAATCTGTACTCCCTGGAAAGAAGAAGAGAGTGGTATACCATAATCTACATATGGAAAATTATCGAAAAACTGGTACCAAACCTCAAACTAAACCCAATTACCATCCAGACAACGCTGGAAAATAGGAAAGGCAGAATGTGTAGTGTTCCCAAATTAAAGGCCCGACAAGGGACCTCCTCAACTCTGAAGGAAAATAACTTGGTTGTCAGGGGGCTAAGAATTTTCAACCAGCTTCCAAAGGACCTCAGAAACATTACAGGGGTCAAAGTTGAAGTCTTCAAGAGAAGACTAGACGCCTGGCTCAGGACGGTACCAGATGAGCTGGGTGTACCTGGCTATGTACGATGGAGAGCGCAAGAGAGCAACTCGCTCCTCCACCAAGCCAGGACTAGAGGCGGGGCCACCAGCTTGACCTTCGTGTGAAGAAAGACCGACGCACGGAACCCAAACAAGGTTAACAAAGTATATAATATATATATATACTGTATATATATACACTCGTATATATGTGTGTGGTTCTAACTCGTGGTGGACGGACGTTTTGTTTTCGCTCTGTGTACTATCGAAATAACTAGTGTTTATAAGTTCAGCATTAAATGCTATCTTATACCAGTGTGTGTGTGTGTTATAAACATCACTATATTTACGTTAATAATTTATTAAGTGAAAGCCGGTGGCATATAGCGTGTATAAAGAAAAACTACATCAATTGAAACATAATTTGAAAATAACTCGAAAGGAAAATCAGCCCCTGAGATTTTAAATTAGGCCTATAAAGGGATAGAAGGTCAGAGAAAATTCGAAAGAGCCATAAAACAGGAAAGTCAAGTTTACGAGACGAAAATTGAGATGTGAGAAGGAAAAAGGCAAACTAGGGAAAGAATAAAGAATAAAGGAAAGAATAAGGGAATAAAGAAAGAATAAAGAATAATAAAGAATAAAGAAAGAATAAAGGAAAGACTAAAGGAATGAATAATAAAGAAATGGCAAAAAATACGAAAGAGTGTGTAAACTGCGGTAAATTCAGAAAGCTGAAAAGAACTGGATTATGTTTAATGGAATGCGCTGCGCAACAGCTTTGCGATTGCAAAAATGAAGCGGTCCAGGCCACGGGCTTAAAATGTATTCTGTGCAATACCTTTAAAGACTACGAATGCATGAACTTAAATAGAAAATACAAGAAAATGATAAATAGAATAAATAACAAAATCATAGGAATTTGTGGCTTCCTGTGCATCACATACATGGGAAAAAAACAAGAATATGGTACAAAGAGCAATAAATATGGGCAATACATGCTTACCGACAGATGACAAGGAAACAGTAGGAAACGCTGACACAAACAAACACGAGGAACAGGAAAACGCAATACAGGACAGCACGCTTCAGCAGGAACACGAGGCTCAGGACAACACAATACAGGAAAGCACGTTACAGCACGCTACGATACAGGGAGATGCAAAGTAGCTTCAGAGAATGAAATATCCCCTGCCAAAGAGAGAGGCAACAGGAACACAAATGAGAAAGAGAGGGATACCAAGAATATAAAGGAGAAAGAGGCAAGTACCAAGAACACTAATGAAAACTCGTCGAAGACAGAAAAACCACTGAGTAGAGAAGAAGTGGTGGCGAAACAGAAAAAAGCAAGTGAATCACATAGGGCTCGTAAGGAGATTAAACAACGGGCCATTGAATACTATAAAACAGGGTCGTCACCCCAAAAAATGTTTTGATATGATGGGGAATGGAAGATGCAGATACCGACAAAACTACCACTTTTTCCACCCTCCTATGTGCAGACAGTCACTGACAGAGAGAAAATGCCTAAATATAGAGTGCCCATATTTTCACATAAAGGGTACCCAAAGAAGAGAAAGGGGGAGAACAGACCCTATCCGTATTAGAAGTAACAACAGGAGCAAGGAAACAAATTTTTTAGAGGAAATGAGAACTATAAAAGCACAGCTTGCCCTGTTAACAAGAGAGGACAGGATTCCACAGGTATATTCCCCACACCATTACATACATCGCCCCTCTATCCAGCACCACCCACTGATAATACAACGACCGATAATACAACCATAGTGGTATCAAGTGCCGCAACTTCAATTCTCCCAAATCGATCTGGAAACGACCACTATATAGGAAAACTGAACACGGAAATTAGAAACCCAATAAATGTTTTATACACAAATATTCAAGGCCTCTACACGGACTATGCAGGCTGCAAATTACTGTACAATACTTACAGAATTTAGCTACCGAATCCAGCATAGATATTATAGGCCTAACGGAAACACACTTGCATAAATGCGAAAAAGGCTATGAAAACTGTATCGAGGATACTGAATTAGCATTGCTGGATTACAACAAACACAGAGCAGATAGAGTAGCTAGAGGAGGGGGAGGGTGTTGCATCTACGTGAAAAACACATACACATGTGAAGTGAAGGTAAACAAATCAAATAGCACAGTTGAAGTTATTACATTAGAAGTAAAAGAACTGAACCTAACCATTATGAACATCTACAGACACCAAACACCACAAAAAGTGAATTCCAATTTGCTACAAGTGAAATAGAAAACATATTAAACTTACTTGAAACTCCAGCAACAAATATTCTAATTTTCGGAGATTTTAATTTCCCATTCATAACATGGAAGAAAAATGACGACGTTATATATGTCGAAAAGTTTCATGGTAACATTACTAAAGATGATAGAACCCAAGCAACAATGCTATTGGATATTATGGAACATTACGCCCTCACTCAAGAAATCTGTGAAGCCACGAGAAAGGAGAACGTTTTGGATTTAATCTGGACAAATAACAACGAGATAATAATAAATAAAAAGTAACACACACAAAGTTCTCCGACCATAATCTCATCGATATACAATTTAAGTTAGCACTCAGATGTCCGAAAACGCATCCTGAAGAGGCAGATGGAATATTTGAAGGCTTAAACATAAATTCAAAGAAAGTAAATTGGGAAAACGTAAATAAAGATTTAAAGGAGGTAAAGTGGGAATTGCTACTTCACGAGAAGACTCCACAAGAGATATGTATAATAGAGACTGAAACCAGGACACTATTCAGGCAACGAAGACAAACCGTCAAACATCTCCACAGATGCAGAACTGATGCAAAGAGACTCAAACTAGAGAGGAAACTTGGCGAAATAGAAATGGACCTAAAGCAAATATTCATACATACGACAAACGAGGAGGAAAACAAGGTAGCAGAAAACATAAAAAATAACCAAAATACTTCTACACGTTTGCGAAAAGGAAAATGCAGTGTAAGGAAAGTATTGGTCCGTTGATAGACGGGGAGGCCGAATACACAAATGATCCGAAAGAAATAAGTGAACTGCTTAGGAAACAATTTAACTCTGTGTTTAACAACCCTAAGTCCGAGATGGAAGTGGAAAACCCAGACAAATTTTTCGACTGAGATACAGATCAACCAAAAACAAATTCCGACGCAAACTTATTAATGGACTTCGAGTTCACGGAATGAGATGTAATTACGGCCTTATCACAGATGAGAGAATATTCAGCGCCACGGCCAGACACATGGAGTGCCACGTTCCTGAAGAAATGCAAAGAGGGTATTGCAAAACCGCTATACTTACTATGGAGGAAATCACTCGACACAGGACAAATTTCACTTCCATTAAAGAACACGAACATTGCCCCCCTATTTAAAGGTGGTAACAGAGCAATGCCTAAGAATTATCGGCTAGTGGCTCTCACCTCACACTTTATAAAATGTTTTGAACGTATAATTAGAGGCAAAACTACCTACTACCTACAAGAAAAAGACTTATACAACCGAAATCAACATGACCACCAGGACAAAATATTAGAAACATTGTGGCGACGACAAAACATATGTAATATATACGACTTTGCAAAAGCCTTCGATAAATGTGACCATGGAATCATAGCACACAAACTTAAGAATACAGGAATTACTGGAAAGCTAGGAAGATGGATATTTAATTTCTTGACGCAAAGAACACAAAGAGTGGTGGCAAACGGAGTTAAATCGGAAGCCTCGGAAGTCATGAGCTCTGTCCCACAAGGGACAGTATTAGCTCCCTTACTGTTCATAATACTGATTGTAAATATTGATGCAGATATTAAGGACAGTATTGTATCATGCTTCGCAGATGACACAAAGACATGTAAGGAAATATTGAACAAAGATAACATAAGAAAATTACAAAACGACATTGAAACAATATTCCAGTGGGCAGAAGACAACAATATGAAATTCAACGAAGAAAAATTCCAACTGCTAAGATATAGTAATAAGAAGGAGCTACAGGAAAAAGGGTACAAAACTCTGCAAGCCAAACAGATAACACCAAATCCACAAGTCAGGGATCTTGGAGTAATAATGTCGTCGGATGCAGAATTCAGAGAGCACTATAAAATCAAAATTACAATAGCTAGAAAAAATAATGGGAATCATCTGGACGAGCTTCCGCAGCAGAAAAGCAAGCATCATGCTCAAATTATGGAAGAGTCTAGTCCCACCAATAATTGAGTATTGATCAGTGCTCATAAGCCAACCAGAAAACGAAACATTGTGAACATTGAAGCGATACAAAGGACTTTTACGACTAAGATAGGAGAAACGGAAAGTGAAGACTACTGGTTTCGACCACAATCCCTGGCACTCTACTCTCTCGAAAGAAGGCGTGAGCAGTACACAATAATATAAATATGGAAAATACTTGAGGGCTCTGTCCCTAAACTTAGAAATGAAATAGAAACAAACTGGAATGAGAGAAGAGGCAGATTTTGTACGGTCCCAGCTGCGGTGGGATAAGGGGCCATGAAAACGAGGATGGAAAATACCCTCAAAATACGAGGCCCAAAACTTTTCAATGTCCTACCAAAAGAAGTGAGGAATCTCCAGCACACCGACCTGAATAACTTCAAGAACCAGCAGGACAGATTCCTGTGCAAAGTCCCTCACCAGCCATGCGTGGCTGGCTACGAGGGCAGGTGGAGATCAGAGAGCAATTTCCTTTTTCATCGATCCTGAACCGTCGTTCAAACTCCCTTAAAGTATACCCTAAAGTAAGAATATATATATATATATATATATGTGTGTGTGTGTGTGTGTGTGTGTATATATATATATATATATATATATATATATATATATATATTTCCATCATGAAAAAGAAAAAATATAATATTTGTCATTTATCATAACTTATTCGAACTATAGTGGATGTAATTTCCCAGAATAGTTCCTTGTTCCATGCACAGTCTGAGTTTAACATAAAACTTTCTCAGGGGACCATTCTGAGTTGATGTGTGTATATATAAATATATATGTATGTATGGAAATTATTTCACGAAAGTAACACGTGAAAAATAATTATGATGAAAAGAACCACGAAGGAAAGGAAACACAGAAAGGTGCTCAAGCGCTTTCGTCTAATGAGGATGTCATTAGACGAAAGCGCTTGAGCACCATTCTGTTTCCTTTCCTTCGTGGTTCTTTTCAACATATATATATATATATATATATATATATATATATTATATATATATATACACGAGGGCCACTCAATATATTTTGTCCCACCTTTTTTTTTTCTTTCCAAGTTTCCTTGTAAGTTCCAGAAATTTTGTACATAAGTAGTTGCATACCTTTTTCATAAGTTTTTATTTTACCACATAGTCTCCATCCTTTTCTAGGGCTTTCCACCACCTCGAAACAAGAGCCTTTATTCCTTGCTGGTAAAAGTCTGCTGGGTTCCGCTGGAGCCACCTCTTAACCTCCTCAACACCCTCATCGTCACTCTGAAACTTTCTTCCATGAATAGCATCCTTCATTGGCCCAAACAAATGGAAGTCTGAAAGTGCCAGATCCGGGCTGTATGGAGGGTAGGGTAACACAGTCAAACGCATTTTTGTGATGGCCTCTCTTGTTTGCAAACTGTTGTGTGGTCTTGCGCTATCGTGCAAAAGAAGGACGTCTTCTAGTTTTCTCTCCGGTCGAACTCACTTTATACGTCTCTGGAGTCTCTGTAGGGTAGCAATATATGCCTCTGAGTTGATTGTTTGTCATTTCTTCATAATGTCCACCAGAATCACCCCTTTCATGTCCCAGAAGATGGTGGCCATAACCTTTCCTGCAGTGGGAGCCATTTTGAACTTTTTCTTGCGTGGGGAGTCTGCGTGATGCCACTCCATGGATTGGCGTTTTGTTTCAGGTTCCAAGTGGTGTACTCAAGTCTCATCCCCAGTTATAATTCGTGAAAGGAAGTCATCCCCCTTCTGTCTCGTATCGAACCAACGACTCAGAAGCAATTTCTTTTCTTTGGCTTTGTGATCTTCAGTCAGTTGGCGAGGAACAAACCATGAACACACTTTTGAGTATCCCAGTTGCTGAATTATCCTATTTACACTTCCTTCACTAATTCCTAGCTCCAGTGATAGCTCCTTGTATGTGACGCGCCGATTTGATCGAATGATGCTGTTAGCATGTTACACAGTGTGAGATGTAACAGCCGATACCAGGCGATCGCTGCTGGCTCATTATCGAGGTTGGCTCTCCCTCTCTCCGATGATCTCACACGTTTGGACCAGCATCCAACTGTGCTTCGATCAACAACAGCATCTCCGTAAACGTTTTCTAGACGTTTGTGAATATTTACAACTGTTTTCTTCTCTGCGGTTAAGAACTCGATAACAGCTCTCTGTTTACGACGCACATCACCGTCAGATGCCTTTTTCGAAACTGCGTTAACCATCGGTTTTATACAAGGGCGTTCAAAAGCGGTTTTATACAAGGAGGGGAGGTTCACACTGGAAAAATCCGGTTATGCGAAGCGCAGAAAGTGTCAAACTTACGGCCCAAAAGAGATTTCAGCCCCATGGTCTATTATTTAGCTAAGAAAAAAGGGTGGGGCAAAATATATTGAGTGGCTGTAGTATATGTATGTGCTCTTGAGTGCTCTTTGTGCTCGTCTGTACGTGCTTGTTCCTGGAGGTTTCACGTGCGCCCTCCCGGCCCTAGCACCCAAGGATGATGGGGTTTGACCCTGCAGTCCTTGTCATCCTTGGTCTTTTTCCACTTCGACTGTCCCCTGCACCCTTTCTTTTTCCTCTGCCTTTCCTCTCACTTTTTCTTTGTTTTTCCGCTGAGATATGCCCTTTTAAATAGAGGCGAATCGGTTCTTCCCAAACTTAAAAAAAAATATATATATATATGTATACTGTATATATATATATATATATATATATATATATATATATGTGTGTGTGTGTGTGTTGTGTGTGTGTGTGTATATATATATATATATATGTATGTGAACAGACGTGTTTTATCGAGTGTCCAGTGTTACCATTTTAATAAGTGGTTTTCGTTGAAGTGTCTTTAAAAAAAAATGAATAGTGTTTGGTGCATTCTTAACTAAATTACTTCGTGTTACTAATCATTCATTAACGAATATATTTCATTTATTCATTTTATTCATTACTATATTATATGATTAAACCAAGGCTAGTGCACGTGGCGTGCCTTGTTTGTTTCCCGAATCTATTACGAACTGAGGTTTCATAAGGTTGAAATTCCCTTGGTTTGCCTTTTTTGTGTTTCAAATCTATCAGAAAACGTGCTTTCATAAGGTTCATTTTCCTTTCCTTCAGGGGATCAAGTAGAGTGTTGTCACCCACCGTGGGAAAGTGAAAAAACGGAAAGAAAACAGTGGGTCGAATAGCGGACAGATAAGTTTTAGTAATACTTTTTCATTTACAGAGCTTTCGTCGGTGGCTTAATTATAAATTCATTTAGTATAAATTTGTGTTACAAGAACCTGTTTCTGCGTTTCAGGAACATTGTTGCGGGTTTGTGCAGGTGACGGCACAATAAGCACGCGGTAGACCTACGTTGTAATTTATTAATTTCCAAACGCTCGTTTTTTGTTCTTTGTTTTTTAACTAATTAAGAGCATGGCACCCCCGTCAAATACTTGCAGTCGCTGTGAAGGGAAATGTGCCGCTTACGCGTTTACAATGGCTAATAATAATGAACAGTTAGTTTGCAGGTGGTGCTCAAGCATGGAAGTCCTGAGGAACGAGTTAGAACGTGAGAGGGAGGCCAGAGTGGGGCTTGAAGAAAGCGTGATGCTCCTGACGGCAAAATTAGAATCCCTTGAGACTCCAGTTACGACCTCTCCTGCCTCAGTTTCTACTAATAATATAAATAGTATTAATAGCCCTCTCTCTTCCGCTAGTTCCCAACCCTTCGTTCGAGTGCGTAATGGAGCCCCATTGAGGAAACCTAAGACTTGTCTACCAGTAATAACAAACAATAAGTTTTCTGTTTTAGGTTTCGAAGATGCTGATGAACCGGAAATACGACTCGTTGGCGATTCCATTGTTCGAGGAAAGCTCGAGGAATTCTGTGGGAGAAACCCTCGTCGTAGGGGCCGTTACTGCTACCCTGGTGCAAGGGTGGAGGATATAACTAATAGCGTTGACCATTTTACAGACGGTACCGCCGAGGACACAACGTATGTTATTTATGTCGGTACGAAAAACGTTTTAAATTCTAGATCGAAAGAACTGCTGGCTCGGTACAGGGACTTACTAGAGCGACTAAAGGAAAAAAACTAAAATTGTTTTAACAGGTATACTTCCTCGAATTATCCAACGTAGCGATTTCTACAGCAAGGTGACCTATATCAACAATGATCTAAAGTCTCTTTGCCAACAGGAAGGAGTGCATTTTGCGAATTTTTGGAACAGTTTCTACGGCAGGAGGGACTTGTTCCTCGGAGATGGACTTCATCTTAATGACGTTGGAGCTGCGCGTTTAGGAAGACTATTTCATAATACAGTCTCTTCTTTTCAGGCTGCCGTAACTCGAACGGTCCCAGCGTAATTTCCACAAATTTCCCCTGCGCTCGCGAAGGGGTCGCAATTACAAACAATTTGAAAGTTCTATCCTTAAATGCTCGTAGCCTACGAAATAAAATAAACGAATTTTTTTCTTTAATTACTTGTAATGACTATGATTTAATTGCGATAAATGAATCGTGGCTTAGCACTGAAAAACGTGATTTTGTAGGGGAGTATCAAATTAGATGTTATAGACTTTTTGTTAAAAACAATAGGTAGGCGAGGAGGCGGTGTTATGTTGTATATCAAAGATAATATTGTGAACGTTATAGAAGTAAAGCACACAATTCCAGAACCGATAGATTCGACTATAGCAGAACTTAAATTGAACGATTTCAAATTTGTTATTGCGGTTATATATAAGCCCCCTAATCAAACAGATGATAAGGACGAAGCGTTATATCGTGAACTAAAGAGAATAATAGGTAGTGAGCAGGCTTTAGTTATGGGTGACTTTAATTGCGCCAACGTGAATTACGATACAATGCAGGGACACGCGGAAGGTAATCGTTTAGTTAATTTTCTCGAGGATAGTTTTCTTATTCAAAAGGTTGGGGAACCTACAAGGTTGGACAGTATTTTAGATTTAGTAATAACTACGGATGATAGGCTAATCACTGATCTTCAAGTAATAGAACCGTTAAGCAATAGCAATCACAATATGATAGAGTTTGTCCTCTCAGTAAGTCACTCGTATCCAGCCTTACTCGACTAAAATTCCTAACTTCTAACAAGCAGACTTTTGTAAATTTCGAAATAAATTGTCACACGTCAATTGGGAAAACGTAATGGGGATCTCCAACGCAAAACTAATGTGTGAATCGTTTGAAACAGTATTTAGGACTATAAATGAGGAATGTGTACCGCACAAAATTAAGCGTGCGAAAGTAAACAAGTCCTTGTGGTTTATTTGTAGAGTAGGAGACATTATAAAGAGTAGGGATAGGGCTTATAGGCTACATAAGTGCGATAAAGACAATTTGTGGTTACGAAACAACTACATATTTCTAAGGCGTGAAGCGAAAAATGTAATAAAAAAGTCCAAGCGCGAATTTGAAATCTCCAAAGCTCGTGAGGGTAAAGAAAACCTCAAGCGATTCTTTCAATACGTCAACAATAGAAATCCAGTAAAAAGTGTCTTGGGACCGTTGAAAAATGTTAACGGAGAGCTAGTTTCTGAAAACAAGGGAATGGCTACCTTGTTAAACAAATTTTTTACGTCAGTTTTTACTATAGAAGATGTAACGAATATCCCTACAGTCATAGACATAATACCTTTTGATAATGGTAATATTTTGGATAATATTGTGGTTAGTGAAGGGGAAGTAATACGCTATATTGATAAAATGAAAATACGTAAATCATCGGGGTTGAATTCCATATATCCCATACAACTAAAAGAATTAAAAGATAGCATTGTGGTGCCGCTAGCAAAGATTTTTTATGCGTCTATTTCTGAGGGGTGCGTACCAGATAATTTCAAGTTAGCAAACGTAACACCTATCTTTAAGAAAGGCGATATAGGTGTGGCGGGAAATTATAGGCCAATCAGTTTAACGTCTGTTGTAGGTAAGCTACTGGAATCAATAATTAGGGATCGTATAGTCGAACACTTAGAATCGCATAACTTAGTTAGAAATACGCAGCACGGTTTTACGCGAAACAAATCTTGCTTAACTAATCTTTTAGAATTTTTTCAAAGCGTGGTTGACGTTTACGATAGTCATCGGGCGGTTGATTTAGTGTATTTAGATTTTCAAAAAGCGTTTGACACCGTACCGCACAAAAGACTCACTGAGAAAACTTAGGCTCATGGAATCAGGGGTGTAGTAATAAATTGGCTAGAAGAGTGGTTACGAGGCAGGAAACAGAGGGTGGTCGTTGATGGAGCGGAGTCGTGTTGGGCTAATGTAGCGAGCGGCGTTCCTCAGGGTTCTGTATTGGGCCCCTTGCTTTTTCTTATATAAGTCTTATATTAACGATTTAGATGTCGGCCTAGTCAGTACAGTTTCGAAGTTTGCGGACGACACGAAGCTGGGTGGTAGGGCGATTAATGACGAAGATAGAGGTAAAATCCAGGAAGATCTGAATAAAATCGTTGATTGGTCAGTCACATGGCAAATGAGATTTAACGTCGATAAATGCAAAATTTTACATATTGGTTCGCGTAACGATAATTTTGCGTATAGTATATTAGGGAAGGATTTATAGTCACTGGTGATTTAAAAGTAGCGAAACAAAGTACAGCAGTGGTCAATAAAGCGAACAAAGTGTTAGGTTTTATAGTTCGGAATTTTGAGTACAAATCGCGCGATATTATAGTTCCTCTTTATAAATCATTAATTAGACCCCAATTGGAGTACGCGATCCAATTTTGGAATCCGCATATGCGAAAAGATATAGACAAACTCGAAAGAGTTCAAAGACGAGCAACAGTTGACTGGTCTCAAGTGCGGACCTCTGAACCAATCCAGGTGGCTCACTACTGCACAGGCCATCTTGCTGTTGTGGATGAGGGAGCATGGACTGAAGGGGGAGGTGTTGAGGAGGCTCGAGGTCCTCGTGAAGTTCTGCCTTAACTTCTATTTCAAAATGTACTACGACATCAAAGTGAAGCACCACCTCAAATTTGGTCCTGCACACGTTTTTTCAAGCCTGAGGCTGCTGAGGAACCAGACTACCGAGGTCATAAACATCATCTCTGCTGCAGTGATAAGAGGAGCTTACCACGCACATCCTGAGAACATCCTGGCTTCATTCCTGTGCGGTGAGGATGAGCATCAGAGAGCTTTTGCTGTGAGCCAGATAGAGAAGATCAGAGAAAGAAGAGACTTTGGTGATACGACAGTGAGGCCCCATAAAAATCCCAAAGTCAATCTGCAAGCCACTTCACCTGAGGATTTCATCAACTGGGAATCAGAGAATATTTACGAGCCTATTTTCACCTGCAAGATGACCTTCACTGAGCTCGAGGATCTCAAGAAAACTCTACTCAAAGTGGACGCTTTCTCTGTTCATACTCAGTCCTGCGAGAGAGCTGTACAGGAAGTCTCAACTGCTTCCCAAGCTGTGTACGGTCACGAGAGGAGAGATGGGTGGGTGAGAGCCAAGATAGACCATCGAGAAATGCTCCCAGTGTTCAGATCGAAGCAGGACATACTTAAGAGCTTTTCAGGTTCGAGTGGCTGATGGAGAGGCTGAAGCCATCGTTAATGCTCAGAAGAGCTGAAAGTCCTCATAAGATCATAATATAAGATCTTACTAGGCCACGCTTTTCAGGGATCCAGGAAGAACATGCGTGTAAACCTACACGTGGAGGTGGCAAGTCTCCCGCTACTCGATCAGAGTAGAGCTGGTGAGCCGCGCCTATTCTTTGAAGAAAAACTTAAAATTCTTAAGTTTTACATGAAATCTAAACATGTTTTCAGCACTCAGAGGTGTTGAAACACGCAAGAAAGCAAGGATGAGGTCAGAAAAGCAGTTTTAGACTAAATCATATGCAGAACAGCTGCGCGCTTTGGTTTGGGTGTCCTGAGGCTGCGTTAGGCAGCCTTCAAATCAGAAAATCGCGATTTTGACCATGAAAATGAGATTTTTCGGAAACGTTGCAAATAATAAACCCATCTTAGAATTAATTTTTACATAGGAATACATATTAGCCACTTTGTTTTTCCAAAATTTCAACCCTGAACCCAGAGTATGATATGCCCTATTGTGCATGTCGTCCGTGGTGGCGGAGAGGACCTACAATTTTACGTGGGTTCCGAACCACAAGGCCTTAATTTTACTACCTTAAATTATACCCAATCTATCAATATATGGGTCTAATCGATTTTTAAACATATTTATAGACGTGCTACTAATTACTTCTAACGGCAAACTATTCCACCTATTTACTATTCTATGCGTAAAAAAGTTTTTGGCAACTGCTGTCTCGAACCTTCTACTGGTCAACTTACACCCGTTATTTCTATTCCTACTATATTGAGATATTTCGAAAAAGCTATCTCTATCTACGTTATCGGACCCATTCATAATTTTGAAAAACTGGATTAGATCACCCGTTAACCTCCTAGTCTCGAGTGTAGTCAGTTTTAACTCCTTAAGCCTATCCTCGTACGACTTCGACCTAAGCGACGGAATCATCTAAGTTGCTCGTCTTTGAACCCTTTCAATTTTGTCTATATCTTTTCGCATATGCAGATTCCAAAATTGGATCACGTACTCCAAATGGGATCTAACTAATGATTTATAAAGAGGAACAATAATATCGCGCGATTTGTACTCAAAATTCCGGGCTATAAAACCTAGCACTTTATTCGCTTTATTGACCACTGTTGTACTTTGTTTCGCTACTTTTAAATCACCAGTGAATATAACTCCCAAATCTTTTTCCTGCTCTACGCTTGCTAACTCCTTCCCTGACATACTATACACAAAATTACCGTTCCGCGAATCTATATGTAAAATTTTGCACTTATCAACGTTAAATCTCATTTGCCATGTGACTGACCAATCAACGATTTTATTCAGGTCTTCCTGGATTTTACCTCTATCTTCGTCATTAATCGCCCTACCACCCAGCTTCGTGTCGTCCGCAAACTTTGAAACTCTACTGACTAGGCCGACATCTAAATCGTTAATATATATAAAAGAAAAAGTAAGGGGCACAATACAGAACCCTGAGGAACGCCCTCAGACGCCCAAGACGACTCCGCTCCATCAACGACCACCCTCTGTTTCCTACCTCGTAACCACTCTTCTATCCAATTTATTACTACAATCTTGATTCCATGAGCCTTGGTTTTTTTCAATGAGTCTTTTGTGTGGTACGGTGTCAAACGCTTTTTGAAAATCTAAATACACTCCATCAACCGCCCGATGACTATTGTAAACTTCAACCACGCTTTGAAAAAATTCTAAAAGATTAGTTAAGCAAGATTTGTTTCGCCTAAAACCGTGCTGCGTATTTCTAATCACGTTATGCAATTCTAAGTGTTCGACTATACGATCCCTAATTATTGATTCCAGTAGCTAACCTACAACAGACGTTAAACTGATTGGCCTATAATTTCCCGCCGCACCTTTATCGCCTTTCTTAAAGGTGGTGTTACATTTGATAACTTGAAAATTATCTGGTACGCACCCTTCAGAAATAGACGCATTAAAAATCTTTGTTAGCGGCACAACAATGCTTTCTTTTAATTCTTTTAGTTGTATGGGAACAGTGGCGGCTCGTCGGTAGGCATTGCCGAACTGCAGCACCCCTAAATTTTTTATTTACAATTGAAATAGTCAAGAACAATATAAGGATGAGCTCACTGAATAACGTTTTCAATAACTTTTGAAACTTTTATTCATTGCTCAATGCTCATCCTTTTATTTCAGTAATTATTTCAACTCATTCTTAGAGACAGCACCCCTAGAATTTTTAGTCACGAACCGCCACGCGATCCCATATATCCCATTGGGATATATGGAATCCAGCCCCGGTGATTTACGCATTTTCATTTGATCAATATAGCGCTTTATCTCCCTTTCACTAACCACAATATTATCCAAAGTATTACCATTATCAAAAGGTATTATGTCTATGACTGTAGGGATATTCGTTACATCTTCTGTAGTAAAAACTGACGTAAAAAATTCGTTTAGCAAGTAGCCATTTCCTTGTTTTCAGAAACTAGCTCTCCGTTAACATTTTTCAACGGCCCCAAGTCACTTTTTACTGGATTCCTATTGTTGACGTATTGAAAGAATCGCTTGGGGGTTTTCTTTGCCGTCACGAGCTATGGAGATTTCAAATTCGCGCTTGGACTTTTTTATTACACTTTTCGCTTCACGTCTTAGAGATATGTAGTTGTATCGTAACCACAAATTGTCTTTATCGCACTTATGTAGCCTATAAGCCCTATCTCTACTTTTTATATCTCCTATTCTAAAAGTAAACCACATGGGCTTGTTGTTTACTTTCGTACGCTTAATCTTGTACGATACACATTCCTCATTTATAGTCCTAAATACTGTTTCAAACGATTCCCACATTAGTTTTGCGTTGGAGATCCCCATTACGTTTTCCCAATTGATGTGCGACAATTCATTTCGAAATTTACAAAAGTCTGCGTGCTGGAAGTTAGGAATTTTAGTCGAGTTAGCTGGTTTCGAGTGACTTACTGAGAGGACAAACTCCACCATATTGTGATCGCTATTGCTTAATGGTTCTACGACTTGAAGATCCGTGATTAGCCTATCATCCGTAGTTATTACTAAATCTAAAATACTGTCCAACCTCGTAGGTTCCCCAACCTTTTGAATAAGAAAGCTATCCTCGAGAAAATTAACTAAACGATTACCTTCTGCGTGTCCCTGCATTGTATCGTAATTCACGTTGGCGCAATTAAAATCACCCATAACTAAAGCCTGCTCACTACCTATTATTCTCTTTAGTTCACGATATAACGCTTCGTCCGTATCATCTGTTTGATTAGAGGGCCTATATATAACCGCAACAACAAGTTTGAAATTGTTCAATTTAAGTTTTGCTATAGTCGAATCTATCGGTTCTGGAATTGTGTGCTTTATTTCTATAACGTTCGTAATATTATCTTTGATATACAACATAACACCGCCTCCTCGCCTACCTATTCTGTTTTTAACAAAAAGTCTATAACCTTTTTTGATACTCCCCTACAAAGTCACGTGTTTCAGTGCTAAGCCACGATTCATTTATCGCAATTAAATCATAGTCTTTACAAGCAATTAAAGAAAAAATTTCGTTTATTTTATTTCGTAGGCTACGAGCATTTAAGGAGAGAACCTTCAAATTGTTTGTAATTGCGACACCTTCGCGAGCGCAGGGGAAATTTGAGGAAATTACGCTGGGACCGTTCGAGTTACGGCAGCCTGAAAAGAAAAGACAGTATTATGAAATAGTCTTCCTAAACGTGCAGCTCCAACGTCATTAAGATGAAGTCCATCTCCGAGGAACAAGTCCCTCCTGCCGTAGAAACTGTTCCAAAAATTCGCAAAATGCACTCCTTCCTGTTGGCAAAGAGACTTTAGGTTATTGCTGATATAGGTCACCTTGCTGTAGAAATCGCTACGTTGGATAATTCGAGGAAGTATACCTGTTAAAACGATCTTATTAGTTTTTTCCTTTAGTCGCTCTAGTAAGTCCCTGTACCTAGCCAGCAGCTCTTCCGATCTAGACTGTAAAACGTTATTAGTACCGACATGAATAACATACGTTGTGTCCTCAGAGGTTCTGTCTGTAAAATGGTCAACACTATTAGTTATATCCTCCACCCTTGCATCAGGGTAGCAGTAACGGCGCCCCGAGGGTTTCTCCCACAGAATTCCTCGAGCTTCCCTCGAACAATGGAATCGCCAACGAGTCGTATTTCCGGTTCATCAGCATCTTCGAAACCTAAAACAGAAAACTTATTGTTTGTTATTACTGGTAGACAAGTCTTAGGTTTCCTCAATGGGGCTCCATTACGCACTTGAACGAAGGGTTGGGAACTAGGGGAAGAGAGAGGGCTATTAGTACTATTTATATTATTAGTAGAAACTGAAGCAGTAGGGGTCGTAACTGGAGTCTCAAGGGATTCTAATTTTGCCTTTCTTCAAGCCTCACTCTGGCCTCCCTCTCACGTTCTAACTCGTTCCTCAGCACGTCCATGCTTGAGCACCACCTGGAAACTAACTGTTCACCACTAATTCATCGAATATCAGTTAGATAGAGTGAAAGATATACTTTCCAACAAGATGGAGCCCCTGCTCACAGAGCACGCCAAATTGTCACATTCCTTGAGAACGAAACACCGGATTTTATCGAAACCAGTATGTGGCCGGCTGGTAGCCCCGATCTTTCACCACTAGATTATGTTGTTCGGGAAGCCCCGAAGTCCAAAGTTTACATCCCTGGTACCACTATAAGAGACATAGATGAACTACGCGAAAGAATTCTGCTCGGCTGGGAGAAGGTGTCTCAACGATATGTAAACAGGTGTATTAATCAGTGGAGTCCATTTGAAAGCCTGCGTTGAGCAGGAAGGGAGACACATCGAGCAACTTCTCAATTAAGACGAACACCATGCTAATGTAAGCATCTATGATGTTTGGGAGCGCTAGTCCCCTTACTTTTTTTAATGACAGTTTACCTCTAAGGGGTCACTTTTTTTACCCATCCTGTATATATATATATATAATATATATATATTAATATATATATATATATATTATATATATATATATATATGTTAAACACAGGGAACCATTCTGAGTTTGTGTATATATATAATTAGACCGTTTCACGATTATATGGTAATTTTTCAAATTGAATTTTGATAAACGCACACACACTTATTTTTTTATATAAAGGAAGAAAAACAAATAGACAAAATATCATTTTATTTGAATGATAAAAAGACACCCCTCAGATGGCACTTCTTTTACATTAATGGATAATTAGAGCAAATATAAGACTGAACGAAAAATATGTTTTAAAACAAAGCGACTTAAATTCTATTTAAGACATATATTGATTAAGAATATAGGGATTTCAGTGGCTGAGGGACCTCCTTTCTCTGATTTTCAATGATTTGAAAGGCCCAGTTGTCTCTCTTCCTCACTCTTTGTGAGCTTCTCATTAAACTCTGTAGCCAGTTTGACTCCTCGTTCAGCACAGTCGTTGATTACTTTGACTGCCATGACCCGATTACGGTGTTCCTCAATGTCTTCAAGTTTCTTGGGAATTTCTATTTTCAAACACTTGAAGAAGTCTTGTGTTTGAGTTGTGACAAAACTGGTAATCTTTAAGTCATTGGGGTTTTGCAACACTCGGGGGTCCACCTTTCTTGCCCTCACTTTTCGAGGAGGCGCGTGGTGAAGGTTGTGGAGCATTAGAATCTTATCATCTTCAGTCACGAGGTTTGAGAAAAAGCCAAATCCTACAAGATCCTCACTCAAGTACCAACCATGGTTCTGAAGTTTTTTGAGGGCCGTAGCACCCACTTC
This sequence comes from Bathynomus jamesi, assembly GCA_023014485.1. Classification (NCBI taxonomy): domain Eukaryota; kingdom Metazoa; phylum Arthropoda; class Malacostraca; order Isopoda; family Cirolanidae; genus Bathynomus; species Bathynomus jamesi. The sequence goes on along the minus strand of JAJOZX010002525.1, from coordinate 401,821 downwards.
CTTATCAACCTGGATCTTGTAGATATGTAGCATCTTGAGGAGGGCCAAATCATTTGCTGGAGCATCAATTCCAACTGGAGATGTATACCAAGCTTGAAGATAAACTGTCACTGAAAAGGTGTTTATTCGTATCAGAGCTTGTTTTTCATGAGGGGTGAGAAGGAATTGGTTCCTAAATAAGTAAATTTTTAAGGAATAGATGCCCTTTCCCATCCATCTAGCTCTGCTGTAAGCTCCTGGGTAGTGGAATCTGCTATCAGAGCCTTTATTTGTTTTAGGCATTGGACAACCAAGGAAGATAAGTGCAAGTTCTAAGTATTCCCTGTAGTCACCTCGAGTGTGGCCCTCTTGAAGTTTGGAGTTGATGAAAGAAATAAGCTTGTCTCTGTGCTTCAAGATCCAATGATCTAAAGATTCTGAGGTGAGATCATTGGGTTCATAGGGCTTGTAATTCTGCTGATCAATGTTATCCCAACAATCTCTGAATCGATTGAATAAGGGAATTTGTGGACCCGAAGAAGAGAAAAACATGTCAAAAACTGCAGTGATAAGAAGCTCGTGGATATGGTGGCGGCATGCCAGAAAAAGGAGTGATCTCTGAAGGGCCTTTTGGATGATGGTACAAGCCCCAGCATGGATACCTGTATTGCTTGCAGTAGTATCAAAACAAAGGCCTGCTACCCACTCATTTACTTGTGGCCATTGCTTCAAGACATCTAAAACTGCTCTCCCCATTTCTTCTCCCATTCCAGAAATAAGCTTTGGAATAGACAGTAATTTTTCTAATTCGCCTGCACTAGTCACAACAATGGGCATTACATCAATCTTACCCCCAAGCATGGATGGAAGAAGCTTTCCATCAAAATGAATTATTAAAGAGGTATTTGGTTGGAAACTGGCTTTAATGTCTTCTCCCATCTGCATCCGTGTTGATCGCCGAGACCTGTAGATAGAGGATGATGAAAGTGTGATCTCTTCAATTTCCACTCCAGCAGCTGAAAGGGCAGGTGCCACAATGTGCATAGCAGCTCTTGCAGATGTTCCAGTGCGGTCCAGAGCAGCCAAGAACTTTTTATCCCTAACAATTACACCTGGTTCAAGCTTCTCCTTTTTTGAGATGATGATGAGAGTGCTCTGTAGAACAATTCATCACCAGATGATTCTTCACTTCCTCCTGAACCGGAATTTTCACATTGGTTGAGATCCACAACCTTTGTCAATTGCCTCATTTCTTCCTTTGATTTCCTGCGAAGTTTTTCCATTCTTTCCATGCTTATCTGTCGTGCTTTTGCCTTTCTTGAAAACTCCTTGTCTTCTGGACCCATAATCATTTTCCGATCGTTCCTTTGATCCTTAAGAAAATCTTTATCCTCCTGCAATTTTATTTCTGTTTCCACTTCTGAATGAGCTACATCGAAAAGCTTCTTTAAGCTGGTGACAAATTCTGCTTCATTCTTCTCTTGGGTAGGAGTTCATCGAGTTCGGTTCTTGACCAGCCCTTCATGCTTATTGTAAAGCCTTTTAAGCTTTGAGACAATATAAGGCTTGTGGGATGTAATTAAGGAGGCTTTTTCCCACATAGCAATAACTTCGTTGGCTACAGTTGCGCAAGCTACAGAGACATTTTGCTTTCCCACCTTAATGTGATAAAAAAGACGTTTAAGGACATCACTGTTAGTTGGAAGCTGCTTCTCAGAAAAACCCTCTTCCAGCACTTGTCCGACCAACCAGACTTCACACTTGTTTCTGGTTTTTGCCATAATTCTGAGGGAAAAAGTTTTACCACCTGTTAGTCTTAATAATAATATAATATAATATAATCATTAATCACTCACCTAAATTATAATATGACTTGATTACTGTAAGAAAGTTGTAAAGTAACATGAAGTAACCTTTCTAGAACAGTAAACTTGTGAAAATATCAGTAATTATAGCTGAAAAAGCAAATAAAACATCATATAATCCATAAAGGGAAAAAATGGAAATTCTAGAATAGTTATCCTGAAGGAAGAATTTTCTAGAATTCTCTCTAAAGAATATAGGGGGGTTACTGGACCATTCCTGAAAATGACCTACTTATCTTCCAATTTTATTTATGAATTTTATATACCAAATTTAAGAGGACATCACAAAATAAATAAATATATTTGCCAGAAAAATGAAAATTTTCTCATGAGGGGTAAAATAGATATGCATGGAGGGGTGGGATAACAATAAGCTCTTGTCTTAATATTTTGCATGAAGTCTTTATTCATGACATATTACTTTTTTAGTATGTGTGCGTTGAGCCATCATAAATTTCGATTTTTTGAAACGGCCTAAATTTATATATATATATATATATATGAAAATTATTTCACAAAAGTATCACGTGAAAAATATTTATGATGAAAAGAACCACGAAGGAAAAGAAACAGAATGGTGCTCAAACGCTTTCCTCTAATGACACTCTCAGGAACACTGAAGTAAATAAAGAGCTCGAGACTATATGACGCGTTCGGTGGAGAAGGGGCGAACGCCACAAAATTCGAAAAATGAGTTTTTTGTCGTATAATTATCCTTTAAAACCTTTGCTTTACCTATGCAAAAAATTAGATGTTAGTCTGCACTCTTTCACGGTAAAATTTAGGTTTTAAAGTATCTCAGAGAAATTCACTCCGCATCATTGCTTCATATTGAACACATCTATCTACTTTCTGGTCACTCGACAATGCCCTGTGATGCTCAATTTGGCCAAATTGAACAAAATATAAAAAATAATTAGAGCAATATTATTTACACCAAAAAAGATTATGTTACGGCCATAACTACAGCCGTTTCGCAGCGCTTCCTAGTTGTAGAAATGAAACAGGCTGATTTTCTCGATTTTGACGTCCTAAAAACGTGCATTGTCATTAGGAAATCAACAACTACTAAATTTACAGATGCAAGAAAGTTAATATTTAACTTTCAACACAAAGAAGGCTACGTAATATCTACTGCATACCGCACAACCCCAGATAATAGCCATCCCGTCAGACTGCAGAAAGGGAAAAAATCCTACAGTGTCAGTTTATTCAATCTAGCCCAGCAGACACTGCAACCAAAGTATTCCCAATTGCTGCCAATAACTAAGGAAAAAATAAAAGATCTCAAAGAATTATCAGACCTAATGCCTGCAACTGCAGTGAACTATTATACAAGATTGTTAAAGGAACTGGAAGAAACCGAAACAGTTGAAGCAGGTAATACAACATTCGACGAAGAGGATCAAATAATGGATTACACCAGTTAACATCAGAAGCTATCAATAAATAATATTGTAAAATTTCTTGGCGTTTTATTATATCGACATATTACACAACAATATTTTACTCAAATATGTGTTCAAATTCATACAACATTTCAATAAACCGGAAAAATACAAAGGTTTAAAGTTTACAAACTTTAACTGCATTTTGTGACATAATTCGAAAATGTTGCGTTCGCCCCTTCTCCACCGAACGCGTCATATATAGGTCACAATATATATATATATATATATATATATACATTCAACTGCAAAGAACACGCAGTATAAATAACGTAAAGAACGACGCTTGTATAGGAGATATTCCGCGCAAGACGAGAAAGAGAAAACAACAAATGAAAAAATGAAGTACCACCTGGGAATCGAACCCGGGATCTTCCGATTGCCGGTCAGACGCGATAACCACTACACCATGGACTTCACGAAGGAAAGGAAACACAAAATGGTGCTCAAGCGCTTTCGTCTAATGACATCCTCAGGAACACTGAAGTACATAAAAAGGTTAAGCCTATATATAGGTTACAGAAAGAAAAAAAAAAAAATAATAACATACATACACACACACATATATATATATACATATATATATATACATATATATATATATACATACATATCTATATATACAAATACATACATACATACATACATACATATATATACAATAAACAGAGAAGTAAAAATAAAAAATAAAAAATTAAAACCTTAAAGGATTACCAGTGAGGCGTACAGATTTGTAAGGAAAAATATCGATTTTTAGCACAAGATCAAATGGATTATAAAAATACAAATTTATACTGGAACTCTGCCCGGGTTTTAACACACTGCTGCCTATGGTCAGGTTTCGATATATATAAAAAATAAAATGCAAATTAAAAGTTAATCGATTTTTAGCACAAGATCAAATGGATTATAAAAATACAAATTTATACTGGAACTCTGCCCGGGTTTTAACACACTGCTGCCTATGGTCAGGTTTCGATATATATAAAAAAATAAAATGCAAATTAAAAGTTAATAAAGTAGAAGACAAGTTTACCAAAGATTTAATGTTTTACCCTTCTTATCTAAATCTGTTTTAAAGGAATTCAAAATAACAGGATCGAGTTGAAAAAGACCTTTGCTTATGTTGAAGTTATTTGAAAGTTGGATAATGGCAGACTCAAGAATATTTCTATTAACAATGTTGCTTGAATGGAATAAAACTGAAGCATTATTCCAATCAATACAGTGGGCTAACTCTGACAAATGGACAAAAAGGGCACTGGACAACTGTCCTGTTCTAACGGAATATTGATGCTGTTTTATACGTGTGTGCAAATCCTTTCCCGTCTGACCTATGTAAAAGGAATCACATTGTTTACAACCAATTTTATAGATAATGCCTGAATTATTGGTAGGGCTATTTTTTACTATGATATTTTTCACAATATTGTTATATGAAAATACTACATTAATATCCAAAAGTTTAAGTACATTAGCAATGCCTAAAAAGCCCGGGAAAAATGGAAGTACTAAAATATTTTTTGACAAAGTACGAGTGTTAATATTGACACGATAGAAAGTTCGTTTTGCCTTGTTGAGACAAGATTCCATAAACGCAGATGGATAACACAAATCACTTCCAATACCGTTGATTTTTTCCAATTCGGCATTGATGTATTCCGGACTGGCGATCCTAAGGGCGCGGAGAAACATTGATGAAAATATGGCCTTCTTAGTGGGGGTATCATGTCCCGAGTAAAAGTGTACGTAGGACAAATTGTTTGTCGTTTTCCGATAGATACTAAACTTAAAACCTGGGCTTTCCCTATGTACACGCACATCCAAAAATGGGATTGAATTGTCTTGCTCAACTTCTAAAGTAAACTTAATGGAGGGGACTTGATCATTTAACTGATCTCCCTCAGTATTTGTTTAACATAGTTAAAGGCCTCGTTTATAGTGCGGCGAATGGTAATTACGAAGATAACTTTCCTAAACGTTTTCGCAATAGCCTCTCACAATTAAAAAAAGATGGGGAGCCATATTACTAAAGCAGACAAGGCTAACACCATAGTTATTATGGACAAAGTGGACTACATCGGAAAGATGAACGAGCTTCTCCAGGACCCCGCCACATACACCAAACTTAGGAAGAACCCGCAGGATGACGTCATCAAATCATTTAATAGTGGCTTGAAACGCCTTCTCAAAGATCATAAGGACTTAATTCCGCTTTTCATGTCCACTTCACCTGCTCTGCCCTACCTTTACGGTCTTATTAAAACCCACAAACCTGGTAACCCTATGCGCCCTATTATTAGCTCGGTGGGCTCTATTACTTATAAACTCTCCAAATGGCTTGTCAAAGTCTTGTCCCCCATTCTCGGAACTATCTCTGATTCACATGTAAAAAATTCCATGGATCTTACGGAAAAATTGAATAATGCACGTACTGAAACTAACGATAAATTGATCAGTTTTGATGTTTGTTCATTGTTTACAAAAGTGCCGATTGACGATATGCTTGACTTTCTCTCCCAAGAATTACATAAGTATGACCTGCAACTACCTTCACACATTGTTTTGGAACTCATTAAGCTTTGCATCAAAGACTGTAAATTCACTTTCAATAACGAGTATTATCAACAAGTTTTTGGGATGGCTATGGGCAACCCCTTATCGCCCCTCCTCTCCAATATTTATATGGAGTTTTTCGAAATTACCTATATTCCGAGAATCCTGGGGGTTGGCATCCCTTGGTTGCGGTACGTCGACGATATTTTGTGTATCTGGCCCATGAATCGTGACCTGGATAGCTTCCTCCTTCAGTTAAATGATCAAGTCCCCTCCATTAAGTTTACTTTAGAAGTTGAGCAAGACAATTCAATCCCATTTTTGGATGTGCGTGTACATAGGGAAAGCCCAGGTTTTAAGTTTAGTATCTATCGGAAAACGACAAACAATTTGTCCTACGTACACTTTTACTCGGGACATGATACCCCCACTAAGAAGGCCATATTTTCATCAATGTTTCTCCGCGCCCTTAGGATCGCCAGTCCGGAATACATCGATGCCGAATTGGAAAAAATCAACGGTATTGGAAGTGATCTGTGTTATCCATCTGCGTTTATGGAATCTTGTCTCAACAAGGCAAAACGAACTTTCTATCGTGTCAATAATAACACTCGTACTTTGTCAAAAAATATTTTAGTACTTCCATTTTTCCCGGGCTTTTTAGGCATTGCTAATGTACTTAAACTTTTGGATATTAATGTAGTATTTTCATATAACAATATTGTGAAAAATATCATAGTAAAAAATAGCCCTACCAATAATTCAGGCATTATCTATAAAATTGGTTGTAAACAATGTGATTCCTTTTACATAGGTCAGACGAGAAAGGATTTGCACACACGTATAAAACAGCATCAATATTCCGTTAGAACAGGACAGTTGTCCAGTGCCTTTTTTGTCCATTTGTCAGAGTTAGCCCACTGTATTGATTGGAATAATGCTTCAGTTTTATTCCATTCAAGCAACATTGTTAATAGAAATATTCTTGAGCCTGCCATTATCCAACTTTCAAATAACTTCAACATAAGCAAAGGTCTTTTTCAACTCGATCCTGTTATTTTGAATTCCTTTAAAACAGATTTAGATAAGAAGGGTAAAACATTAAATCTTTGGTAAACTTGTCTTCTACTTTATTAACTTTTAATTTGCATTTTATTTTTTTATATATATCGAAACCTGACCATAGGCAGCAGTGTGTTAAAACCCGGGCAGAGTTCCAGTATAAATTTGTATTTTTATAATCCATTTGATCTTGTGCTAAAAATCGATTAACTTTTAATTTGCATTTTATTTTTTTATATATATCGAAACCTGACCATAGGCAGCAGTGTTAAAACCCGGGCAGAGTTCCAGTATAAATTTGTATTTTTATAATCCATTTGATCTTGTGCTAAAAATCGATATTTTTCCTTACAAATCTGTACGCCTCACTGGTAATCCTTTAAGGTTTTAATTTTTAATTTTTTATTTTTACTTCTCTGTTTATTGTATATATATGTATGTATGTATGTATGTATGTATTTGTATATATAGATATGTATGTATATATATATATATATATATATATATATATATATATATATGTGTGTGTGTGTATGTATGTTATTTATTTTTTCTTTTTTTCTTTCTGTAACCTATATATAGGCTTAACCTTTTTATGTACTTCAGTGTTCCTGAGGATGTCATTAGACGAAAGCGCTTGAGCACCATTTTGTGTTTCCTTTCCTTCGTGGTTTTATTCATCATAAATATTTTTCACGTGTTACTTTCGTGAAATAATTTTCATATATATATATATATATATATATATATATATATATATATATAAATTGTGGGAGGAGCATAAAAATTTGTAAGGAAAAACTACCAATTTTAGCACTTTGCACTTCTTCTAAATCCGTTCTGAACGAATTCAAAACAACAGGATCAAGTGGATTGTTTACAAACAATTTTATAGATAATGCCTGAATTATATAAAGGTAAAAAAATAAAATAAAAAATAAATTGAAAAATAAAAATTGTAAGAGGAGTATACAAATTTATAAGGGAAAACTACCAAAGTTTTAGCACTTTGCCCTTCTTGTCTAAATCCGTTCTGAACGAATTCAAAACAACAGGATCAAGTGGAAAAAGACCTTGGCTCATGTCAAAATTATTTGTAAGTTGAATAATAGCAAACTCAAGAATATTTCTATTAACAATGTTGCTAGAGTGAAACAAAACTGAAGCATTATTCCAATCAATATAGTGGGATAACTCTGACAAATGGACAAAAAGGGCACTGGACGACTGTCCCTTTCTAACGGAATATTGATCCCGGTTTACACGCGTTTGTAAATCCTTTCCCGTCTGACCAATGTAAAAGGAATCACATTGTTTACAACCAATTTTATAGATGATGCCTGAATTATTGGTAGTGCTATTTTTAACTATGATATTTTTCACAATATTGTTATATGAAAATACTACATTACTATTAAAAAGTTTAAGTACATTAGCAATGCCTGAAAAGCCTGGGAAAAATGGAAGCACTAAAATATTCTTTGACAAAGTGCGAGTGTTATTATTCACGCGATAGAAGGTTCGTTTTGCCTTGTTAAGACAAGATTCCATAAACGCAGGTGAGGAGCACAGATCACTTCCAATACTGTTGATTTTTTCTAATTCGGCATCCATGTATTCCGGACTGGCGATCCTAAGAGCGCGGAGAAACATTGAAGAAAATATGGCCTTCTTAATGGGGGTGTCATGTCCGGAGTAAAAGTGTACGTAGGACAAACTGTTTTTTCCCGATAGATACTAAACTTAAAACCTGAGCTTTCCCTATGTACACGCACATCCAAGAACGGGATTGAGTTGTCTTGTTCCACTTCTAAAGTAAACTTAATGGAGGGGACTTGATCATTTAACTGAAGGAGGAAGTCATCCAGGTCACGCTTCATGGGCCAGATACATAAAATATCATCGACATACCGCAACCATGGGATGCCAACCCCCAGGATTCTCGGAATGTAAGTAATTTCGAAAAACTCCATATAAATATTGGAGAGGAGGGGCGACAAGGGATTACCCATGGCCATCCCAAAAACCTGTTCATAATACTCGCTATTGAAAGTGAATTTACAGTCTTTAATGCAAAGTTTAATGAGTTCCAAAACGGTGTGCAGTAGGGTGTATTATGCTCAGGTCGAATATTGAAAAACTTGGAATTTCAAGATTGGCAGTATGTATTCCTATATAAAATTGAATTTTAAGAGGGGTTCTCTTCTGCAACTTTTGCGAAAAATCGCATTTTTTTGTCGAAAAATGGGATTTTTGGCCAATTTCAAAGACTTAGTAGCCTCAAATGACCTCCATATGTTCCATATTGTTCACATACACCCTTAAGCACTTCTAGGCGTAGGCATGGACCCATTTAAGATCAGCCAAAATTGTTCATAACCCCTAAAATAACCAAAATCACCCAAAATGGCCCAAAACTAAGGAATTGTATGATTTTTAGTCTCCTATACACCACATTTCGCAGCTGTTCTCTTCATCAGGCAGAATCCTTTTGTTCTTCTTTCTTGGTCTTGCCTTTTCTTTTTTTTAGAAACGTTTCCACCAATTTTTATTTATTTTCTTTTCGGCATCACTGAGTGTGATGGCAGCTGCCCCCACCTTTCCGCAAGCTGCTGTGACGTTCAACCTCTTTTTTGCAATTGCAATTCTTCTTTAGAATTTGTATTAGTCCCTCCTCTATCCCCGCTTGTAATAATATGCTGGTCAACTGAATGTTTTGAGATTTTTTCTTCTGAAAGCATCTTGATTTGTCTAGCAGGTCTTGTAGAGATCTAAAACATGTTCATAATGTCTTGCTTTGACTTGAAAACCGGCAACAATTCTCTGTGATCGATTCTAGCACGAACAAAATCATCTCTTCTCTCTTGTCTATACACTGCATAAGCTGCAGCTGAACTTCCTGGACTGCTCTTTCACAGCTTTGAGTGTGAACTGAGAAGTTCTCAACTTCAAGTGGAGAACTGAGAAGCTCCTCAACTTCTCCTCTTGACATCTTACAAGTGAAGAGTGGTTCATACAGTTTCTCCTTATCCCAATTAATCAAAGTAATTGGAGAAGTGGCATCAAAATTCAGTTTAGGGTTTCTATGAGCTCTCAGACTCATGTCTCCATACTCAAACTTACCTCTGATCTTCTTGGTCATCTCAACCCCCCCATGCCCTCTCCTCCTCATCCTCACTGCACAGGAGAGAGGCAATGAGGTTCTCACTGTGAGCATGATATGCTCCACGAACTATCACATGAGTGATTATGTTCCTGACTTCAGAGGCCTGGCTTCTCAGCAGTCCCAGAGCGGTCACAATATGGTGAAGTCCATACTTCATGTGGCGCTTCACCTTGATCTCAAAATACATGTTGAAGTAGAAGTACAGGCAGAACTTCAGCAGCACCTCCAACTTCTTCAACACCTCCCCCCTTAAGACCATGCTTCCTCATCCACAGCATCAACAGAGCCTCACCTGTAGTCAGCCAGTGACTGATTCAGTGGGCCACACTTCAGACCAGCAACTTCCTTGCTCAAATCTCCTGTCTTGAGAGCTTTGATCAGTAGGTATCAGTTCTTCTGGTCAGTGCTAAGGTTCTGTACAATGTATTCTGGCAGTTCAATTATATTTTCTTCTCCTGGCAGAGCCTTGAAGCTAAAGTTGACAGGTATGTCATTGATTTTCTCCAAAAGTTTTCCTATTGGGCCACTGAACCCAGACTTGGGTGTGTAGGGACCATCAAGCTTGATGATCATGTGCCTGAGGCTGAGTTCATTAATATGCAACTAGCATATCTGCCAGTGACACTTGTGACCTAGCAGTCTCTCCAAGTGAGTGATGGCTCCTCCATCAGGTCCTGTGTTTGTGTTGGTGGAGTCACCACCAAGGACCACAATAGTATCTTTAACACCATGAGCATTAATCCACTCAAACAGAGCCTGAGCTATCTTCTTGCAGGTTTCTCATTTCCTTCAGGTTCTTCTGGTGTACAATGGAAGAGATACTTCTCCTCAGGTTCCAAGGTAACTGAAGGTTTTTTAACAATAAAAAAGGACACCTTCTGCTTTACAAATTTGTTATAGTCTTGCGTGAAAAACTGTAATCTTCCTCGGTCTTCGGTTAACATAGTTAAAGGCCTTGTCTATAGTGCTGCGAATAGTACAGGGTGTCCGAGAATTATCTGTACAATTTTTGGCTGTTATTAAAAGTCAACCATGAAGTGTAGAAATTCCAGTGCTGTCCCATTTTACAGAGAATCTCATTACGTTTTTTTAATACCAAGTTTTGACAAGTTTTTTAGAAATTCCAGTGTGTCCGAACATTATCTGTACAATTTCATCTTTTAATAAAATTCTTGATAACACACGTAAAATTCTTAAACAAGATTATTTAGAATCTGTATTTTCAAAAGTTTCTTTTATTAAAGTAACGTTGTTACAAACATTCGATATGTGCACCATTAGTGATTCGCAAAACATCCAATCGATACTCCAAATGTTGCCATGTACGCTGCAGCATATCCACATTAATTCGCTCAATAGCAGCTGTCATTCTTGCTTTTAAATCATCAATGTCTGTCACCCGCGTACATTTCTAAAAAACTTGTCAGAACGTGGTATCAGAAAAAACTTAATGAGATTCTCTGTAAAATGGGACAACTAGAATTTCTACACTTCATGGTTGACTTTTAATAGCAGCCAAAAATTGTACAGATAATTCTCGGACACCCGGTACTTACGAAGATAACTTTCCAGGACCCCGCCACATACAGAAAACTTAGGAAGAACCCGCAGGATGACGTCATCAAATCATTCAATAGTGGCTTGAAACGCATTCTCAATGATCATAAGGACTTAATTCCGCTTTTCACATCCCTTTCACCTTCTCTTCCATACCTTTACGGTCTCATTAAAACTCACAAACTTGGCAACCCTATGTGCCCTATTATTAGCTCTGTGGGTTCTATTACCTATAAACTCTCCAAATGGCTTGTCAAAGTCTTGTACCCCATTCTCGGAACTATCTCTGATTCACATGTAAAAAATTCCATGGATCTTACTGAAAAATTGAATAATGTACGCACTGAAACCAACGATAGATTGATCAGTTTTGACGTTTGCTCATTGTTTACAAAAGTGCCGATTGACGATACGCTTGTCTTTCTCTTCGAGAATTACATAAGTATGACCTGCCACTACCTGCACACATCGTTTTGGAACTCATTAAACTTTGCATCAAAGACTAAATTCACTTTCAATAGCGAGTATTATGAACAGGTTTTTGGGGTGGCCATGGGTAATCCCTTGTCGCCCCTCCTCTCAATATTTATATGGAGTTTTTCGAAATTACTTACATTCCGAGAATCCTGGGGGTTGTCATCCCATGGTTGCAGTACGTCGACGATATTTTGTGTATCTGGCTCATGAAGCGTGACCTGGATGACTTCCTCCTTCAGTTAAATGATCAAGTCCCCCCATTAAGTTTACTTTAGAAGTGGAAAACACAACTCAATCCCGTTTTTGGATGTGCGTGTACATAGGGAAAGCCCAGGTTTTAAGTTTAGTATCTGTCGGGAAAAAACAAACAGTTTGTCCTACGTACACTTTTACTCCGGACATGACACCCCCATTCAGAAGGCCATATTTTCTTCAATGTTTCTCCGCGCTCTTAGGATCGTCAGTCCGGAATACATGGATGCGGAATTAGAAACAATCAACAGTATTGGAAGTGATCTGTGCTACCCACCTGCGTTTATGGAATCTTGTCTTAACAAGGCAAAACGAACCTTCTATCGCGTGAATAATAACACTCGCATTTTGTCAAAGAATATTTTAGTACTTCCATTTTTCCCAGGCTTTTTAGGCATTGCTAATGGACTTAAACTTTTGAATATTAATGTAGTATTTTCATATAACAATATTGTGAAAAATATCATAGTTAAAAATAGCCCTACCAATAATTCAGGCATTATCTATAAAATTGGTTGTAAACAACGTGATTCCTTTCACATTGGTCAGACGGGAAAGAATCTGCACACGCGTGTAAAACAGCATCAATATTCCGTTAGAACGGGACAGTCGTCCAGTGCCCTTTTTGTCCATTTGTCAGAGTTATCCCACTGTATTGATTGGAATAATGCTTCAGTTTTGTTTCACTCTGCAACATTGTTAACAGAAATATTCTTGAGTCTGCTATTATTCAACTTACAAATAATTTTAACATGAGCCAAGGTCTTTTTCCACTTGATCCTGTTGGTTTGAATTCGTTTAGAAAGGATTTAGATAAGAAGGGCAAAGTGCTAAAATTGGTAGTTTTTCCTTACAAATTTGTATACTCCTCTTACAATTTTTATTTCTATATTTATTATGTATATATATATATTTTTTATTTTTTTTTTGTCTCGAACTCTTTATTTACGTCAGTGTTCCTGAGGATTTCATTAGACGAAAGCGCTTGAGCACCATTCCGTGTTTCCTTTCCTTCGTGGTTCTTTTCATCATAAAATATATATATATATATATATATATATATACTTGTAAATTTACTTACAAAGAAAAAGTCAGATCATCAGAAGTAAATTCTTCCCTCCGATGGTTCATCATATGGATGAAAAGATCCATAAGATCAGTTCCATTTGGAGTCATATAATAACTTGTCATTGCAACTTTGAAGCCATCTAGAATATAAAACGTGTAGAATATAAAAATCACTGTGACTGGTGTGAAGTTGAAAAATAAGTATTATTCGGGTTTGTCTTTCAAGTGGACTGAACTCGAGAGAATGTTACGTAGAAAAGGAAGCGATTGGAAACTTAATTAATTATACCGGTTTCATGGAAACTTCTTGATAGATTTGATAGCTAATCATTTTACTTTAGCAAAAGTACTGTTCTATAAATGCATCATTTCACGAGCTCTTACGACTGAGTTTAATGATACTAACTACCTTTAGATATAAACTACTTTGTCATGATTAACATCTGGTATTGACTTAATTATGCCTGAAATTAAAACTTCTTCTAAAGATGTTTTATCCGCACTCTCTGAACTCAACTCTAGGAAGGCGTAGGGTTCTGCTAAGGTTCCTTCCATTCATCTCAAGAACTGCACTTCTGTGTTCACACCCTGCCTAGGCAAACTCTTTTTCTCGTTGCCTTTCATCTGGTTTGTTCTCATTCAGCCTGTACCAGAGAAGGGTGACCGCTCTCAACCCTCCAACTATCGTCCAACTGCTTTGATTTCTTTCCATTTTAAAGCTTTTGAATCTTTGAATTCTTAAACACCTCTCTACTCACAATCTTCTTTCAGATTGTCACTATGGGTTTCCCAAGGGACGTTCTACTGGTGATCTTCTTGCATATCTCTGACTATTGGTCATCCTACTTTCAGGATTTCGGTGAAACCTTTGCTGTTGTGCTAGACATATCAAAAGCTTTTGACAGAATCTGGCACAAATCTTTAATTTTCAAACTGCCCTCCTACGGTTTCTGTCCTTCTATCTGTGCCTTTATCTCTGATTTCCTTTCTGCCCGAGCTATAGCTGCGGTTGTAGATGGCCACTTTTCTTCTTCTTCATCCACTCACTTCCTTTTAATTATCAATGATCTTTTAAGTAGCATTTCCTGTCCTATCCAGTCCTATGCCGATGATTTCACCCTTCACTTATCCACCCGCTTCACAGAGCGTTCCTCTCAACAGTTACTCCACGCTCCGATTGAGACGGCTATGGCGCCCCTGACTACTGATCTTTCTACTGTCTTTGAATTATTCTTTCAAATGAATAATTGAATAACTTTTATTAATAATAAAATAAATATATTGGTTTTGCAATTTACAATGACATAAATAATTAAAGCTGGACTATTTATTTTACTTAATTTGGCCCTTAAGCTTTAGGCTTTACTGGGCTCAGAAACATAGTTCCTTCATCTTTCTTTCTACTCGTCACACGACTATCCCATTATCTTCAACAAAACACAACTCAATCCTTCCTCTTCTCTAAACATTTTTGATGTTTCCTTTTCTCTTGATATTTCATGGAAAAATTATATATACTCTATTTCTAAAACAGCTTCTCAAAGATTAGTTTTTATGCAGGCGTAATTTCGGCTCTCTCCTTCTCCCTTTATTTGGGGTAATTTTTTGATGGCGTTCGCCCTTGGTCCATCCTTCCTGCATAAATTTTTTTTGAAATTGTATATATTGACCTTAATAGTTGATATAATTAGTCACAAGTTTATATTATTAATTACAATGGTATGCAACATATTTGATATTTCAACAGACATAACTGTTTTTTATCAATTCAGGTGTGCTGAATCTAAAAATCACATCCTTTTTTTCTCATCACATACAGTTTTCTGGCAAATGCCTATCACCCATTTTGTATGGTATATACTCGTAGACACACCCAACTATGCAATATATGTGTACAATATATACATAGGATGATTTATTCATTTTACATATATATTATATATATACACGGTGAACCAAAAGTAGGTGGACAGTAGGTTGAATACGGTTTGTGTTATATTATATTATAACTATGGTGTTCATTATAACTATGGTGTTTGTGTTTTATTATATTAAATATTATAACTAAATTTATTTAAATTTTATTTTGTATTATAGTATACAAAAAAATTAAATATGTATTCTCAAAATAAACGTTATCATTTACTGTCCACCTACATTTGGTTCACCCTATATATATATATATATATATATATATATATAATAATAATAATAATAATAATAATAATTAATGCTCAGCAAATTTGAAAAGCTAGGATAAAACACGAGTCTAAAGGTTCACTTCCTTCACTCGCATTTGGACTATTTTCCTGAAAACTTGGGTAGTATAAGTGAGGAACAAGGAGAAGGGTTCCACCAGGATATCAAGACTATGGAAAAAAGATACCAAGGAAGTTGGGATGTCAACATGATAGCAGACTACTGATGGTCTCTGAAACGGGAAGGCTCGGAAGAAATGCAGCACAAGAAACGAACAAAAAAACGATGATTTTCTCCTACTGATCGATCATGATTGATCTATTATGTATGAATTAAGTGTCAAAGATGAATTTACTTTGAAATGTATTGTCTTTGTATTTCTTATAATTTTGTACTCTTGGAAATTTAGTTGTTTAATACCTACTATGAATACATCTGACTTGTATTTTGTGAAAAACCCTGACGTGATACTTGAAAATGGTTGTGAAATTTTTGAAATCAGCATGGCAAAATTGTATAAGATCACGAAATAGAAATAAAGCATCTCGTACTTTGGTTTGAAATGCAAACTTGTGAATTATTATTAATTACAAGTGGACAGTGATATAAAATTTCCACGGATCTATTTAAAAAGTACCAAATTATCCTAAGTAACCAATTCCTTTTGCAAAAAATCCTCAGTTCCAATTAATCCTAACTGATTTCACTTCCACTTTTGATTTGATTTATTATTATTATTATTATTATTATTATATAGTAGTAGTAGTAGTAGTAGTAGTAGTAGTAGTAGTAGTAGTTGAAATAAATCAAATAATGTTTATTTTTAAAGTTACACGTTAAAATTTTGTTTTTGAATCATTTCAACTTACCGAGATCATGACATTTTTCACAGTTGTGTCTGCAGTAAGGATACTCAAACCTTAAAGAAAATGCATTTAGAACGTATTAAAATTTTGTCACATGAAAGGATTTAGGTTTTCCCTTAGCTCAAAATGGGACCCAATTTGTAACTGCAATCTCTCCCCCTTTCTGGCAAACACACACACACACACACACACACACACACCACACTCATGTGCTCATTTCCGCATAAGCGAGGTACCAACTTTTCTAAATCCATATATCTAAAAAACTTAATTAACCAAACTTAATTGGAACCAAGAAGGGCGGGATAAGTGTTTGGAACGCAATCGAAGGCTTGAAGGGTGGCTTATGTAAAGTCATTAAATAGTGAGGTACTCACTAATCTAGCATAACCTAACTTAACCAAACCTTGACTAACCTAATCTAGCGAAGCCTAATATAATCAGGACCAATAAGAATGTTTCTAGATTTTTTTATATCATTTTTTTAATGTTCGGAGGTACGAAAGGTGTTACCTTAAAAAAATACCCCATTGTATGTATGAATTATCACGCACTTATGCTCAGTTGCCTACGCGCACACACACACACACACACAAACTTGGACACTACACGAAGTGAAAATTTTGAAATATTTTAACCTTCAGATCTGGTTGGCCTTTTAACAAACGCTAAATGGAAGTACGATACTGAAATGAACAAATGTTGTGCATTCTTTTTCCTGACAAAATATAACTCATGGAAACACAAGATTCTTAAAAGGATGAAATTTCTCTTCCTAATACGTAAGAACTCCATCTGTTGACGTTCGGATAGAGATTCATAGTACTTATCTCTCAACGACCTCAACACAAAGCCTAGTGACGGTCTCTTATCAATGGTGAAACTTAACTTTAAAAGCTTTGCTAAACACTATGACCTAAGGGACATAGCAACCTTAATTAAAAAAGATTTTCACATAATTATACTCACAGAAACTTTCATACAGGACCGACAAACCATCACCTTCTCTTAGATTGCTATAACTTTATTTACCTACTCTGTACTGTAGAACCCAACATCAAATTCGACAAAACCACTCTCAACATATTTCCACATACAGACCACCAAATGGGTGCGCAGATAACTATATAGTGCCTAGTTGACACTATAATAATGTTAATTAGGTTAAGTTGTTAATGTTAATGATTACACTGGTATTCATATGAAATTGTTTTGTCTGCTGTGAGGGTTTTTTCAACTCATATTATATAATTCGACCATGCTGAATTCGAAAATGACATTGGTTTTCCTCAATCAGGTCAGGTTTTTTTCTCTATTGGCCATTTATTATAAGTTCAATTTTATCCCCAAATTTATTGATTTTTTTAGCTTAAACACTGTAGATACGAGTAATATTATAAGAACACTCGTGAAAAAGGAAAACATTGTGTGAATAAATACTTTTATTCATACAATGAATACGGAAAAAAGTTTATTGAGGAAGGAATGAAGTTTTTTTGGCTTTCCGTCTGTGTTTTTCTTCGGGCACGTCTCGCTTCAAACACCAGCAATAGTCCGCCAGCATATTGATATCCCAGTTTCCCTGGTACCTCTCTTCCATTATTTTGATATCTTGGTGAAATCGTTCACCCTGTTCCTCACTATAATCCCCGCAATTTTCAGGAAAATAGTCCAAGTGGGACCACAAAAAGTGCATTTTTATGGACATGCGCGACCCATGAGCTTTGAAAGCTTCCATCAAGTTTTCGACAACGGACTCATATTCTGGACTTCTACGCTTGCCAAGAAAATCAGTGACAACTGATTTGAATGCCTGCCAGGCATTCTTCTCAGTTGGAGTCATTACGTTTTCGAACTGAGTATCCTTGATCAAAGTTCGAATTTGAGGACCATCAAAAACCCCAGCATTTAGTTTAGCATCAGATATATGAGGAAATTTACTCTCGAGATATCGGAATGCTGAACCCTCCTTATTCATTGATTTGATGAAATTTTTCATCAAGCCCAGCTTAATATGAAGTGGTGGGAGCAAAATTTTTGTTGGTGGTACAAGGGGCACTGAAACGACATTATGCGACCCAGGTTCAAAATTCTCTCTGGATGCCCATTCACGCTGTGCATAGTGCTTCTCATCCGCTCGGCTATCCCATTTGCAGAGGAAACATGGGTATTTCGTGTATCCCCCTTGCATTCCCAATACAAATGCCACAATCTGAAAAAAAATGAAAATATTTAAAGAATTTAGAGAATTTGTTCTATCAGATAAAAAAATCTATGCATTGGACTGTATCACTTCTGTGGGGAAGTTAAGGGTTCTTATACGCTCTCAAATAACCTTTGGAAAAACAACATAGTCAATAGCAATAGTTTACTTATGATATTAGTATTACCTTCAAATCTCCACAGATCCTCCAGTTATGTTGGTCGTATACGAGAGCATCCAGTAAAATTTTCATGTTATCGTAGCTCTCAGTAAGTTGTACGGAATGTGCTACAGGGACTGATGCAACCCTATTCCCAATGTTGAGAAGTACTGCTTTCAAACTTCGTTTAGACGAGTCTATAAATAGCCTCCATTCTGATGCGTTATATGGCAGGCCCAAGGATTCGATTAGCCCCTCAACATTGCAGCAGTACACTAAGGAAGAGGTATTTTCGTGCACTGCAAAAAACTTGCGGAATTCTTCCTCTCGTTTCCTATACCAGGAGAATGTTGTTCCCGGAGCCAGCAAGTTGTCCTCTCGAAGTCGTGAGCCCAAGATCTCTGCAGCTAATTTGGAAAGTCCTAAATCCCTGGTAAGATCATTAAGTTTGGCCTGGTTGAGAGGCCTCGGCTCATTTGAAACGGTATTTTGAGGTGTATATACGACTGGGACTGGTCATTGGCATTGGTCATTGATTCATCATCAGAATCATCGAAGTCCAGGGTTTGAGGTGGGTCGGGTATTGGAATTCCAGGACCATGGGGTACAGGTCTCATAGCAGAAGGAATGTCAGGGTATACAACAATGTGTTTATTCTTCTTGTTAACTCCTGAAAATAGAAACACAGAAACATGGATATAAAATTTGCATATGAAATAGAAGAAGCATTCAGACAGTGGCGGCTCGTGAGGGAAGGCTGCGGTCTGTAAGATATGAAATAGGTCGATGGAGTCTGTATATTTTCTTCTTTTTCATTCATATTGTCCCTTCAGGGACAATATGAATGAAAAAGAAAGAAAATATACAATCATTGTATATGTAAATGTAACTTGTATAACAATATGTATGTGTAAATGTATTTTCTATAACAATATGTATATGTAAATGTATGATTACCATTATGGTGAATATTATGCTATATATGGTGAATATTACATTATGGTGAATATTATGTCAAGTTTCATACGAGGATTTCAAAATATTTAAGAAAAATAAATTTATAAGCCCACCTTGGAGGTTTGTCATGCAGAAATAGCAATCTGTCACGTGATCCTTTCCTTCTCTCCAAATCATGGGAATTCCAAAAGGCAAAGATTTCGCTCTGCCTTTGCTCCATCTTTTCAAATTTTCAATGCCCGTCTTGCAGCACATATGAGGGGCGAAATTTTTGTCCTGGTCCCCTAGCTTAATTCCAAAGTATGCTCTATACATTGTCTTCACAAATTTAGTGATTTGGGACTGGTTATTTGGCATGGTAACCGTCCCACATATGTAGCAGAATCTATTGGGATCATTTTTACACGCTCTATTCATTATGAAATATTTTATCTATATGCCTGAAAAGTAAAAAAAGATACTATACAAGTGAAACAAGTGATGACATGTTACTGTTCCAATTCCGCTTTGACAAAATCACGAAAAATTCTATTTTACTTATGAGGCCATAGCCGGATAACCTGAGCTGATTGAGAAAAACGGATTGCAGATTCGAAATCAGCAGGAAAAGCTCTATAAGAATCACTTACAAAACCCTTGACAGCAAAATTGATGCATACCAGTGTTATGATTGCTGGTAAGAAGGCTGAGGTCACCAGGTCTTTTCAGACGAAATAATGTTATTAATTAAGGAAAGTAATAGAGTGAGTTTTCTTCTTTTATTAAACAAACTAAATGAGGTTTAAGTGAAACAAATAAGGTTGCAGTTGTTTGAATGAAAGTTGTATTGAAATGTTATGAACGTGCACTTGATTAATGACTTCAATATTAATAACGCGCGAGGTAATATATCTTTATATAAAGTTAGGTGAGTGACACCAGGCCAATGGGGTCTCCACAACGTTGTTTATATGATGAATCTAACGTGTCATTGAGGTCCTTCGAGGAGAGAGGCGAGATAGTTTAGGCGTCGTGCCAAAGAGCCCTTATAAAGAGGTTGAGGTGTGACGTTCAAGGCCGTGGTTGTGTGGAAATCGCGAAAGTATCTGAAGGCGTCTCTTTCGCTACAGTATGTGGAAATCGTGAAAGTATCTGAAGGCGTCCTCGGGGATTTTAATATAGATTTTATGAAAATAGGGACAGACTTCAATGTCACCATTATGGAACATAGTGATTAGCCGAGGCTATAAGACCTATTTACCTAACCCAACACGCTTCTATACTGATCAAACCAAATCTTCTTTTATCGATCACATGCCGTCAGACATAAATCCATAATACATACATGACAGGGATACTCTTTGCAGGTATATAATTGACCCTTGAATTTAAATTGAATTAAATCGAATTAGTATTATTGTTGCTGTCGCACAGTTTTATATTATATATATATATATATATATATATATATATATATACAGGGTGGGCCGAAAGTCTGGATCCATAGGAAAATATTTATTTTAATACATAAATTACAACAAATGGTAAATACTTAAAATGAATATCAACTTTAACTCGTAAATGCGTATCCGTGATACTGTACAGTAAGAGTGCTACCGAATTCAATAGAAATCATCCTGATAATCATTCAGTAACACATGCGACTGTTGGCAAGTTGTTTAAGCGTTTCAAAGAAACAGGAAGTGTACATGATCGACGGCGTTCTGGTTGTCCAAAAACTGCAACTGATGAAAATACCTCTGCAATGGTATGTGAAACTTTAACGAATAGTCCAGTAAAGTCAACAAGAAGATTATCAAATGAAACACGCATCTCGAGAACGTCAATTCGAAGAATTATTAAAAATCATAAATTCCATCCCTAAGTGTCTCGATGTCAGAGGCCGCCAATTTGAGCATTTGTTATAATTTGTTGTTTATACTGGAGTACGAACCACTGTACAGTATCACGGATACACATTTACAAGTTAAAGTTGATATTCATTTTAAGTATTTACCATTTGTTGTAATTTATGTATTAACCCTTTACCGCCTGAATCTTTTGTAGGGTTAAGTTACAATGCGTGTATTTGACAAGTTACAAATTCGTCCGTATGGGCAGTAAAGGGTTAAAATAAATATTTTCCTATGGATCCAGACTTTCGGTCCACCCTGTATATATCTTTTTACACCAAATGTATGTCTTATACATGTATAAATAGAACACTATTTTGTAGAGGCAATTCAACAATTACATAACACTCGAGGGGGGAAGGGGTATCATGGGAGGTGTTATACTTTGTTATCATGGGGGGGGAAGGAGGTATAGCTGAGTGTTATGTAACATAACACAGTGTAGCAAAAAATTGTTTATGTTGATTTTTCAATGTTTCTGTTATTATTTAGGTATGATGATTTTAATTTTAGCATTCGTTTTTCTCTACTGTCACTAGATTTTGCTAAAAATACAAATTTTTCATTTTCATGGTTTTTGCACATATTAAATATACTGAAGGTATTCTCAACTTCTCTTTTGTTATTGTATGTACTCGTATATTTCAATGTTTTAATAATAATTTTTAACTCACTGAATTTTTTCAGATTTTCATTGTTAGCACTAGGGCTTGTAAGCTCTGTTCAGACTCATTTTGCTATGTTTGCGAATATTACATTGGCTCAAACCAGGTCAAGCGCAAGATTGTTGTTGGCACTAAGTTTTACTTAGCATATGAGACTTATTTTGGAATGCCTATGGGTGACCAAGACAAATCATGGGCACCTTGCTTCTGCTGTGGTAGCTGCTGATCAACATTGGAAGGATGGTTACGTGGTAGTCGCGAGTCTATGCCATCTGTAATTCCTCGAGTTTGGAGAGAGCCCACTAACCACCATGATGACTGTTACTTTTGCATGGTTGACATTGCAAAATACAAGAAAGCTAAAGATCGAAGAAATATAATATACCCAAACATACCAACTTCCATTGCCCCAGTTCCACACAGTAAATAATTACCAATTCACAATCCACCTTCTTTAGAAGTAGCGTCAGACGTGGAATCATCTAGTGAGCAGGATGACGAGGTTGACTTCAAAAGAGCATCATCAAGTAAGTCTCCACACTTCCCAAATCAACAAGAATTAGATGACTTAATAAGAGACGTAGGTCTACTAAATCCAATGCAGAGCTGTTAACATCACGTCTCCAAGAATGGAAATTATTAGATATTAGCTGCCAGGCTTCAAGCTACAGGAAAAGGCGTCTGACTTTTGTATCTTTCTGCGCAGTTCATGGGTCTTTGTGTCATTGTTCTGATGTGGCCGGTCTTTTTTAGGAAATGGGTGTAGAACTAAATCCAACAGAGTATCGACTGTTCATAGACTCTTCAACAAGAAGTTTGAAGGCTGTTTTGCTACACAATGGCAATACATATCTATCAATTCCTGTAGCTCATTCAGTTCACCTAAAAGACTATGAAAATGTAGAGCATTTACTGGAGAAGATCACCCATGAAAAATACAAATGGTATGTCTGCGGAGACTTTAAAATGCTGGGTTTCTTACTTGGATTGCAAGGTGGGTATACAAAGTTTTCATGCTTCCTTTGTTTATGGGACAGCAGAGCAACAGGCCAACACGATGTTAGAAGAGAAGGCCTGCCAGAGAGCATTTAAACCCTGGTACTGTACTCACAATGTCATAAACAATGCTCTTGTTCAAACAGAGAAGGTCTTGCTGCCACCTTTACATATTAAACTAAGGCTTCTGAAACAATTTGTAAAAGCCTTGGATACTCATGGTGATGCCTTCCAACATATACGATCAATGTTCCCAAAACTGTCTGAAGCCAAAGTCAAAGGAGGAATATTTGTTGAACTACAAGTAAGGCAGATGCTGGCAAGCAAAGAGTTAGAAGACAAAATGACTGCTGTTGAAAAGAATGCATGGCAAGCATTTCGGCTTGTAGTACATGAGTTTCTGGGAAATATCAAAAGTGAAAACTACAAAGGGCTTGTTGAAAATTTGATTGAAAATTTTGAAAGACTGGGCTGTAGAATGTCATTGAAGCTTCACTATTTACATTCTCACTTGGACTTCTTCAGAGCAAATTTAGGCGATGTGAGTGAAGAATATGGTGAACGGTTTCATCAGGATATTCAAACTATGGGGAAGTATCAGAGAAAGTGGGATGCAGCCAATGTGGGTGACTACATCTGGTGTTTGCTTCGAAGTAATGATGGTGATCACAAAAGAAAACCCGATTGAAAATAATTTCTAAATGACCCAGTTAATATTTTCTAATACATGAGACATGCTGTTTTAATTAAATAACACTGGTCGCCAAAATCGAACTTCCCCCCCATCAGTTTTGTACGCTGATTCCAAATCTGTTTTCGGATTTCTTCTAGCACATCTAGTTATCGAAATATGACTGGTGTTAATTTCAGCACAATTTATCGTAAAAGTACAACTTTATTCATAAAAAGAAATGTACACCAACCTAAAAACGTTACGAGTACGATATGACTGGTGTTAATTTCAGCACAATTTATTGTAAAAATACAACTTTATTCATAAAAAGAAATGCACACCAACCTAAAAACGTTGTGAGTACGATTTTCTTTTGTAAACCTTGTCCGGATCGTCGCGGTACAACATCCAGCAGTAGTCTGCCAGCATACTTTCGTTCCAGAAACCTTGGTAGCGATTTTACATTGACTGGATGTCTTGATGGAAGCGTTCCCGCTGTTCGTCACTCACCGCGCCAAGATTTACGGGAAAGAAATCTAGATGCGAATGTAAAAAATATATTTTCAAGGACATGCGACAGCCCATGTTTGATGTTTGCAAATTTCTCAACAAGGTATCGAAACCCTCTCGAATTCGCCTTACCCATCGCTTTCACAAAAATTTTCATTAAGCCAAGCTTACTGCACGGCTGTCCCATAGGCATAGGAAACAACAGTATTTCGTGAACCCTCCTTGCATGATCATTAACATACCAATGACTTTGAGATCACCACAGATATTCCATTGATGAGTGCTGTATTAGATTGCTTCGAGTAGTATATTCATGTTATCGTACGTCTCCTTTAGATGAACGGAGCGGGCGATCGGGATGGACGGCTTTAAGTTCTCGTTGTGCAGGAGAACCATTTTCAGGCTTCGCTGTGAGGAATCAATGAAAAGGCGCCGCTCAGATGGTGTGTGTACCTGTGACAAGTTCTCGAAAAGTCCATTGATATCATAGCAATAGCAAAGCGGACCGTCTACCGTAAAGAATGTCGCCAAATCATGGTTTCGCTTTCGATAGTGACACACTCGGACTTTCTTCTCAAGTAAGTGTTTCTGCTTGAGTCTGGAGGAGAGAAGTTCTGATTTCTCTTTGGAGAGGGCTAGGTCTCTAATGAGGTCATTCAACTCGTTTTGGATAAGCCTCTCCGGTCCCGCATCTCCGCCAATCGCACCTTCGTCGGATTCCCTTTCGTCTTCTAAAGAATCGAGTCCATGCTATGGAGGTACCGGAATCGGCATCGTGTCATCGTGAGGGATCGGTCTGATCGCGGAGCCTACGTTCGGATAAACGATGTTAGGTTTGTTCTTCACGGAGAATCCAGTTATGTTAACATTGCAAAAGTAACAATCGCCATGATGGTCTCTCGGCTTCCTCCATATCATGGGTATAGCGAACAACATCGACTTTTTCCTTTGGTTCAACCAGTCACGTAATCCATTCGAACAAGCGATACAAATAACATGTGGCGCCCACGCCTTATCTTGGTCGCCTAGTGGACAGCCGAAGTATAACCGGTAAGTTTTCCGAAGATCCATTGTGATTGTACGCCGTTGTGATTTAGTCACGAACGAGCTGCACACGTAACAGAAATTGTTGGGGTGATTTTTCACACTTTCGAGGCATGATGATCGATGAGTGGGTTGATGTAAATCACCTAAAAAATAAAATGTGTAAGTGGGCGACACAAAACAAAACAAAACACACAACTAGACATGTGACTGTTACCCCAAAGAATAAAAGGGTGTACATGTGCAACGTTTGCAAATTTGTGACCAGCAACTGCTCTCACCTAAAATACCACAAGACAACCTGCGGAAAGCCTAAGTTGAAACGACAAAATGCCATATATGAGGGTACAGAAACGGTAAAGCAAAAACCTACACTCCGCTACATGTATAAAGGACGCATATTATATATTGTATATATAGATAGTATTATATATTATATTATATATAGTTATATGCATATTATATATATATTACATATACGAGTAGTATTATATCATGTATATATTATATTTATTATATGTATTATGATCGGTCTCACCTCGAAAACTAGTCGTGCTAGAAGAAAACCGAAAACGGATTTGGGATCAGCGTCCCAACAGCTATCTAGCCCACCCATAATTATATATGATGAAAAAATACTTGTTGGGCAGTGTAATTGCTGTTCTAAGATGATGTATTGACTTAATTTGATAAAGGGATTTGTTTTCTTTCTGTTTATCATGCTAAAACTTTCATAATAAATTAAAATATAGCATAAGTAACATACTGTATTTACATGTAAAAAAAAGGGTGTTGCATGAAATAATGATTATATATACTATAATATACAGTAGCATACTGTATTCACGTGCAAAAAAAAAATCAAGGGATGCAACAAAGAAACCAATATCATTGTTACACAATGATATAATCATGATATAATGCTATAATCATTGTGATAGAGGCAGAGTACAGTTCATACTTAATGCCAGAGTTGAGCACGTTACTTTCTATAAGTAACTGCATTACCGCTACCGTTACATTGCTAAAAAAGGTTACCGCTTCAGTTACTTCTATGAAAAAGTAACGCGTTACCGTTACCGCTACCGCTACCGTTACTTTTAAGAAAAGATTAAAGAGTAAAAAGGCCTTAATAATAACAAATCTAATATACTATTTCAGAAATGAAGCCTTATATATATATATATATATATATATATATATATATATGTAACAGTTTTTTTGTGCACACCTACAGGTCGCTACAATTGGTGTAGAACAATGCGGTTCTCACCATTCGATGCGTCTTTTTATTGTGCAGTGCCCATGCTAAAAAAAAATTCCCTAACATAATTCCTTCCCCCCTTTTAGGGGTACAGTTCTTCCCATGCCTGTACACGCATTTTTTAAATTTTTCATTTTTAATCATAATTTTGGCACAAAATAAGTCAATATTTACTAAACATTTAATATCATTCGATTCACAAAAGATTTATTTATCGATTCAATTTAAAAAAAGTATATATTTTTGAAATTCATAAAGAACTTTTTGCAAAAAACTAAAAACAAACATGCTTTTTAAAATTCAATGATTTTTATACAAAATATTTTGATATTTTTAAAATTCAATGATTTTTATACAAAATATTTTGATATTTGTTATAATTTTAACATTTTTCGATTCACAAAAGATTTCTTTATCGATTCAATACAAAAAAATTACATAATTAAAACGGGCAATTTAAATAAACACGAGTTTAAAGTTAAACGAGCCACACTCGAAATTATTTACCGTGACTTTTGTGCGTTTTATTACTGTGGCTTTTGTACAAATAATTTTACGTATACACAAACAATTTGATAGGATATTGATTTATTATTCTATTTTTTTAGTTGTCATAGAAATACGTTAATTAAGTTTTCTGATTAGGTGCGCTTTTATAGTTGAAGATCATTTTTAGAAAATTATTTATTTTCCCCACTTTAAAATATTACAAAATTTCTATTAGGTATCCTAATATCATTATGCCTGTCGCTGTAAGTAAGAAAATAGCAATTAAATAATTAATTTTAAAACATTAAATGACGTCATCAAGATCATTACGAAACCTATGGTAAAATTATTGAATACCCGGTTAGGTTCATTGAATGCCAGGTTAGGTCATCTGTACGCCCTTGACGATTGGTTAGGTTAAATCGTGATATTTTCGTTGGCTTTAACGAAAATATCATGACTTAACCTAACCAATCGTCAAGGGTGTACAATTAACCTAACCGGGCATTCAATTAACGTACCCGGGCATTCAATTAATCTAATCGGGCATTCAGTTGACCTAACCGGCCATTTAATTAACCTAATCGGGCATCATTACTATTATAATTTAACAAAAATGTGTCTGCCTGTCTGTCCGCAGAAAAAACTTTTACGTTTCTGAACCGATTTCGACCAAACTTCGTATGGTGGATGGGGGTGATGAGTAATGAACGAAAATATATGTGTGACCAGCCACCACCACCACCAATTACTGGGCCCGAGGGCCCCCAGCACCGCGATAAAACTATAGAAAAGAACGCAGCAATGAAAATCTTGAGCTTCACATTATGTCAATATTTGTGAAGCTTAAGATTTTTATGACTATAGTTTTATTGACCAAATAATTGTTCAATTATTTGGTCAATAAAACTATAGAAAAGAACGCAGTCATGAAAATCTTGAGCTTCACATCTGAGTTCATCGTATCAAGATTTGTGAAGTTTTAAATTTTCATGGCTGCGTTCTTTTCTGTAGTTTTATTGACCGAATAATTGGTTCGCCAGTAATTGGAGGGCCACAGGCACCCCAATTACTGAGGCCCAAGGTGAGAAGAATGGGAACGATATCCAGATAAAGGGCTATTGATGTTCAAAATAAAATACGCCGTAGCCCGTAGGCCCACAATTCGGTTTGGGTCGAAGGTCCAAGCACCGCAGATCTAGCAAAATCGGCGCGTAGCGCCGATCTTTTGCTAGTCATACTCTATATGACAAAAAAATAAAACAAACTCAAATCCAAAAAGTAACGAGTAGCGAGTAACGATTGAAATTGCTCTAAAAAGTAGTGTCGTTACCATTTTCGTTACATCTCGAAAGTAACGGCGTTACCGCTACAACTACTAAAAAAGTAACGCCGTTACTTCCAACACTGCTTAATGCACATCCTCTTGTGGAGCTCACCTTGAAGACTTGGGTACCTGAAGTCATATGGCAATGACTTCTCATATTTACTTGCTGCTCGTTGAGACAGTGCACGCTTCCCGATGGCTATAGTTGTGAACAGAGAAGTGAATTGTTGCTGTCCAATGTCAGACATCAAACCATCATCACACTGTGCTAATGGCGTTCGGGGTGGTAGGAAACGTGCTCTGATCAATTTGCCATATGAACTTCTCGAAGCAGAGCAACAATTCCTGTCGTCACATTTAATGATCTGGAGCATGTATTGGCTTTCTTTTACGTGGACTGTTATGATGGACCTCTCTCCATGTCATGTCCTTTTCCACGATTTGTTCCTCAGTCACCTCAGCACTTTCCGAGTGAATGTATTGTCTTGCCTGCATGGGTAAAGTTCTTCAGCTCCCTTTCATTGTTTAACAGCCTAGTCAACTGTCCGGCGCGAAGTGTTATGGCCCATTCAGTTGAGCCAGCTGACGCACTGTTCCCAGATGGTGGCTTACAAATACCTCTAAAACTGAACTAGAATACTCTAAAACCAGTGACTCTTTTATCCCTACCTCTACAATCGCTTCAATGAGGGCACTAATACATTGCTTGTGTATTGTAGGGTGTATTGCCATTTGCCAGCCTAGTAGCTAATTAATGTACATAAAATGTCTGTGTCTATTTAAAGTTAAAGGAGCACAACAAAAGACTGGAACTGGTACCAACAGATATAAATTTTCGGCACTGATTAGGCCTAGTTCTCGAAAAGCGTATTAAAGGACCCTGACCCCCATCCTAATTAAAAGTGTGGGGAGGGGTATGACCAGGTGTTACAATATTAAAGTTAGGGGGCTTCACACTGTGACAAAGCGTTACAAAGGCAAGGAGGGTGTTAAAATTCTCCCCAGAAAGTGTTACGTAATACCTGAATATTCGCTCACTATATTGTAAACAATATCTTATCTTCACCGTAATAATACTGAACATTTAATAAGTACCCGAACGGAAATTGCTACCTCATTTGAAGTTATCAATACCATTTTCTTTTAACTTAACGGAGAATATAAATTTTTAGGTTTTAAATTTTTTAAAAATAAGTGTTTTAATGATTAGTTGACCAAAAAAACTGTTGAGTCAGTAACATTAGAAAACATCTGCCAAGGACTGTTTCACGCGTCTGAGAAATGGCGGTGAGGGGAGAAGGACAATGATGATCCTGTTGCACGTAATATATTTGGCATTACCCAGTTCTCCTTTTAAAGGGGACGTATTTTTCCCAGTTAGTGGCGTTACCGTCCGTCTCAACAAAATAATAATGATTCCACAGACACTTAAAACAAATTTAAGTTACTCGTGAACTTAATGTATTGCATAATAGTTTGGAAAGTTATGGAACAAAGATCTTTCCATCACTTGAGAATAAAATTGATATGAATTGTATGTTTGCCTTTGCCTTTATATGTACTGTATGTATGCCTTTGTGAAAGGCTTTTAGAAAGTCGAGATACACTATATCTATTGCCTTAGTTGCATTGTATAAAATATGCATATTATGGACAAATTCTAACAGGTTTGTCAAACAAGATCTATGTCGCCTGAACCCATGTTGAGAATCAACAATTAGACTGTTTGATTCAAGGTGATACACGATACATTCTGTAATAATGGATTCCAACAGTTTGCCAAAAATTGATATTAAACTGATCGATCTGTAATTACAACGATTTTCCCTATCACCCTTTTCAAAGATTGTGTTACATTTGCTAACTTCCTGTCGGTTGGAACTTTCCCTAATTCGACTGATTGTTTGAATATGGTTACTAAATTGGAAGAAATAAGTCAGGACCAGGTGATTTGTACTTGTTCATCTTGTCAATTAGTTGCTGTAACTCCTCTCTCGTAAAACTTATGGCCTCTGTGGGATGGTCACAGTCATACGTAATCCGAGGATGTGGTACCTCAATTGAGTCTTCCTCCGTGAAGACTGTAACGAAGCACTCGCTTAACGTACTATTAGTTATATCTTTATCACTGAATTTCAGTACGCCATTACTATCTTTTAGGGGACCTACGGAATTTTTGATTGGCTTTCTGCTATTATCATGAGCAAAAATCTCTTTAGGGTTAACTTTACAGAGTAAGGCAATTCTAGCCCCTTCATCACATTTAGCTGATCTAATTAAGGACTTAACCCTCCGACGTAGGTTTATATAGATTTCTGAATTAGCTTGGTTGAAGTGTGACTTAAGTAGTTTGTAGGCTCTATTTCTCTCCGTAATAGCTTTGCTAATTTCGTTGGTCGACAAGGAAACTATTTTAGTGGATATAAAAGTGTCCTGTAATATTCTAAATTGATCCCAATATCAGCTCCCCCTCCCTTATTAAAATTTCAAGAGTGTCTGAACTACTTCGGAAGCTTTCAAAATTTGCTCTGGAGAAATCCAGCTTTTCGTGAGTCTTTTCTTGAGTATTAATTGGAACCTTGAGGTCAAGCCTAATCAAATTGTGATCGCTGTTACTCAAAGTTTTACCAGTAGTCAGGTGAGAGACTAAGTCATCTTTGTTTGTGAATATAAGATCTAGTTTACTATTACCCCTTGTAGGACCGTCAATCCATTGACTTAATAAATTATCATCTGCAAATTAGAACATTCTTGAGCCCTCAGCATCAGCTATTTTGTTTTCCCAGTTCATATTACCACAATTAAAATCACCAAAAATTACACGAATCTTATTATTCATTAATATGCTTAATTGATTATACAAGTTTATATCCTTATCAGTGGGGTAGTGAGGTGGCCTATATATGAGAAATAGATGCACTACTTTATTATTTAGATTTAAATCAATTCCCAACATTTCATGAGCAGAAACTGTGAGAGTGAGAGTTTGGTATGGTAGGATCATTGTGAAAGTTGAATGTGAGCGATAGGTGGAGTGTGAGACTAGAGCTTGGTGTGAATGATTTGAAGGTAAACGAGGTGAAAGATAGTAATGGAGGTTTGGGGATGATTCGTGCTTGTTTTCTGAACAATAAAGGTTGGAAGGTGGAGATTTAAAGTTACAAAAATTTCAAGAAAGCTGGATATTTAAAAGTTTGAGTTG
Source organism: Bathynomus jamesi (assembly GCA_023014485.1). Taxonomy (NCBI): domain Eukaryota; kingdom Metazoa; phylum Arthropoda; class Malacostraca; order Isopoda; family Cirolanidae; genus Bathynomus; species Bathynomus jamesi. The sequence continues at coordinate 369,944 of JAJOZX010002525.1, read as the reverse complement.
TCGGCATTAAATCTGTGGTCACTTCAGGGTACAGGTACAGTGGTGTATGAACATTGCCTATAATGCAAGTAGTGAAGCCTCTATACAAGACTTCAAATCTGGAATGTGGAACCACACTTAGGTTCGGCTGGGGAACTGAATTCCTGGTAATTGAAAATGTTGTCTACCGGAACAGAACGTGACGGTCAGAACGTTTTGTGGCTCCAGTTCCGAGGCTAAGCGTCATCAATTTGGAAGTCAAGGCAGGATTGGGAACAAAGCCTATCCTTTCCTGCCCATCTAAATCATATACAACGGTTTTGGACACCACTGCGACTGAGACTAGCCGAAGTGAAGTGATAGTTTACTTTAAGTAGGGACAGGGGTACTTGTAGGTTATCTCCCCTCCACCAATTTTGACAGAATATTTTCGTTAAAACTAACGAAAATATCACGACTTAACCTAACCAATTACACTGTACAACAGTGAAAAAAAAACGGAAATGAAATCGTCATTTTTATGGCTAATTATATGCGTAGATTGCGAAAATAACACTCATTTATTTGTATCACCCGCCGATTTTATGAAAATTACCCTATTTCATTGTATCATTTTGAGAACCACTGGTTCTCTGAACGCATCTTTTACATTTTGTTCAGTCATGCATATGCTGTGGTGGTGGTGTTCGGCTCTGTGTTTCCACTTTGATTTTATGAAAAATGTTTCATTAATCATTTAAAACAAAATTGTCAGCCATATTTTATCATAAGTCGGTGCTATAAGTGAGTATTATTGAATAACAGCTATCAAATTATGTATATTTCACCGACAACGTCTATATTGTGTGAAATTGCGAATTGATCTATAATTTTCTTATTTTGCAGATTTTTATTGATGTTATGCTACAATGCCTAGAGAGTGCGAAAATTCGCCAGACAGTTTTTGTTATATTTGTGGGACATTAACGTTAAAACAGTATAAAAGGAAGCAGAGGCGTACCAATACTTTTTGCCTCTCGGGGCGAAAATGCCAACGCCGCCCCACCCCCTGCAACAATTTTCAATTTTAAAAACAATTCCTTTACAAAAATACACTTCTAAACAAAACTTTTATTGGAAGAAAAACTTAAATAAAGCAACTTCAATTTTAACAATACTACATAATGTACCGTACATAATATACTACATAATTTTAACAATAACTATATAATGTATAATGCCTAGTTAAATTTTCGGACTTTCATAAATTCATGAATGATTTTTTCTATGTCCATTGTCTTGTCTCTGCAACTTCGCGTTCAATTGAAATAATCGCCAAATTGCTCAGTCTAGATTGACTTATAGTTGACCTGAGGTAAGTTTTTATAAGTTTCAGTTTCGAGAAACTTCGTTCGCAACTTGCCACGGACATGCATGTAGTTAGACAGATCCGGAGGGCAATTGTTATATGAGGCAAAGATTCCACTAGATCCCATTTAACGATCCACTGAAGTAGTTTTAACATATCCCAGTTCTTTGGATCATCGTCGACGCTTATGCTTTCGAAACTGAGCAAATGTCTGCGCAAACGCTTTATTTCTTCCAGTAGACTTCCTTCATTAATGTCATTGTAGATGGAAGAAAAATTATTGACCTTGGTATTAATTTCTTCATCTTTGGACTGATTCAAAAGGTACGAAGGAGACAGAAATTCAAAGCGATCATTCATGTTTTTAAGACAAACTGTGCGTTTTTCAATTTCTGCTAATAAACGATCCATGATTTCAAAAAATTCTCTGCGTACATCCTCTTGCACGGGTTGGAGGGTTGCATTTTAAAACATAAAAACCCAAAATTTTGCATACTGCGCCCGCCTGACAGTAACTTGCCGCCCCTCGGGAAGTGCCGCTCGGGGCGGTCGCCCCTCTCGCCCCTCCCTTGATACGCCACTGAAAGGAAGTTGACTTCTCATGTGAAAAAGTTTTATGAATTATACTTCGCATGCAAAGTTGATGATCAGGACAAGCACTGTGCGCCTCATATCTGCTGTGTGAGATGTACAAGCTCGTTATCTGCATGGTTCAAAGGCACCGGTCCTGGTCTGGGATTCGGTGTCCCAATGGTATGGAGAGAGCCGCTGGACCATTCAACTGATTGCTATTTCTGCTTAACGAACATCACAGGTTTGAATTTTTTATTTTTCTAAAATATACGTCAAATTTGGTGTTTTTAGCACATTTTAGCGTATCCTGCTCTGCATAATGTATTACACAATTATGCTATCTTAAGTAGTCAACAATGTCTATTGTCTCACATTACAGGTTGCAACAAACAGAAAAGGGAAAAAGGCTATAGTCTACCCAAATCTTCGTTCTGCTATGCGTCCTGTGGAACATTCTACAGATACACCCATCCCTCGTCCTCCAGCTGAAATGCCGACCGATAACACAGACTCTGACAAATCGGAATCAGACGGCGAATGCTATGAAGCTCAAGTCGAGTCCAAGAAAGAACAACATCTCATCACACAGCCTGAACTCAATGATTTGGTCCGTGATTTAATACTTACCAAGCAACAAAGTGAACGGCTGGCCTCACGACTACAAGAATGGAATCTGCTGGCGGAAGACGTACGAATTACAGCATTCCGAAAGCGCTCCTTGGATTTGCAGGAATATTTCACAATGAAGAACAATCTTTGTTACTGCATTGATATACATGGTCTGTTCGATGCTCTGGGTTTGTGCTATGAACCGAATCAGTGGAGATTGTTCATTGATGCATCTCTGTACAGTGTTAAGGGTGTACTGCTACACAATGGGAACGCAATGCCTTCTGTTCCGATCGCTCATTCAGTCGTTTTGAGAGAAACGTATAACAATGTTGTTTTTAGTCTGGACTGTATAAAATACAATGAACATGAATGGCTTATCTGCGCAGATTTGAAGGTTGTGGCTATTCTCAATGGATTGCAAACTGGCTATACGAAATACATGTGTTTTCTATGCAAGTGGGATAGCTGAGCAAGTCTGAACACTACACACGCACAGTATGGCCGCCGCGAGACAATTCCTTACCTGGATCTCACAATGTTATTCACGAACCACTAGTACGAAAGGAAAAGGTTATCTTGCTGCCACTTCACATAAAACAGGGCTGATGAAACAATTTGCAGAGGCGTTGAAACAGGCTAAGCCTGCCTTCAAATATCTAAAGGAAAAATCCCCAAAAATAAGTCATGCCAAGATTAAAGAAGGCATATTCGTCGGCCCTCAAATTCGCCAACTCATGCTAGACGAACACTTTGAAGCGGTGATGGATGAGGTTGAGTTGGCAGCCTGGAGTGCATTCAGAAATGTGTGCAGCGGTCTACTAGGAAAGACTAAATACGACAACTATGCTGCACTTGTGGACCAACTTATCAACTCATACCAATGTCTCGGACGTAAGATATTGAAAATTCATTTTTAGCATTCACATCTCTCATTCTTTCCGGAAAACGCATCTGCTGTTAGCGACGAACATGGGGAGAGATTCCACCAGGATATAGCCACAATGGAGAGCCGATACAAAGAAATGTGGAGTCCTGCTATGCTGGCCGATTTCTGCTGGAATTTAAAGCGTGACCAACCAGAAGCATCACACAAACGCCAGCATAAATACAAATAATGAGTTGAAAACAGTATAATACGAGAGTTTTATGTTAATTTTGTACATATATGTTGAAGTATAGCAATAGTTAAACTGTGTTATTATTTTTTTATTGGGTTCAAAATCCCAGCTGAGCCGTGAACGGCCAAGCTCTGAAGGGCCAGTTCAACTTACAGCCCAAGTTAAGCTAGATTAAAAACTTACGGACTTGGAGGTCCTATTAGGTCCTACCTCAGGGTTGCTGACTCGATGTGGGCCTACCTTAGGCCTCAGTTGCATGAATTTAAGATAAAAAACAAAAGGGGCACTATTTATGGTCTCCTTTCTAAACCTTGCAACAACAACACAACCTGCACCATTGCATGATGCAACAATCTTGTATCTAAACAACCAAACTGAATTGCAAGAGAGCTCTCTATAAGACCACACCCTGTAAGTATTGCATTCCACAAACGAGTAGAAAAGACGGCAGCGCACCTAAAATGATGCCACAAGAGTGCCCAAACAACGATGCCACAAGAGCCCAAAAATGCTAGCTCTAAATTAAGTGAATTTTTCACTAACCTTACAATTATGAGATGGATATATATATACACACCTTAACTTAATATACAGGGTGGGCCGAAAGTCTGGATCCATAGGAAAATATTTATTTTAATACATAAATTACAACAAATGATATACTTAAAATGAATATCAACTTTAACTCGTAAATGCGTATCCGTGATACTGTACAGTGGTTCGTACTCCAGTATAAACAACAAATTATAACAAATGCTCAAATTGGCGGCCTCTGACATCGAGACGCTTAGGGATGGAATTTATGATTTTTAATAATTCTTCGAATTGACGTTCTCGAGATGCGTGTTTCATTTGATAATCTTCTTGTTGACTTTACTGGACTATTCGTTAAAGTTTCACATACCATTGCAGAGGTATTTTCATCAGTTGCAGTTTTTGGACGACCAGAACGCCGTCGATCATGTACACTTCCTGTTTCTTTGAAACTCTTAAACAACTTGCCAACAGTCGCATGTGTTACTGGATGCTTATCAGGATGATTTCTATTGAATTCGGTAGCAACTTCTCTGTGTGTAGCGCCCTGTCTTGCGTACATGAGCACAAGTTCTACCCGGTCTTCTGTTGTTAGATTCGAAGCCATTTCTGGGCTGAAATAAAAAAAGTATTTGAGTATTTATACTGGAGTGCGAACTACTGTACAGTATCACGGATACGCATTTACGAGTTAAAGTTGATATTCATTTTAAGTATTTACCATTTGTTGTAATTTATGTATTAAAATAAATATTTTCCTATGGATCCAGACTTTCGGCCCACCCTGTATACAAGCAATGCTGCATCAATCAGCTTAGTCATCATATCGCCTTGGGACAACAATGGTTCTTCCTCTTCTAGATTTTCTAACACTCCCCACCGAAGAGGCATTGTTGTCATTACCTTCTGCAAGTTTAGCCAAGTCTTCTCCATGAGGCTGTAACTCAAATGTTTCAGCTTGAGTATCCGTGTTTTTGCTGATTTCTAAAGCATAGAGTTTTTGTATAGGTGTCTTTAATTTTCCTCCTGAAGTCTTTACCAGTGCAGACCTAACTAAATTGTCTTTGTCAACAAACAACTCTTCACTTATGCCAAGCTTCCAGGATTGCCTTGGTCTTTCATCCCCAATCATTACCACTTCTCCCACCTTGATACAATTTGCATTGGAGCCCTTTACGTTGCCTGATGGGTAATAATTGAGTTCTGGCAAGTATTCCATCTGCCACCTCTTCCATAACTGATCTTGTAGCTCTTCAAGGTAGTTGAACCTTCTGGTTAACTCTTCTTGAGTGCTCTGGATAGGCTGCAAGTCTTCTGGCACACTGTGGTAAACGATTAACATCAAGCCCCAAAGAAAATGATTTGGTGTCAATGGCTCTGCATCCTGCATACTGTTATAAACAAAAGTGATAGGCCTACTGTTCACCATTGCTTCTACTTCACACAAAACAGTGCAGAATTTTTCTTTGCTCAAATGAGCATTAGCTGAAAGTTTCTTTAATGGGCACTTTACACTTCTCACTAGCCTTTCCCAAAATCCTCCCCACCATAGTGCTCTCTCAACAATAAACTCCCACTGTACCCCTTGGTGTGAAAAGTAGGATTGGAATCCTTCCTCTTTTAGCAAGGACCAAACTTCTTGGAGTTCCTTTGCAGCTTTTTTGAAGGTTTTGCATTATCCGATATGATTTTATTTGGGAAACCCCTTCTGTTCACAAACCTTTTAAAGGCCGAAAGAAATACATCACTACTTAAGTTGCTTACCAACTCCAAATGGATTGCTCTGGTGGTAGCACATGTGAAAAGGCATATATAAATATAACATTTGTTAGAGTCCCCTTGCTCATACACATAGACTGGACCTGCGAAGTCTACTCCCACTACATCAAATGGGGCAGTAATAGACACATCGTTCTCTTGGAAGTGGAGCCACCTTTCCATAATAAGGCTTTGCACTCAAACGCTTGCAAACCACACATTTATGCAAGACCTTTATCACTACTTATCTAATTTTGGGAATCCAAAACTGTTGTCTGATCTCTATTATCACTTCTCTAACTCCAGCATGTAACAACTTATGATGAGTATCCAGGATCAAAAGTTCCACAAAGTGCCCCTCAGAAGGTAGCAAAATTGGATGTCTTTTCTCCTCTGGAAACCCAGAAAACTGTAATCTACCTCCTACTCTCAATAAATCCTGATCCAAAAACACATCCAAACCCTTGAGAGCAGAATGTGTTGGTAGAACCTGTAATGGACGGCTGGTGAGCAATTCCCTCTCTTCACCAAATTTTTCCTTCTGCACATATACCACCCAGTATTGCCTGGCTTGCTGAATCTCCTTACTGTTCAGAAATCCTTCTCTTCTTGTTTCTCCCTTAATATTGTTGGTAAATCTATATACCCATGCTGTCACTCTTAACAACCTTTTCAGACTGCTAATGTCCTCAATATGGGGTCCTGATGCATAACTTGACAACTGTTCACAGTGCATTTTCTCATTTCACTCACCCATTCTTCTTGAGCCTGGCATTCTCCTACAATAGGCTGATTAGGCCAGTTTTCGCTTCCAAATTTTAGCCACTCTGGCCCATTCCACCACAAACTTGACTGTGCAAGATCTTTCACTGAAATTCCTCGTGTTGGTAAATCAGCTGAGTTTTGGGTGCCTGGACAATGCTTCCATTGCTTGGGATCTGTGTGTGCTTGAATTTCCTCCACCCTATTGGCAACAAATGGTTTCCAGTTCCTTGCATGGCTTCTTGACCAGTGCCAAACTATAGTGGAGTCTGTCCAATAATAGCTTGGAATTTCATAGAGGGCCAAGGACTTTTGCACTGTAACTGCAAGCCGACTAGCAATAACTGCACCCATCAATTCCAACCTTGGAACAGAAAGCCTTTTCAAAGGTGCTACTCTGCTCTTTGCAGCAACTAACCTGCAACTTACTTCCTCTTTCAACGTGCCTCTTATATAAATACAAGTTGCATAGGCTTCCTCACTTGCATCACAAAAGATGTGCAGCTCCAAATTGTCTGGACTATTGTTCAACTCTCCAAAGTACCATCTTGGGATTTTAATGTCTCCAAGATGTGCCAATTCTTTGAACCAATATTTCCACCTTACCACCATATGATCAGGTAACTCTTGGTCCCAACCAAGTCCAATTTCCCAGAGGCTCTGAAACCAAATTTTTTACTTTATCACAAATGGAGCCAGGAATCCAAGAGGATCAAAGACCTTTGAAGCCAAACTAAGAGCTGTACGTTTTGTCCACCTTGTCTCATTCTCAGCCAGCTCTACTAAAGATTTCCCATTGAAGGTAAACAAATCATCATCTTGCTGCCAAACAATGCCTAGCACCTTTGCGTCTATTGCCCACAACTCCTTAATACCAGAATCCTCAATACTTTCTGCTGCATCAGGTACTACACAGGACTGACTCATAAACTCTTGTAATTGAGAATGATTGGTCTGCCATTTTCTAAGCTCCATGCCAGCCTCCCTCATTATAGCTCTAGCCTCCATGAATATCTGTTTAGCCATTTCTGTATTATCCACGGAACACAGCAAACCATCAACATAAAAAATTTTCCTTATGTGTTCAATAGTGTTAGGATAGATTTCAGAATATTTCTTAAAATGGTACTGCATAGTAGCTGCCAACAGAAATGGACTAGAGCTGAGGCCAAACAACACTGACTTCATTCTATATGCTTGAACCTTAGGTTCATTTTCCAACAAGTCTTTCATATCCACTCACAGATACCTTACTGCATCTCTGTCCTCTGGTTTACACTTTATCCGCAAAAAGGCTTGCTTCACATCTGAGCAGTCAATGCTACTCTACCAAACCTGAATCTCAGTAACAAGGAAAATAAATCCGCATTTGAATTTGGTCCAGCATCCAAACAGTCATTCAAGGACACACCACCTTTGTCCTTAGCTGAGCCATCAAAAACTACCCTCAGTTTGGTGGTAGTTTTGTCTCGCCGTACCACTGCATGGTGTGGCAGATAATGTGCCTCCTGGCTCACCAGCTCACCTTGCACCCTTTCAGCATATCCCTCCTTTACATAGCTTAGGATGGCCTCATTGTATTCATTTAACAAATCCTCATTTTTTCTTAGCCTGTACAATGAAGTCTCCAACCTCCTATTAGCTTGCTGAAGGTTTGAACTGGGTTTGCAAGAATCCTTCCAAAGGAGGCCAACTTCATAGCAACCATCTCTAAACCCAATCCCTTTTTCAAATTGCTCTAAAACATCACTGTTCACTGTACTCGCCTTCTTCTCCTGTTTGTCCTTTATGTCAATGGATTCAAGTTCCCAGAAGGCTTTCAAATGCCTTTCCAAACTATGGCTGTTCTCCTCAATCTTAACTAAAAGAGCTTTAACTTCCATTTCATTGCAATAGCTACCATGTAGCATCCAGCCTAGCTTACTTTCAATAGCTACCGGGCCTCGAGATGTGCGGACAATATTACCGGTGATGAAGTCTCAATAATAGTCAGCTCCAATCAAAAGACTATTTTCTGTTCCTTCAAACTTATTATTGCCCAAATTAATTCCTTTAACTTGCATTTCTTGGACACATGCCATATCTAAACAAGTAGTGATTGACGCACAAAGTTCCTCAATCTCTACAGCTTGGACCTTGATAGTGGGACTTTGTGGTAACAACCCCTTAACCAGAACTTCTACCTTCTTAACTTTGGTTCGGTTTTGAACGGAACTCCAAACCCAGAAATTCTTAAATTTTCCCTCTTAAGTTCTTTAAACTTCAATTTTCTGGAAATTCTGGTCTTAATAAAGCTACACTGGCTACCACTATCAAACAACACTCTTACAGTAACTTCTCCATCATTCCCAATTAATAAGGCTGCAGCTGTTTGCAATAATCCCCCTTTACTTTTACTCCCTTTCATAGCAGTGACATGTGCCACTGATGTCTCTACTTCTGGGGTAGGCCTACTAGGAGTGTTTTCACACAATAATGGCTGATGCCTGCCATGACAATTTTTGCACAAAATTTTGAACTTACAAAACCTTGCTCTGTGACCTTTCAAAAAACATTTAAAACATGCTGTGGACTTAGTTACCCTGTCCTTTCTCTCCTCAAAAGTTAAAGCCTCAGCCAACTCACATTTATATGACTTGTGGTTGCCTTCGCAAAATATGCATTCCTTGATTCCCTTTAATTTATTCTCAGAGGATGCATGTAGAGCTGACACTGTACCTGGGCTATTCCTTTTTGTAGAAACCTTGGTGCTGTGCCTGCCTTTGTCCCCTTGTTTAACATCCCACTGTGCAAAGTCAACTCCCTCTCGTCTTGCTAATTCTGTGCCTAAAAGACTTAACATCTGCTGAAGGGGGATGTACACATGTTCTGTAGAGTGTCCCCTACTTAATTCAAGCAAAATTGAGCTGGGCAATTTAGACTCCAGTATAGTGACCAACATTATACCATACCTTTCCATTCCTACACCCAAGTTGTCCAGGGACCTAGTTCTAACTTCAAATTCATCATATAACTGCCGTAACTCCTTGACACTATTGGGATTATTAACAGGAGGTATAGCTAAAAGTTCACGGAGGTGGCTTTTAATTAAGATCTCTGGCTTACCAAACCGTTTCTTTAATATAAGTTATCCAAAGCCACATTATAATTAGCCTCTGTTAATGCTAATCCTGCTGTTGTCTTTGCTGCCTCCCCTTCCAAGAGGGACTGCAAATAATTAAACTTCCCCACCGCACTTAACACTTGACTAGAATGAACTGCTGATTGAAAACTGTCTGCCCATCCTTGCCATTCCTGAATACTCCCAGAAAATGTTTTGAGTACAAGCCTCGGTAATTGAACTGCAGATCTGTTAACCTTAACTTCACAAACACCATTTGTTGAGGGTTGTGTTTCATTATTAGACCTGGTCTCTAACTGTACTGAGCTGCTAGGAAACACATTATAGGTCAAACAGATGATAGGTCACAAATACACATGTAGGCACACAAATACACATGATAGGTCAAACACATATGGGTTCTACATTTTAAAATACGCAAAAACAATGTTTATTAATGGTTTTTTGATAGACAGTGGCATTAATTGAGTTTATTGTTGAGATCTTCATACCTGTGAGGAAGAAAATTAATTTAAGGAAACATGCTAAAAAGGATCTTTTATGGCCTTTGTTCGCAATTTATTTTTTCATAGTTGCCAGCAACGAAATTAATGTTTCTAAAAGATATAACTTATTCCTTAATCAGTGACTACTCGGGCATCTTTTTCAGCATGTTTCATTAAATTAAATTTTTTCAACCCACCCTAGATTGTACAATGAGAGAGAGAGAGAGAGAGAGTTACAAGGAGTTACAAGGAAAAGAAGTACCTCAAAAGGCTTGTGGCCCATACGAAGGAGGTACCAATGGCAACGGGTGCCACGGAAAATTTTATACACCCTCAAATAGTGTGCAAGATTCGGTCTAATCTTTTCTTGAACAGATCCACAGAAGAACTGTTCACAACTTCTGAAGGTAGCCTGTTCCACGTGTCACAGATCTTATACGTAAGGTAATTCCCACACACACTAGTCCTAAACCGTTTCAAATGCAACTTCCAACCATTGTTGCGAGTTGGGTTATCATTTAAACTAAACATGCTTCTAAAATCGACATTGTTCAACCCGCGTAAGAACTTGTAAACCTCGATCAGTTGACCGCGCAGTCTCCGAGTTTCCAGCCAAAAACAAATTCAGGGCGGGTAAGCGTCGATTGTAGCCCATATGCCTAACGGAAGGGATTAACTTTATGGCCCTCGCCTGCACTCGCTCCAGCCTCTCAATATCTTTCCTGAGGGTGGGCGACCAGAACTGCACTGCATACTCCAGGTGCGTCAGAACCAGAGAATTGTACAGAGAGAGCACAATCTCCTTTTTCCGAAATCGAAATTGCCTCCTGATGTAACCCAACAACTTCTGGGCTTTCTTTTCCACCTCTACGCACTGTTTGGTAAACTTAAGGTCGCTGCTAATTAGCACACCCAAGTCCTTTTCGAAATCAGTCGCCTCGATATTACTCCCCAACATTGAGTAATCCGACTTGGGATTGGCGTAGCCAATATGCATCACCTTGCACTTACCCAAGTTAAACGGCATTTGCCATTTTTCGGACCACTCTCCTATTCTACGTAGGTTCCCACGCAGTTGCTCTATCGCCTCCGGCGTCCCAACATTGGCCCCAAGCTTTGTGTCATCAGCGAATTTGGCGATCCTACTGACGATGCCACCGTCGATATCACTTATGTAAATGATAAACAACAGTGGCCCCAAAACGGAACCCTGAGGAACCCCACTAGTGACCGAGGCCCAACCCGAACTAGCCCATTTAATTACAATCCTCTGCCGCCTATTTTTCAGCCAGTTTTCAATCCACCTACCTACTTCCCCACCAATACCCAGCGCGCGCACTTTGGCCATTAGCCGGCGGTGAGGTACCTTATCAAAGGCTTTCTCAAAGTCGAGATAAAGTATATCACTCGCCCTACTCTTATCATGCTCACTCAACATGACGTGGAAAAACTCGAGCAAGTTGGTGAGACACGACCTATGCCGTCTAAACCCATGAGAGTCTCCAAGCAGCTTGTAGGAATCCAAATGGTCAACGATCCTATCCGCTATTATCCCCTCTAATAATTTACCCACAACTGAAGTGAGACTAATGGGACGATAGTTCCCTGGACTTTCGTGATCCCCTTTCTTAAAGATAAGGGTCACGTTGGCTTCCCTCCAGTCACCAGGCACCTGGCCCGTCTCCAACGATTTGTTGAAGACTGTAGCCAGGTGGGGAGCCACCTGGTCGCGCACCTCCCGCAACAGGAGCCTTAAACAGGAGCCTTAAACGCGCTCAGTTTGTATATTCTAGAGAGAGAGAGAGAGAGAGAGAGAGAGAGAGAGAGAGAGAGAGAGAGAGAGAGAGAGAGAGAGAGTTTGGAAGTGACAAATATTTTCTGGCGTATTATCCGACTTCATGGCACTTTCTTTCTCATCCTTATACGATTTCCCACTTTGGTCATGGGTTAACCAGTAGTTCTTAATTGGACAGTTATTTTCTCTTATAAATTAGAAGACCGTGTACTGTACAAAAACGAAAACATTTTCATGAATATAAGTAAACGAGTATAAAAAAATTTTCTCTTTTGGTTTCTTACCAGTTATCGAAGTAACAATACTTGAGTAATCTTTGTGCTGCAGCCTCACATTTGAAATTATATTTCTGCAATAAAACCACACATTAAGTTTCATACAAACTTGAATTTAAATGATAACAAAAATTTAACGTCCACGCCCGTAACTCTTATTGCCCCAACTGTGGGAGAAGGGGGATGAGTGAGCTAAAGCTAAAGCTAAGCCGGGGCAATTACAAAAGCGGCCGAGGTGAGAGTCGAGTCGAACCTAAACTTTTGCAGCCCAAGCTCAATCCCAAAATAATGAAGCCACCACGGGAGATCTTAAACTTTAATTTGATTTTAGGTGAATATTGTCAATTACGAGAAACTGAATTCTGATGAAGACTTTAAAATAGGTCGAAAGTGTTTGTTTCCAATAAACCCATTACCTACAATGGCTTTATTCCTTGAATTTGATGTCCTTATAAATTTCCTCTTTTATTCTGTGATTCGTTAGCAGAGAAACAATAAATGCATCTGAAATATATTTAAACTAAAAAACTTGCCAACTGCATCATGTTGCTCGAAGACTGTAAAACAACAAGTGGTGTTCCCCTCATTTCTTCGCCAGCAGCTACCTTGTTTCTGAACTCATTGAAGAAATTCACTATTTTGACTCTCTGTCGTTCATTTGCAGGATATATCGGTGTGTACAATGCTTCTAATTCGGGAGGGGCATTGAGACATAGCAAGTGATTCTCATTACATAAACAATAAACTGATGAACCATTCTCAGCAAACTCTTCTTTCGTCAAACCATACAACCCCATATCACTATTTTCATCCCGTGTTTTATTTTCTGCAAGTAAGCAATGATTTTCTTCAACAGTTTTAGTTGTCGTCGTATCCCTGCAGTATTCTCCATCTTTTCCTAAACCAGAAGTATTAACATAAACTCGATCATCTTCAAATCCTGGAAAATAAAACAAACCATAATAATAATAATAATAATAATAAACCCGCTAACCACGCTTTTCTTATACGTAACAAAGTAACTAGAGTAGTTTTGTTTTATGGAGCTGAACTTTAAGCAAAATTAACTTACTACACAACGAAGCATAATTTGTCGAGCAACTTGCAAATGCTGGACATTCAGAGCACGGTTGTCCATAGAAATAAACTTGTTTTTCCTCTTTCCTCTTTAATCCTCCAAAGAAACAGACTGCATCGTATTGAAAGTTTCCAGATTCAGAGCTATGCAAGGTACAGGCAACGCTGCAACCTACTTCAGAAACGTCAGCGTTTGCAAGGAGTGCCAAATTATTTGATCTTGCATATTTAAAATTCCTGGAAACAAAGAAAGACGCATTTCTTTTAATAAGTTCTATGAATCGAAATGTATGAAATCGACCAGGGAAGTACTCCGTGGCGGGACATTAAGCAGGAGTCAGGAAGTGCTGGAACCAATGCCAGGAAGAGGAATGACGAACCCTGGTGCTTTGTCATCTCATGCACACCCCTCTCCGGGGCCCTGGCTGGAACTCCCTTTTCTCCTATCACTCTCCTCCTTAGCCGATTTTTTTCCTTGTTTTTTCTATCCTGTGAGCAGTTCAGCATACACTTGAAGACTCGCTTCTTCATCTATTCCTCACTACATATGCATGCATCTTACACACTACACAATCTTTTAAAAACTGAAAAAAAAGCATCGTCACGAAGATCTTGATTTCGGCTCTTTCCTTCTCCTTCTGTTGCAGGGATGGTGATGGGATTTTTGTCCCTTTTTTAGATATCAATATATGATTTATCATTCGTTTAAAATAATCACTGGCACCGAATTATTCAGAATAAGAAAAATAAGGAATGTATGAATTATTATTATTAAACTAATAAAATTAAACGATAAAAATCGTGGAAGCTGACAGCTAATGATGTAACGATGCAAATGATAAAGAAAAATTAACTTTTTCTTTTATTCGACAACTTTATAGCTAAGTGAGAACTTAAAGCCTTTATAGATGTAGAATATTCATTAAGCCTTTTACTTTTGGAGTTTCGGTCGGAAGCTCCCCAGGAAGGCATAACCTTCCTGGCTGCTCCCCAGCACACTGTTGAGATTTTCCAAAAATGTGGGCAAAATTATTTTTGTTCTTTTGATAATATTTATTTTCCGAAAACCTAATTTTGTTGTAAAAAAATCTTTCTATCTTTATTTCAATGAATAAACATGAAAAAATACTCCTTAAAAAAATATTTATAATTGGGATTTTATGAATTACAAATACAGTATACTGTATATAAATTATTACAAACTAATATAAAATCAAATACTATACAAATAATTGATGATTTTAAAAATTTAGAAATCTAATCTAGCCAAAATTTGTGTAATCTCATCATCTAATTTAAAAATCTGTCGCTTTCATAAGTCAATTAATTGACATGCGTCAGCTCCATGTCAGAAACTGAGCAATGATGAAAATACAAAGGGAAATGATGTGATTTTGATGAATTTTTCACTTATAGGCATTTTAGACAAACAAAAAATGAAATTCAGAACCACCTTCAATGTGTATGAAGTTATAGATTTGAAATAATTGGAGAAATAGGGTGATATTTACTTTTAAAATTATATGTTACTCCAAAAAATGCAATTTTTAAAGTAAAATACTAGCAAAAAGTATACAAAATATAAACGGTAAAAAACAAAACAAAAAAATACTTACAAATGTTTTTACTTAATTTGATTACAGTACTGTATATCTAATCACACTCACAGTAAATTGAATAGAATACAATTTAGACGGATAAACGAGAGATTTGTGCAAAATATAGCTAAAGAAAACAAGATTAAAAATAAAAATTTAATGCTTAATAGATTAAATATCTGCAAAAATCTTAACCACAGTGCAAATTTTGAAAATTCGTATTTTGGCCACATTTTATGGAAATCTGAACAGTGTGCTGGGGTTAGGTGAAAAACTCCAACTTCACCTTTACCCTCTCTTTTAGATTCACTGCACAGTTGAGTTTTGGATCTCACTTCATATTTAAACATTCGATTTTCAAGTAAAGTAATTAAATTACTTAGATACTTACGAAGAATAAACCATTAAATGCCAATTAAACCTGTCTTTATTGAAGTTAACCATATTTTCTAGTGCAAGAAGGGCATCCATTTCGCTCACGTAAGATTTCAGCTCAAAAAAGTCAACTTCAAATCCACCTGAAATTTGACGCAGTTTAGTTACCCTAAATTCATTGTGTTCCATATGTACTGTATATAAAAAAAATAAGTTAATAATAATATTAGCTGAAACTATGTTCCTGAATGTTCTATATATTTATATACAGTATATTAAATATTATAAAAAACTGAATATCCTTTTATTTATTTATTAAGTTACCGAAATGTTTCTTTCATATTTAAAAAATAAATTTAGAATATTGTTATCTCGGGAATAATTTCAAATAAAATAAGAAAACAGTCTAAATAAGGTATACGGTGGGGGCACTATAGATATTCATCTACGCTACAGTATCATATATCCTTCCTGATGACGTTAAAGGGAAACTCACCTAAGTCGTAGCATTTTTCGCATGTTTTTCTACAGTAAGGTATCTCATAGCTGTTTGAGTAATAAAAAAAGGTATGTTGAGGTCGTATGTAAATATAGTCCCGTAGCCAGGGGGTGGAGGGGGTCGAAGTTCGAACGATCCCCTCCTTGACAGGAAAAGTCCACTTTTGTAACCATAGTTATAACTTATGATGTGATATTATGTCATCATTTAATAAATAAGCACTTGCATTTTTTGGCATTTTTTTAAAACTTCACAAACTACTCTAAACTACTCTGAACAATTCTAAACCTCCTCTGCAGTAACTAGGTCGTTCCACCAAAAGGTCCGCCTTCCTACATTTTTGACCCTCCCCCCACTTGGGAAGTCCTGGCTACGGACTGAAATATTATACATAAGTGCAAAATCAGTAGCCTACTTACTAAATACCTTGAACTCTTCTTTTCTTATTAAAACAGAGGGGAATATCAAGCACTAATCTTCAAACAAATTTTTAAATTCATAATAAACAATGGGCGTTAATTTATTCCATGCGAATTTTATTCTTTCAAAATCTTAGTTGCTTACTTGTCTGTCTGAGCGCAATACTTGAGGTAAAGTATGGCCGCATCCTCGCATTTTTTATTATAATTCTGCAAATGAGAAATTTTTCCCATAAATAACTTCATTGAAAGTGAAGTTTTTATGATTAAGTATTCAAGTAGGTCGCAGTATCACTGTCAAGTATAATATAAGTCAAGACACAAAAGGAGTTTCGTATACATATCTCATCGATTTTGAACGAAACAGTATTCTATAGTTTAGCGGTTCAAACTGGTTTCAGTCTCCGTTTACCCAGACCTTTGCACTGTTTGTACGGAGTAAATTAAGTAAGTTCTTATTTTCACATGTCGTGTAATGTCGCAACAATATTTAAAATATATAAATGCTTAATTCCAAAAAGATAAAATTTATAGGCCCGGCATATTGTTCAGCATGCAGTGAATCTTCTGTGAATTTTTGAATGGTGGATAAATCGACCTAGCCCCATACATTGAACATAACACGACCACTTCTTGCCTCTTGGTAAATGTTTTCTCGTGAATACCGTGTATTATCTCTTTTTTCCAACAATGCAATTTTGCATGGTTAATTGAAAAAAATGCTCAGTAATGGGTAAAAATAATTCTTTGCCCAACACTCCATTCCTTTATTGACATATTGGTTTCCGAAAGTTAACCTCTTTTTTTTCAACACATTTCTGTTAATTTTTCTGTTTGACAGCTGGAATTCTATGATGTATTTCTGCTTCGTGCAAACACGTTTTACAGTTCTGCCATTGATGTGAAGGTGTAGATTTTTCGTTGTCGCAACAGCATTTGTAAAAGGGTTTTCCTGAATTTCAGGGGTGTCCAGAGTGAGGAACACGTGTGACATTTCACTCTGTATTAACATCCGTCATTCATAATGACATAAGCTGCTTGTGAGAAGTGATTTTCTCGTCTTGAATATTCTGTCAAAAGTTATCATCCCATCTTGGATCAGAAAATAGTTTGGCATCAAATAATTAACACATTCGAATTTATATAACTTTCTGGTGACTTTTGGCAAGTAGTAGGATTACATGACTGAATACCCTAGAGTGCCACGTCTAAACGCACGAACGAAAGAACGCGAGTACACATGCCCAACTACAGAAACTTTACAAAAAGCGGCTTCTAATTTGTACTGTATGTGTGAATAAAATTTGGTCTAAAGAAAGAACTTTATCTAAAAATCGAATCAACATATAATTTATACATAACTTGTAGTTGCACCCATTTAAGATCGTGAATTTTGCATATATAATAAGCGATTTTTTGTTTAGTAATATTTACAAGTTGCAATATACTGTATATATATATATATATATATATATATATATATACAGTGTTGGGCACTAAAGCGTTAATCCGATAACAGTTAATTAACGAAGTTAACTTTTTTTAACAGACTATTAACGAAAGTTAATTTCCATTTATCGTTATCGGACCAGTTAACTTCCGATAACTCGATATTTAGTCTGTTAAAGTCCGTTAACACGTTAACTGCGAGGAGTCATTCACGGAAGATCACCGCTCCGCGAATGAATTCAAACCGCCATAACTTCAGTCTGCCAATTCCGTCCTCTGCCGCAGTGGAACGGCTCTTCTCTCTCGGCAAGGACATCCTGAAGCCCAAGAGGTCAAGACTGGCAGTTGGGCCTAACTTTGAGAAGTTGGTCTTTCTGAAGGGCAACCAGCACATTGTGTCATAGTCTTTAATAAATGTGCCTAAAATTTAATTTTACCTTTCAGTTCCCTCCATAATAATTCTCTGGTAAATAAAAATTTAGTTAATGGTTAGTGGTTACAAGGGTTTCAAAACATGTAATCAGTACATTTTTTATTAAAAATAAAAATAAAAGTTATTAAGCAAAAAAGTTGCAAAACTTGATAAAAATAGTTAAATACCTATTTATTGTTGGATTTTGCATAAATAAACATTTTCTATGGGTTTTAAAGCTTTTTGCCTTGATTTTTTTAAATGTTAGTAAAGAAATAGTTATCGTTAACGGATTATCGTTAACTTCCGTTAACTTTGTAGTAAAATTATCGGATTATCGTTATCGGAGTTAAAAATTGGGGTTAACGGATTATCGTTATCGAAGTTAACTTTTTGGTTAACGGTACCCACCACTGTATATATATATATATATATATATATATATATATAAGCAAACAACCACAGGGAAAAGGAAAAAGAAACACGAAATCCGAGCGCTTTCGTGATATATTCACATCTTCAGGGACAAGAAAGAAATATTTCTTTCTTGTCCCTGAAGTTGTGAATATATCATGAAAGCGCTCGGATTTCGTATTTCTTTTTCCTTTTCCCTGTGGTTGTTTGCTTATTAATAAAATCACGTGTTATTCCGTGATTTTAATATATATATATATATATATATATATATATGTGTGTGTGTGTAGATATGTATGTATATATTAGTGATGTAGCGGATGTCATTTTTTTCACATCCGCGGATGCGGATGCGGATGCGGATGTTTGATTTCAACATCCGCGGATGCGGATGCGGATGTCGACATTTTCGTTATTTTTTAGGATATATTCGAGATTTGTTGTGTTTAACGTATATAATAAGTTATTATATAGAGAGAGCTGTAGCTATAATGAGTATAATTGATTAATTGTACAATAATTGCTGTACTTTTCTCTGAACATATAAAATAATATCAAGCATCTAACTAATATAGAAATCAATTAGGGAATTCGTCTGCAAATAAAATTCGTTATATTTTGTTGAGTTTCAGCCACAATTAGAAACCATAATTGTGTTACCAGGATGCGGGACGTGAACCCAACTCAAATGCACCCCACCGACCTCTTTCCCCAACCTCCACCCTTATAGAAAGAGATCTTTAATTAGCTTGATAACTATTTATATTAAGTTTAAAGTTTTATTAGGCATATTTATAAATGAGTAATTAAAATAAAGTAAACTAAGATGTTCATCGTTTAATGTTCAAACTTAATTGTAGGAAGGTTATGCTTAAGGAACATTATTTTTTCTGCCTTTTCTGCTGCCAGTCTGTTTCTCTTTTCATCATATATTAATCCAGCACTGCTAAATAATCTCTCGCTTGGTACGTTTGTTGGAGGACAGGCTAAATGTTTCCTTGCAAGTTTACTCTAGTATGGATAGATATTCTGCGTATTTTTCCGCCAACTAATAGGATTGTCACATGCAGCCAGGCGTTTTTCTTGGTGATAGCTCTCGATCATTTTTACTACATCTTTTGACATCGCGTAGGTCTCGTCATTGCTGCTTGACTCAAGAAACTGAGAGACAGATTCTGTGATAGATTTGCTTGTTGAAGGTGTTGGTTCTGTCACTGAAACTTTTATTCTTTTGGTGGGTGGCGAAGCGACAGATTCAAGAGATTGAAGCTCTTCAACTGCTTTGCCAAGTGATGATTTAACTCGTTCTATTGTACTAGGTGAAAATAACTTAGCTTTGTAACGTGGATCTAAGTAGGTTGCAAGAGAGTAACTTCATACAAGAACAGCCTCTCGTCTTGTCGCTTGCATCACTTTTGCGCACAATGAACTAGTTCTATTAATATAGTAGAATTTGATAATTTCCTCTTATTAATGACATTTTATCTCAACGGTCCACATCCACACGACATCCGCAGTCCAAAGTGCGGATGCGGGTGCGGATGCGGATGCGAGAAAATGTGCGGATGTTCCGCGGATGCGGATGCGGATGCGGATGTGACCTACATCACTAGTATATATATATATATATATATATATATATATATGTGTTTGTGTGTATGTATGTTATTTATTTATTTATTTTTTTTATTTTTTTTCTTTCTGTAACCTATATATAGGAACTAGTGATGTAGGTCACATCCGCATCCGCATCCGCATCCGCATCCGCATCCGCGGAACATCCGCACATTTTCTCGCATCCGCATCCGCGTCCGCATCCGCACTTTGGACTGCGGATGTCGTGCGGATGTGGACCGTTGAGATAAAACGTCATTAATAAGCGGAAATTATCAAATTCTACTATATTAATAGAACTAGTTCATTGTGCGCAAAAGTGATGCAAGCGACAAGACGAGAGGCTGTTCTTGTATGAAGTTACTCTCTTGCAACCTACTTAGATCCACGTTACAAAGCTAAGTTATTTTCACCTAGTTCATTAGAACGACTTAAATCATCACTTGGCAAAGCAGTTGAAGAGCTTCAATCTCTTGAATCTGTCGCTTCGCCACCCACCAAAAGAATAAAAGTTTCAGTGACAGAACCAACACCTTCAACAAGCAAATCTATCACAGAATCTGTCTCTCAGTTTCTTGAGTCAAGCAGCAATGACGAGACCTACGCGATGTCAAAAGATGTAGTAAAAATGATCGAGAGCTATCACCAAGAAAAACGCCTGGCTGCATGTGACAATCCTATTAGTTGGTGGAAAAATACGCAGAATATCTATCCATACTTGAGTAAACTTGCAAGGAAACATTTAGCCTGTCCTCCAACAAACGTACCAAGCGAGAGATTATTTAGCAGTGCTGGATTAATATATGATGAAAAGAGAAACAGACTGGCAGCAGAAAAGGCAGAAAAGTTAATGTTCCTTAAGCATAACCTTCCTATAATTAAGTTTGAATATTAAACGATGAACATCTTAGTTTACTTTATTTTAATTACTCATTTATAAATATGCCTAATAAAACTTTAAACTTAATATAAATAGTTATCAAGCTAATTAAAGATCTCTTTCTATAAGGGTGGAGGTTGGGGAAAGAGGTCGGGTAACACAATTATGGTTTCTAATTGTGGCTGAAACTCAACAAAATATAACGAATTTATTTGCAGACGAATTCACTAATTGATTTCTATATTAGTTAGATGCTTGCTATTATTTTATATGTTCAGGGAAAAGTACAGCAATTATTGTACAATTAATCAATTATACTACATTATAGCTACAGCTCTCTCTATATAATAACTTATTATATACGTTAAACACAACAAATCTCGAATATATCCTAAAAAATAACGAAAATGTCGACATCCGCATCCGCATCCGCGGATGTTGAAATCAAACATCCTCATCCGCATCCGCATCCGCGGATGTGAAAAAAATGACATCCGCTACATCACTAATAGGAACACTGAAGTACATAAAATATTACGGCCTATATATAAATGATCAAGTCCCCTCCATTAAGTTTACTTTAGAAGTGGAACAAGACAATTCAATCCCATTTTTGGATGTGCGTGTACAGTACATAGGGAAAGCCCAGGTTTTAAGTTTAGTATCTATCGGAAAAAAAAAACAATTTGTCCTACGTACACTTTTACTCGGGACATGACACCCCCACTAAGAAGGCCATTTTTTCATCAATGTTTCTTCGCGCCCTTAGGATCGCCAGTCCGGAATACATCGATGCCGAATTGGAAAAAATCAACGGTATTGGAAGTGATCTGTGTTATCCATCTGCGTTTATGGAATCTTGTCTCAACAAGGCAAAACGAACTTTCTATCGTGTCAATAATAACACTCGTACTTTGTCAAAAAATATTTTAGTACTTCCATTTTCCCCGGGCTTTTTAGGCATTGCTAATGTACTTAAACTTTTGGATATTAATGTAGTATTTTCATATAACAATATTGTGAAAAATATCATAGTAAAAAATAGCCCTACCAATAATTCAGGCATTATCTATAAAATTGGGTGTAAACAATGTGATTCCTTTTACATAGGTCAGACGGGAAAGGATTTGCACACACGTATAAAACAGCATCAATATTCCGTCAGAAGAGGACAGTTGTCCAGTGCTCTTTTTGTCCATTTGTCAGAGTTATCCCACTGTATTGATTGGAATAATGCTTCAGTTTTATTTCACTCTAGCAACATTGTTAATAGAAATATTCTTGAGTCTGCCATTATCCAACTTTCAAATAACTTCAACATAAGCAAAGGTCTTTTTCAACTCGATCCTGTTGTTTTGAATTCCTTCAAAACAGATTTAGATAAAAAGGGTAGGACGCTAAATCTTTGGTAAATTTGTATGCTACTTTATTAACTTTTAATCTTCATTTTATTTTTATATATATGGAAACTTGACTATAAAAGGCAAAGTGTTAAAACCCGGGCAGATTTCCAGTATAAATTTGTATTTTTATAATTCATTTGATCTTGTGCTAAAAATCGATATTTTTCCTTACAAATCTGTATGCCTCTTTGTTAATCCTTTAATTTTTATTTTTTATTTTTACTTCTCTGTTTATTGCATATATATAGTACGTATAGTTTGTGTGTATATATATATATATATGCCTTTCAACCTTTCAAATGTCTTGTGTGATGATTCCTCATTTCACGAAGGTCAAGCTTGTCGCCCCTCCTCTCGAGTTGACTTGGTGAAGTAAAGCGTTGTTTTCTTGTACTCTCCACCTTACATAGCCAGGTACGTCCAGCTCATCGGGGATTGTTCTGAGCCAGGCGTCTAATCTTCTTTTGAAGATGTCCATCGCAACACCACTCGTGTTCCTTAATTCTTTGGGCAGCTGATTAAACAGTCTTGGTCCTCTCACAATAAAACTATTTTCTTTCAGAGTTAAAGATGTTCCCTGTCTAGCCTTTAATTTAGGAAGACGACACAGTCTTCCTTTTTTACTTTCCACGTGTGACTGTTGTTTGGGGAGTTACAGGGTTCAGAGTAAGATGAGGGGCTAGTTTCTCCATTATTTTCCAAGTGTAAATAATGGTGTATCTCTCTCCTCTCCTTTCCAGTGAATATACGGGGCTCCAATAAACCTTATCCCCCCCCGCCCATGGCCTAAACCATTAGAGGTACAGTAAAACTAAACATACATTACAAAAGAGAATTTAATCCTGCATTTAATGATAAACAATTAAAACTTGGTATTCCCGCAATTGGCTTCCAGGACAGCCTGAATTCGCTTTGGGTAGCTTGCCAAAAGTGACGTGAATAGATCTTGATCGTTACGCAAATTTGCTAAAACAGTTTCAGTGTGTTGCGTCATTGTATCCTTCGAAAATCGATTTGCTGCAGGTTCTTGAAACAAGAGACATTCAACCTTGTCCTTTATAACTGATCCAATGTGTTCACAGACGTTCAGGTCAGGAGAATTTCCTGGCCATTCTTCATTTCCAAAGAAATCGATCTCATGGTTCCGCAACAACTGTTGAGTGGCTAATGCCTTAAAGCAGGGGGCCTTATCGTGCAGAAGTGTGACCTGATCGACATCCATAACATTGTTTGGGTTTCTTAGAAAAGGAATGACATGCTGGGATAGAATAATATCACGTAAATACTGTCCATCCCAACTCTGACCATTTGCTTCAGCACCCACATGAGCTTCTTTGCAGTGAACAAAACAAACACCAACACAGTCTGGACTTTTTAATAATTCGCAATAATGTTCATTGTCATCGATTTCATCTGGTGTTGTGGCCCACACTCGATCATTTTGGTAGTTAGGCCGACGTGTTACGTAAACAAAAAATTCATCGAAGACAGCTAAATGCATGAAATCATCCACATCCCAATCTTCAAGATAATAGGCAAACCACATTCTGTCATCGATGTTAAGTTGAGTTTTTCTTGGGTTTGGAAGTTCATGCCAAGGCTTTAAACCTTGCTTATGACGGTACAGTCGAATGATCTCACCAATAACGATCTTTCCTCTCAACACTTCGATCTCTCTAGAAAGTTTAGCACAGCTGTTTTTCCGCTTACGCGTACCGCTTTCAATGATGTCCTTTGTTTCCTGAGAGATTCGCAAATTTGGGAGCCCAGATTTGGTTGTATCCATTTCACATTCATCCAAAGTTTTATTCCAATTTCTTTTGACGAAGTCCTCACTTCTTCGCAACTTTTTGGCAACCCATGAACGTGTTATAAAGGTGGCTCCAACATCACGAGCTTCCCGAAATGTTATTGCTCGTATGCGATCTATCACACATTGCCTCTCCGAATCACCAATTAATTGAGGAGCCATTATATTATCACTTCATCAGCTAGAGTAATTTTAATACCTGCAATAAATAAAGAATTTTATATATTTTTATAATCACTGAAAACTATTTCGATATAAGTAAACATGTAAGCTGCAAATGGGGGGCTAAGGTTTTTTGGAACCCCTTAGGTTTAATTCGCGTAACCCATATATATATCAGACATGGGGTAATAGTAATAGGTAATAGTAATAGACTATTACAGGATTTTTCAAGTAATAGTAATAGTAATAAATCATAGTTTTTTACTGTAATAGTAATAGTAACAGAAGGCAAAGTAATAGATAATAGTCTATTACTTTTCTATTACAGTGGCAATGGACATATTGTGTCGACAAAGAACTGAAAAATGAACTAAATCTGCTCTAAACTAAAATAAACATGTATGTGAACTAATATTGTGGCAAATTTTTTCCTTCAATAAAGTAAAATTTATCAAGACCTACAGTCTCTGAAATTGTAATGATTTAGTTGAAACAAATATTTGTTATTTGGCTGCAATTCAGCCTCATCCTGGATCCATGAGCGCAGAGCCCTCTGCCTCTCAGCTTCATTCTGGATCCATGAGTGCAGAGCCCTCTGCCTCTCAGCCTCATTCTGGATCCATGAGTGCAGAGCCCTCTGCCTCTCAACCTCATTCTGGATCCATGAGTGCAGAATCCTCTGCTTCTCAGTCTTATCCTGGATCCCTGAATCCAGACACTGCTACATCACCAGCTCAATACCATCTCACACAGGGTACCCCCCAAGGGGCCTTGGTGAATCGGGATGCTGGGAATGCAGTCGGGGGTCATGATGAAGAGGCATCTTGGACAGTGGTGGTAAGGAGGGGCCGGAAGCGATCGACCCCTCCGAGAACTGCAACCACTGCAGTAGCTAATGGTGGTGGTCCCTCAAGGGTGTCTGGTCCCACCCATGCACCGGCTAGAGGGAGTCAGCCTGTGGCAAAGGCTGGCAGAGAACGGCGGGGTATCATAGGGGCTGCCAAAACAAATCGTATGATGACTACCAACTAAGACCGCAAACATTTTCGTCTCGAGATGTCGACCTGATCTCACGGCCGAGGAGCTGTAGGCATTTGAGGAAGATAAAGTGAACCTTCAGGTTACATGTAGGAAAATTGACTCCAGATGGACTACGTACTCCCGTGATGATTTACGGGTATTTATGGATCCAGCAGTATGGCCGGAACGGATATATGTACGGTGGTTCTATGAGAAGAAGGGAAGAAAAACACCTGCAGCCCCTCTGCAAGTGCTGGAGAGGGTAATTATGGAGACATGCGTCGTACTGTGGAGGAAAATCTAGCTGGGTCTAATACTGTAACTGCTGTGCCTGGTATAAGTGGAATTCAATATGTAGAGATGGCTGGCAGAACTCTTGCATCTTCGTAATTGCAACATTCAAGGTAATCTTTTATAACTGTAGAGGCTTAAGTTTAGACAATAACAGCAAACACAGGCGGATCATAATTGATAAGCTGTTAAAGGATGCTGATATGCTCTGTCTGCAGGAAACATGGCTATGGAAACAGGACTTAAAGGACCTGAATAGCCTGTCCATTAACTTTCATGGGATAGGAGGTTGGGATGGTTGGGGTATGGGAAATATATTAATGAATTGAAACTTGGTTTGAATTGGCTAACTGGAGTAGAAATTTGTGTAGACAATAAAAAATTTGTGATTCTGAGTATCTATATGCCTTTTCAGGCAGTTGATAATGAAGAAGCTTACCTCATTAAATTGGGGCAGGTCAGCAGTATTATTGATGAGTTGGATACGACATGTGTAGCTATTATTGGTGACTTTAATGTTAATGTGCGTAATGATAATTTTTTGTTTAGCAACCACTTAAAAGCCTTCTTTGAAGATAACAACTTGACCCTTTCATCCATGTGTAGTCTTCTTTACTTATGTTAGTGATAGTTGGCACATCACCTCATGGTTGGATCATTGTATTTGTATATTCATTATACACAGTGATTCACTGGCCTACTTAGTCAGTGCTCCAGACAACTATCTCTTAATCTTTTATGGACCTCTTGTATAATGTTTGTACCTGTTGAGTCTGAAATAAAGTGTTTGTTTGTTTGTTTGTTTGTTAATTAACACACTGCTTCTAATTGCATTTAAATAGACATAAAGATCCTTTTCAGATGAGTGAAGTACCCCACATACAAAAGTAATAGTAATAATAATAATAATAGAAACTCAGTAATTGACCGCATGCCTGATATATATATATATATATATATATCAAGTTGTAACATAAATTCTGCTCGATTAGAAAACAGACGATAGCTAATAGAATAACCTCAAGATAATGTGAAATAGTTTTAGAAATGTTGCAAAATACACGCGGCGATAGGTTCGCACAGGTTTTATCACAATACAGAATGACTTAGGCTAGTGTAGGCTTAGGCTGGTGTAGGATTAGGCCAATGAATATTTTCTCTGGTGTTTTTCACAGTTACAACGCCACCCCTACGATATTACAGTAATTGAAAAACATGGAGAAAGAGCATATTCGACATGTGATGCTGTATGAGTTCCATAAAGGATCTAACGCTAGTGAATCCGCAAGAAACATTCAAAGAGTTTATGGAAATGATGTTGTGAGCGAATGGATGTGTAGGAGATGGTTTGAGAAGTTCAGAAATAGAGACTTCAGTCTGAAAGATTATCAACGAACAGGACGACCAAATGAGTTAGATGAAGAGTTGCTGAAAGCAACAGTGGAGGAAAGCCCAACGGTAACCGTAAGAGAACTTGGCCTGCAACTCGGCGTTAGCCATATGACCATTCATCGTCATTTGAAGCTGCTAAGAAAAGTAGTGAAGGTTGGAAAATGGGTTCCGCATGATTTGTCACAAGCGAATCTTCAACATCGAATAGATATTTGCACATCACTGCATTCTCTGCAACTGCAGGCACCGTTTTTGAATTGGATCATCACTGGAGATGAAAAATGGGTCCTCTATAACAATATTAAGCATCGACATCAGTGACTTAGCCGTGAAACAAAGCCTGAACCTCAGCCAAGGAATGGACCCCATCCAAAGAAAATTTTGTTATGCGTTTGGTGGGATATGCAAGGAATTATTCATTTTGAGCTTCTGCCAGATAACCGAACAATCACAGTTGAAGTCTACTGCCAACAACTCCAACGAGTGAAGATGACACTACAAGAAAAACGTCCTGCATTAATCAATCGCAGAGGTGTTCTATTCCACCAGGATAACGCGCGCCCTCACACTGCTCGAATCACCACTGCCCAATTGGAGGCATTCGGTGGGAAAAAATGCCTCATCCACCTTATTCTCCGGACATCGCACCTTCAGACTACCATTTATTCAGAAGTCTGCAACACCACCTAGATGGACAAAAGTTGCAATCCAGGGAAGCTATCGAAAACGAAGCGATCGCTTTTTTTTTAACTCGAAACCAAGGGATTTCTTCGAACGTGGCATAAAAAAACTTTTCTACAGGTAGGAGGAGGTTATAGAAAAAGAAGGGAATTATATTGATGATTAATTTGTCATTATAAGTAGTGTTGAAAAATAATCGAAACTTCACAAACCGGTTTTTAATCGATCTGTTTTTTTTTTGAAAACCGGTTTTAACCGGTTATGACCGAAAAGTGTAGTAATTTTTAAAAGCCACAATTGAAAGGTACTGACTTTAACTCTTAACAAGCATAGCTTATCGCCTATTTTTTGCTCAAAAGAATGCAAAAATGCAGCATCATATGTATGCATATGAATAAGAAAATGACAACTTTGACATATTTTATTTTAGCCAAAATAATACATTATTCAAACAATTTAGATTTGAAATAATTTTTTAAAATAAAACATCTATACTTAGAAAGAAATAAACTTCTTTTTGTAAAAAAATTATAAAGAATAAAAATAAAATTTATCTCTATTTTGGAAAAAACATTGAAATAAATTTTTTTAATAAAATAAACTTTACCTAGAAAACAGAAAATTGGCTCTTCGTGTAAGAAAAAATATATAAATTAATTTAGATTTTATCCCTATTTTGGAAATGACATCTTAAGAAACAAAGGGCATTAAGGGTCTTATACTGCGAATAGGGCTTTAGTCGACTGACTCTACACTACAGCCTACATGATGAGACAAACTGAAGATCGAGTTGCCAGATAGGCAAAAATTATACTGAAGAGCAGTTGCCAGTTTGTCACAATTTAACTTAATAGGTAATGTATTCGAAGTTATTTTTTGTGCGCTGTAGCGCGTAGCGGCACGTTCGCGCAAGTTTGAGCCAAATAAAAATCAATCGATAAAACCGGGTTTTTTCTTTCGGTTTTCGATTTTTAGGGGAATTTTACAAACCGGTTGAAAACCGGTTTTTACAAACCGGTTTTCAACACTAATTATAAGTCAATTAATTTTTGTTCTGAATGAACTAAAAACTCGAGCAGAATATATGTTACAACCTTATATATATTAACAGAAGTTAATAGTGTGTTTCTTTAGTGATATGTTAAACGAAATTAATGATAGTGGTTGTCTAACATTTATAGGTATACCGTTGCAGATATCTGATTCTTTACAGGAGAGAGTATTTCCTGCAATTTGCATTGAATAATTTGGTTTATGAAATCACTCGGAAGTCTTGTATTATGATTATGTGATGCAGGGTAATTAGTAATTACTAGTGATGTACCGATTCCAAAATTTAACTGATGCCGATGCCAATTCCATGAAAAAGTGTGGATACCGATGCCGACTCTTTGCCTATATTTTAAAAAATCAATTCCCTTCATAAATTTTACTAATTTAATATGAAAACTTTCAATTTTCATATGTTTACATTTCAAATGTGTTTAAATGTTTCTCCTTAGCTCACTCCACAATATACAGCATCAGAATTTGTTATTCATATACCGTAGCTAAAATGATGTTAAAAAAGTTTTATTACTCAGTAAAATGATAAAAATAATTTCATTTGTTTCATAAATTGAATGCCAATATTAAAAGTAATTTTTTCTTTATGTTGAAGGTATTTTCTTTCTTCAACAATATCAACAACAACAAAAACTTTCGGTAAATTTGCAGTTTCGGCCCCAATTCGTTGGGAACATGAAACTTGTGTTTTTCTTATGTTTTTTAATGTGATTCATTCGAATTTGGCATCCGTTTCCATCGCAAATCACTCGTTTTTGAGATCCCCCCCCAACATCAAAAGCCAAAAACGAGTGATTTGCGATGGAAATGGATGTCAAATTCGAGTGAATCACATCAAAAACATAGGAAAAACATAAGTTTCATAACCCAACCCAACAATCTAACCTAACCTAACCTAACCTAACACCGTGAAAACGAAAGAAACCGAGCGAGTCAATGTTATTCTTAAAAAATTTATGAATCACTTCAAACGGAGTAAGAGCACAACCTTCACACACTGTAGCATGGCTAGACTGAGACAATATGGCGGACCAAAAATTATTATATTTATTATCTCCGTTATTATCCATTTGCGAAGGAAGTGGTACTAGAAAAAGTTGTCCAAAATGAAGAGATACAGCTAAACAACACATCAAAATTGCCGAGAACCGATTGGGGCCGAAACTGCAATAATACCAAACTTTCATTAAAATTTCAAGTCCCTGGTGGACAAGTTGAATTACAAAAATGAATATAAAATTTGGGTTTATAAAATTATTAAGATACTTAAAATAATGTCAACATAATAAGATGGTGTAATATTTAAATTATAAAGTACAACTTAATATAGAATTATTATTAATATAGAGTAGATTACAAAAGTTCATAATATAGTCCGGTTCACTATGTCAATAAAAACACTTTCGTTCAAAATTTATGGAGATTAGCAAACCAGTGCATTTTTGGAAAGCTTATGGCATCAGGAATCTGAAAATCAATGTTTACATTTGTGCAGATGCCTGCATAGCCGCCATTTTGGATTTTCAAAATGGCCGCCTTAAAATAAGAATTTCCGAATATTTCAGCTTGTAATTGACATAGAAACTTCATTCTAAATGCTAATCCTATGTTTCCAGGCCCAATGAATCCAAAGTTTATGTCAAATTAGTGATTATGAACACCAAAAACCAAGAAAAGAAGTTTTTGAAATTATGTTTGTATTTTCATTAAAAAATGCACACTCAAATTGTTGGTGGTGACAACAGCATACATATAGACGTATTTCCTATCTCAGTTTGACACATCATTACACATCATCATCACTCTCAGTGTCATATTCAACATTACAGTCTGCATCGTTTTCGCATTCTGTGCCGCACAAGCATAGTTCTGTGCAAGGCAAGTTATTTCTTCTGCATGAACATCTCTGTGTAGAACAGTTGATTTTGCAGTGGCATCTGACCAACTCGATGATGGCTTGCGGGGCAGGGGGAACCTTTGTGGTGACTGGCAGTATTTGGCCACTTTTGTCCTGATAGTAACCAAATTTCAGGGGGTCAAAAGGCTGTTGCTGCATAACATTGGCTTGGCACCATACTCGGCTTTGTAACCGCACACGCTGGATGTGTTCCTCAAGTGCACCGAGTGTAGGAGGTAAGTTGTTGCTTTCAACTAGGTGTTTACAAATCAGATACCATCTTAGATCAGGGATACTTGCAATGTGAATACCCTTGGGACAGTAGCTTGAGCACACAAATTTGGCCAATACGTCTTTCACCTCCTGTGTTAGGTCACCTTTCTCCGGTAGTTTCATCAGTGCTCTGACTAAGTGCATGTCAGCTTTCATATACTGCTGAAACCATTTTGTTTTGCCTATTCCTGAGAATTTTCCAACATTGTCTGCTCCAGTGAATGCGTGGAATACAGGTAAAGCTTGCGCCTTTTCTTTGCCCAAAGCTCTCCAGATTGGCTCTATTTCGACTGTACCTGATACCATCAAAATAGATGTCTTTTTGCAGAGCTTGTCATAGTGTGCCACAGCCAGAACCAAGACGTCAGTATCAGGAGTGAAGAATACTAGCTGTGCATCAGGACACCGCTGTGATGCCTCCGCTGCCAGGCAGATCATCAATGTGTCAGCCTCCTCGTGATTGTTGTCTTCAAAGTGCATGTTTCTGTTGCTTCTGGTGTGACCTGATGCTGATGTGATGACTAACTGAGGTGAGTTTTTGTTGTAATCAAGGGTTGCTTTGGCGAGATAGTCTGTCAAATCTGCTTTCGTTTTTTCGTGCGATAGAAACCGTGCCAGTAGGATGTGTTTGATGTTCGTATCATCTGCAACCTGATACTGTATAGGAGCTTTTCCTTGTCGTCGTCTCTCTAGTTTCCTCCTTTAGTGAGTCAGGTTTGTATGTATCGAAGACCAGGATGACCTCACTGAACCCTGCTGTCAAGCTCACGAGCCTGTCATTGAAACACTGGGCTAGATCTTTGACTGTGCTGATTGTCCCTGATTTCTTTGTCATCTTCTGGACAAGCACCATTCCATCAACAATGGCGATCTTTTGATTTGATGACGACGATGGAGATGATGATACAGGACCTCTGTCATCATCCTGCTCTTTGGCCGCTAGAGCTTCTGTCTGTTCCTGGGTTTCATCTGTTTTTGCCAGCTTCTCAAGGCTGTGTATCAGCTTGGACTTGTCAGTGCATGGCAGCATTGAGCCGTCTGGTGCAAATAGTGCTCTCGGAGTCAATGTGAACTCATAGTTGCCAACTGCATTCTTCTGATCGATGTCCCTGCTCGACCTGGTGAGAACCATCAGCCGACCATAGAGATCTTTGGTCTCTTTTAGGTCAACTGTCTGGTCACGGAACTTGAAAGTTTGTTTCTTGCTGCCAGACATGTACATCTTGTTGTTCTGCTTTTTGACTGGTGCCCAGAGACTAACATCTCCATTGATACGTTCAGTGACATAATCTTCATAAAGCTTCTGTCCGATGTCATCAATGTTCAAGATTTGTGGAACATACTCTTGTCGTACATATGCATGTGTGATGAAATTGTATAGCTGATCACCTTCAACAGCAAAGGGATTCCCGTGGCTCAGTATTGCAGCCTTGATTTTGTCAACAGCTTCATGTTCTTTCCTGACAGCACTGGGTCGTACATCATGGTGTTCCTCTGGCTTGTTTACTTGAAGCCCGAACTGTCCTTTAAACTCTGTTGAGGCACGACATCTCTGGAGAAGCCAAGAAGAACCGCTGCCTAGCATTCGCATTATTGGAAATGCCAATTAGGCCAGAATGAACCTTCATCATCTTGTTGAGATGTTCGCAGGCATGGTCTGCACCTATTGAGACGAACGGAATCTCACTCTTGGTGACAGATATGTTTCCATCTTGAAGTTCTCGCCATGTTGCTGGATGGCTTGTCTTCATTTCGTGCATGTCGGCGATGTACCTTGGCCAGAGGCGTTTGTATTTTATTCGATCCATTGCGAAAAACAGCTTGCTGAGTGCTTCTCCAGCCTCCAGATGGAGAACGAGATCAGCATTTCTGGATGCTTCAACAAAGAACAAGATGGTTTCAACCCGGTGGAGGTAATTCATCAATGACTTGAACATAGCGTTAGATGATTTCTGAGCTTCCCACTTCTTCAGCTGTTGAATGACATCTTCGTTGGTCAAGACTTGAAGCAGGTGAGTGTTAGCAATTCTGATGCATTCTGCTCCATCACTTGTCCCAGAAGCTGTGTTTGTGCAGGCTTCCTGCAATTCATTTGCTGGTTTCGAGCAGATTTCTTTTAGTTGTGGCATCTCTGTGAAGAACTGTTCTAGAGCAAGTTCATACAGAGCCATGTAAGTGTGGATGTGTGCACGGAGTGCTCTCTTGTAGTGGCCGCACTTGAGGATCTGTCTCGTTGTAGCAGGCCCATATACATCTGCCTCAATCCATGCATCATCTATGCCAGAATTTTCTATTGAGGCTCCGAGTGCCCTCAGTGCAGCCATCACAGCATGCAGCTCCCCAAGTCTCGGAACAACTTCTCTTTTCAAGTTAGGTCTTGCATCTAGCAACTGTACTGCCTTCTCGTACAGGGCCATGTCAAAGGTTATGACAGTTGGGTGGTTTTCACCAACTGCCAAGCTCTTCAACTGAGACGCTTGCAACATCACAGTCAGCATGGTAGACCACTCATGTGCGACCTCTGGAAGTAGAGGCAAGGCACCGACTTGAGTCAGTGACTGACTAGATGACACAAGTGATTTGTAGCCTGCCCAGCCTGGGATACTGCTTTGTGATTCACTGTCGGTTGATCTAAACAAAGCAGATGCAATCATCCAACCAAGATTGGTTAGTTCATAGGATTCAGCAACACCTGTGGAACACGCTTTGAATTCCTTTGCTCTCTTGACTGGCCCAGGTTTTGGTTTACTGCAAGACTCGATGGGTACATGATAAGGGACAACCGACAGGTTTTTTGCCTCACTAACTTCCAAATTGGGTGCGATTGATTCTCCAGGCACATCTGCCTTCTGATACACTGCGGTGATTGTGCCATGTGTGGTTCCTTTGCCATCTACAGTGTCCTCTGCAAAATCTGTATTATCATCGGCGAAGAAGACAAATGTACCTTTCTTGAGGAAAGGTGGTACATACATACAATCCATCAAATTGTTTTGTGTTTTCCACAACAGCATTGGCAATTGTTGTTTCTAAGAGCAAGGCACGGCTGTGTGATACGCAGTAGTTCTGTACATGGAAGAGGTCCATCAGCGCCTTCTTCCTGGTGTCATGATGTACAGTGAGTGCCAACCCTACAACCTGTGGATTTTCTCGTGTGTGTGGTGTCCAAAATGTGTCAGTGGCTTTCTTGGGCACGTGGTGTACTTGTCTCCTGGTCTTGAAAGCATACATGATATTCTGACTTATGGTCAATGCTGACCTGTCAACTGTCCTGCTCCTCATCTCCGTTTGCAGCTCCTCCTTGGATCCCACCAAAATCCGCCGTATAAGGCTTTACAGCTCGGTGGGGACATCCTCTCTTGTGCTGGATACTGTAATTGTGTGTGTTTCCTTCTCCTCAGCGAAATTGGCAATGCTATTGCGTATTAGCTTAGCTGTCTTGTATATCATCATTGTCTTGTCCATTTCACTTGTAGCATCTTGCATCAAGGAAGTGTAGACCATATCTTCTTCGCAGGCTTCAGGACAGTAAAGAACAAATGGTTTTCTTCTGTCTTTCTGCCTCACTGACTTCACACTTGGTAACTCTGCAAGAAATTTGTCCTTTAGCCACTGTCGTGTCAGTGTCGGAGTGTGCTTCTGTGCCTCATCACTACCACCAAGCATAGTGTAGGTTTTTTCGATGGCATCCATGGGTAGATGAGCCTTATTTTGGGTTTGATATTCAATGAGATTGATCAGCTCAATCAAGCATGGTACTTGCATTGGTAGGTCTGTCTTTGTAGACTTGGCCGGGTTGCTGGCATCATCCCTCAGGACATGGAACACATATCGTGTCCAGCATGGTTTGTGGTATCTTACATCTATCGCATAGGCATAACTTGGTGAGAGTGCATTGCTTAGTCTTGTCATCAATACTGGATCTTGGGAAATATCCACAGCTCGTCTAAGTGCCTTCCCCGCGTTTTCAGTTCGTACGGTGAAGAAACGCTGGTCATCATCGCAGATCTAGTGAAAGGTGCTGAGGTGCCTGGGGTTGCTGATTGCTCCATTTCAGAGCTTGTTCTTTTATGCCCACGTTTTTTCACAGCATAGGTTCCTGTAGACATGGCATGCTGCAAGCGGTCTCTCGCTCGCTGTATGGATATTTGATTTGTGGCATCAGAATAACAACTGCGATGCCACATGGGTTTCCTTTCAATCAATATTTCTTTGGTAAAGTCTTTGAGGCGTCTTTGGATGTCAACATATTTTCCATCCTGTAAGCTGGCTCTTTCTTCCACTATATCGAGTAGTTTCTAGTATGATTCTGTTCTGGGATATTGAACAAGTTTTCCTTTGCTGGCAGTGGACTCCTGACAAAGAATGCACTGCTTCCAGTCTACTGTGTCCATGGACGACTTGACCGAACTCAACTTGCTGGTTCCCAGGTCTTCACTCATGATGACTCAGGCATTGAAAAGAAAGAGAGCCACCACTATATTAACCAACACCAAGATAATTGTGTACTAGTTGTGTTAACATAAATTTTTACAGTATAAAATTAAATATTGCAACACTATTGCAAAAATACTGCAAAATTATTGAAGCATCAGGATTTATAAACACTCTTGCAACTGCCGCCAAAATGGCCGCCAAGCAGGCATCTGCGCAAATGTAAACATTACTTTTCATATTCCTGATGCCATAAGCTTCTCAAAAATGTACTGGATTGCTAATCTCCATAAAATTTGAACAAAAATGCATAGTGAACCTGACTAATACGAGTATTTAGAGATTAGCTAGTTAGAGAAAAAGTAAATTTATGGGCAACTTAATTTATTAAGCTTTGACTTTTTCGTGAATGTGAAATATTTTTATATAATTAAACTTTGAAATGAGTATAAATGATTATAAATAGTGGGTTTTTATGTTAAATTTTCTATAAATATAGATTTTGTTTTGAAATGGAAATTTTAAAATGTCAAAGAATCGGCTAAATTTTGCCGATGCCGGTGCCGATGCCAAAAAATGGTCGATTCTGCCGGTGCCGATGCCGATTAATCGGTACATCACTAGAAATTACTCTGTGAATGGGCGAAGTATAGTTTCTGTTATTAGCAGCTTTGTACATAGTGGTACCAACAGTAAGTTTATAGAAGTCATTTGTTTTAGAATATTTAAATCTCTGAACATTGGACAGGCATGAGACTGTCTGTTATCATTGTTTGAGAGTGTTCGTAAGCATATTTTATGGATTACTTCCAGCGGATATCGTATATATAATAATTCTTTATATTACCCCATGCTCTAATTCCATATACTGTATATACCCGAAGAGGTAGATGGCTTTAATCGGAATTTTAGGTGATCTTAGTTTGACAAGCCTATTCTATGTAAAAAAATGTGCTGATTCCAAAAAAGCAGTCTTATTGACCCCAGCTACGACAAAATGGCCATTTTTTTAGACGTTTTAATAGGCTTATCAAATTAAGATCACCTAAAATTCTGATTAAAGCCATCTACCTCTTAGGGTAACCATAAATCATGGCCCAATGAGTGGCACACTGTTTGACTAATTTTTTTTTTTGCAGATGGAATAAATAAGTGTCTGATGGATGATGATGTGGAGGTGCCTTTGCAGTGTGTGCTGCATGCGAGTGGTGATGCAGAACATGATGGTGATGCAGTGGCTCCATTTACTAAACAAACGTGGAAAAAATCCGGGGACACAGCTGAAGCCAGGAAACAATATCAGATGAGTTCTAAATACCTTGCTATATGTGAAGCCATTCATTTTAACGCTAAACCACTGCCTCATTATGGCTTTCACAATGGCTGTTACAGTAAATTTACCGCTTATCAGATACAGTCAAAGGAAAAGAAAACATGTTCCAATGAAAACATTCTTAAAACAAGATCCATAGTAAAGAAGCCACTAGTGGCTACTATCTCAACTACTCTTGAACATGGATACCACCCATCCTGGCATGAGACAACAACTTGAAAGAGGTGGTTTATCTGTGAGGTTGTCATCCAATTCTTTTGCCAGACAACCAGTGGATCAAGCATTAGAAAGTACGATCAATGCAGATGCAGCTTCGCGACAAACTGGTATCACTGCTTTCCATCAAAGTCAAGGAGCAACCAGGCGCTGGACAGTGACGAGATCAGCTAGAAGTACCATAGTGAGACATCTGTTTGAAAAAGCAGCAATAAGGAAGGACACTAATCCAAACCATGAACTAAGAAAGTCGAAGGTGAGTAAACTCCAAAGAGACCTGGAAAGCATATCCAAAATCATAGTCTACAATGAATCCTTTCGTCGAGTCTCTGCTTGAAAATACCAATCTGTACTGTCTAGCACAGTGGTTCTTAACCTGGGGGCGCGCCCCCCTAGGTAATTTCCAGGGGGGCGCGATCCCTTGGGGAAAAACACTAATTGTATTTGTTATTCTCTTAACGAGAGCATGGGCTAATATTGAGAAGTTTATGAAAAAATGCAAAAGTATCCCCCTCCAAGGGGGGCGTGGAGGGAAGGACCAATTCCTAGAGGGGGCATGGTAGTAAAAAGGTTAAGAACCACTGGTCTAGCAGACGGCAAGAAAATACCAGATGAAGTAAAAAAGGAGATGTTAAATCTCTTCGTTTTTGGGAAAAAGTGGAAAGATGACTTCCTCCAGGAATGCTTAAATGACCCCACAAGGTTTGAAAGGCCACTACAAAGAAGAAAAGTGAAAAACTTTGCCAGTGCTGCTGTCAAGAGCAAAGTACGAGGTAAAGATGAAAACGTTTTGGTGCTGAAGACAACACGGGACTTGCTCGGCAGATTACTCTATCTTGCTTGTACCAGAAAGATCGAGCTTGAAAATGAGTTTCCTTTTCCACTTACTCCTGTTCCCCTCTCTATGGCCAACATTTATGGCACGATGAAAAAAACACCAAAGTATCAACTGTCCAAACATCTTGAAGATTTGATTACACACACAGAGAGCCGCCAACAGTTGATTTAGTTCTCTATGACGCAATGTTTATAAGCCAATCACTGCCTTCAGACTTGCCTCTTACTCTTGGAACTGTAGCAATGCTGGTCCTGAAGATCATATGCAGTGCAATGGCAAGTGAAGTACACTTTGTCTGTGACAAGTATGTGAAAAGTATAAGGAATGTTGAGCAACAGGCAAGAGGTGCAAATGATGGATCATTTCACATAACTGGATCAGGTCAGTTACGTCCTAAAGATTTCAGACATGCCTTGAGATCACCAAATTTCAAAACCACTTATAAAGTTCTTCATGGTTGAATGGAAAGATAACA
The DNA here is from genome assembly GCA_023014485.1 of Bathynomus jamesi. Lineage (NCBI taxonomy): Eukaryota > Metazoa > Arthropoda > Malacostraca > Isopoda > Cirolanidae > Bathynomus > Bathynomus jamesi. Next base: position 331,557 of record JAJOZX010002525.1, on the reverse strand, counting down.
AGTACGCACCTATCATAAAACAAACGGGAGTTCTTGTTGCACATGAGGAACAGTGTCTGCAATATACAGCAACTCTATCAGGAAATGTAGAACACAATGAGGCACCTGAGTATGTATGCTCACACGTGGAGGCCGATACCATGCTGGTGTACTATCTCAGCGTGCTGTCAAAAACAAGACCAAGACAGAATGTTGTTGTCCGTGCAACGGACACTGATATCATGGTTATTCTTCTGTACCATGCCAGACAACTCAAAGCCAACGTGTGGATGGACCGTGGGCATGCTAGTGACAACACCAGGAGATATGTACACATCACTGATCTAGCAAATTACCTGGGTCCAGTTCTCTGCAAGGCATTGCCGGGTTATCATGCTCTGACAGGATGTGATTACGCATCACCCTTCTTTAGGAAGGGAAAAGTGAGTCCACTGAAGAAGGCTGAAAAGAGCCCGTTACATCTTGAAGGCCTCGGCAGCCTTGGAAAGAAGACCACCTTTGTTGATGAAGGAAAACCACGTGCAAAAACATGTGTGTACTCTATATGGCCAAGGAACCATTTCATCGGTGTATGAGGCCAGACTGAAGATATTCCAGCAAAGGTACAAGCTAAATGACCCAGACTCTCCTTTACAGAAAATTAAAGGTATTGATGCAGGCATGCTTCCTCCCTGCTTCCTCTGGAAGCATGCGCATCTAAGAGATCCACTAGAGAACATGCGACCCACAGACCATGGCTGGAAAGAGGTTAATGGAATTTTGCTACCAGTCTGGTTTACTGGCAGTCAAATGCCAACCATGCTTTCTGAGACCATGGAACCGGAGGATGTCGCAGATGGAGATGAGTGTGTTGAGGACGAAGACAATGATTGTTTTTCCGATACTGATTCAGAGGACGAAGATGACAGTGATGATGATGGAGATTATTAATTAAATGTTGTTAATGTTCTTGTTAAATGTTAATAAACCATAATCACCTAAAATTCTGAAAATCTCTGATTTTGGCTATAATTGGCCAAAAAGTGTCCAAAATGGCCATTTTGTCGTAACTGGGGTCAATAAGACTGTTTTTTTTGGAATCAGCACCCATTTTTACATAGAATACGCTTGTCAAACCATAATCATCTAAAATTCTGAAAATCTCTGATTTTGGCCATAATTGGCCAAAAAGTGTCCAAAATGGCCATTTTGTCGTAACTGGTGTCAATAAGACTGCTTTTTTTGGAATCAGCACCCATTTTTAAACAGAATACGCTTGTCAAACCATAATCACCTAAAATTCTGATTAAAGCCATCTACCTCTTGGAATAATACTGTGTGGATGAATAAATTGAGTAAAACAGTGTGAGGAGAACATTTGGAGGAATTGTTTTTTGAGTTGAATCTTACGTAGAGAAATCTAGATATTTTATATTTTATTTTTATTTTAAAATATATGATAATTTTGTTGCGTGTGGCTTTTGAATCTTAATTTGTCATGTAACTAAATGTCCGGAACTTTAACTTCATTTACTTTTTCAAGATGAGTGTTTCCAAAATATCAATGAAGTGTGCGCGATTACAGGTTTTTTAAGTTATAATCATATATGATGATTTTTAAAGTTCAGTGAAAGCTTATTTGCACACGTCCATTTGTTGACGTGTTCAATTATCTATTCATTTCATTTATCAAGGAGTTGATATCGTGGTGTGTAGAAGCGAGTGTTGTATCGTCTGCATACTGAATACAGTTTAACTGATGAATAAAAATCATTTACGAGCAAGGATAGATCAGTTTTTATAGATATTAGTCGTATGGGTGCCAATGGTGGGAGGGGGTGGGGGTGCCAGTGCCAGTGAAGGGAAAGGAGGGAAGGGGTAAGGGGAAAGAGGGGAAAAAGCAAAATTCTAATTTCCAAGAAGGGGAGGGTAGTGGTAACATAAGAGTAATAAAACAAAGGGGTAGGGGAGAGTGAAAAGAAAAAATAAATAAAAATTTAAAACGCATTTTGTACAATTGTGCTCATTATTTTTAGGACACTCTTGAGAACAAATAGCGACACCTGGCATATATTTGTTGTGTGTAGCTACTACAAACGGTTGTAACATTTTATGAATGAATCTGGGGTTAGCGTTGATTGGTTAGTTGACCCATTGCCAAATGTCTTTAGAACATAATTATTTCCATTCATCACTCTGGTTTACATATTACTAAGGAAACATAAATGAATAATTAAATATAAATTCAAGAAGGGGATATACAGGGTGTCCATAAATGATTACCCTGATTAAACCATGCTATAACTTTTAAATAAACACTCGTATTCAAACACAGTTTTAATCATAAGTAGATAAACATACAAAGTTTTGATACATAGTTAATGAACTTAATAAGCTTCCACATGTGCACCCCTAGTGGCACGTAAAATGTCTAAACGGTATTCACACTCACGCCACACATTTTCCAACATTTGTGGGTTAACTGTTGCAATTTCATCCGTAATGCGTTCTCGCAATGTCCTGATATCTGGAACAACTGTTGCATAAACCAAATCTTTAACATGACCCGAGAGAAAGAAATTCAGCGGGGTAATGTCTGGTGATCTTGGGGGCCATGGGATTGGCCCGTCCCTGCCAATCCATCGATCTGGAAATGTTGCGTCGAGAGTTTCACGAACAACATGCGCCCAATGAGGGGGTGCCCCATCTTGTTGGAAGATGACAGTTGGCTGCCTGTCCTGCAGCTGGGGGATGGCGTACAGTAATTGGTGAACATATCCAGGTACACAGTTGCGGAAACAGTGTTCTCAGTGAAGAAGAAAGGACCAATTATCTGGTCATGCATTAGTCCACACCAGACACTGATCTACGGACTGCCCCGAATATGCTCCCTTACGGCACGTGGGTTTTTCGATCCCTAAATACGCACATTGTGTCTGTTGACTCTACCACTAAGATGAAACGTAACCTCGTCTGAAAAGCAGACACGTAACAAGAAGTCATTATCCTCGTCAATGCTGTTCAAAATGTCAATAGCAAATTGTTCACGTTTTGGACAGTCATCAGGCTTCAGTTCTTGAACAATTGTACCTTGTAGGCGTGTAACTTCAAACGTTTGTGTAACACCTTGTGCACCGTAGACTTCGGTATCTTTAGTTGGCATGAAGCTTGTCTCACCGATTTCCTTGGTGACCGTGTGAAAGCAGTTTGAATGTTTTCCACCGTCCCATCGGAAACTGATGGTCTACCACTGTTCTTTCCTTTTTCCACGTTTCCAGTTTCCAAGAATTTTTTCATCCACGACTTAATTAACTTCACATCAGGTGGATTCTTTCCATACTTTGTTCTGAACCTTCGCTGAACACTGACAGGAGATTTTGTTTCTGCAAGCCACACAACACATTGTGCCTTCTCTGTCACAAACCGGTAGGCTGACCATACGTACCGTTTGTTTTATATTTCCTGGCCGTCCCGTCGTTTTAATAAAAATGTCAATTTTGTCCCGGTTTATGTACTTACTTTTTCATGAATACAGAATATTACATAACCCCCGTCCCTTTTTTGCCATCCCAATGTCCCGTTTTTGTCTCAAGGAAATATGGTCAGCCTACACAGACGCCATCTTAACTGAACAGCTACTACAGCGCTCCTAGCGGCGAATGCGGTAGACGAAACACACCAGCACAGAAACTCTATGCGTGTACGAAATCACCTGTGAAAAGAAAACGGATGTAAGATTCGTCATTAAAACATGAGAGCATACTGTTTTCAGGATAAACATTTATGGACGCCCTGTATATTAACAAGGGGGGATATCAATGAATTGAAAAATGGTCTTGTAAAAACTAAAAAAACCTACGGACGTGATGACAGTGTTCATGGTATTGGCAAACCTGAACGAACTGATGTTTCAATGTATAAAAACAGAGCCGTTGGTAGGCATTATTACACCCTGAGCAAATTCCACTACTTGCACCACCCATCCCCACTGTATTTATTTATTGAGTCATTTATTTATTTATTTACTTATTTACATTTAATATTGAACATAGATTTAGATATTATTTTGTGTTATAACAAAGACAGAGCAAAAACCTGATAAATATCATATAAATACACCAATTTGTGGTGGGCTAGAAAGTAGGCTTACAATAATTTATGAATTAAATTGAAATGAATAATTAGGGGTCACCAGTTCGGGGTACAGCCCAAACAAACAATATTTAATAAGGAGAGAGAAATTACTTTGTTGTTTTGGGTTTAATTAGAAAAATAAATAAATTATTTGTTCACAGTGATTAACAATTCTGTATGCGGTAATTGTACTATATTACAATGGTTGATTCTTAGCAATGAGAAGTGCTTTATACAGTATAAGCGTTAAATGAATATAATAATTACAAGAAACACTAATTCAGGTAGGCTAAGGAGATATGAGGCAGTGAACACACAGTAATAAGTAATTAACCCAAATAATAATGGAAGTAATGAAAGTACGGTGTTGGTACAGTAAACGGATTAGGCAAGTAAAATAAAATACATAAATGAGCAGATAAACAATTGGATACAAATATGGTAAGATAATTGAATACGGTAAAATAATTGAACAGACCTACTGTAGTCGTAATGGAAAAGTTAGTTTGCGGTTGTTTGCTTACACTTTTGGGCCTACTTGATTAGGCAGAGTTTGTGGACTTCTCAGCTTTGAATCCTAAATAGTCTAGCACGACGTAACAAAACACTGTAGGCCGAGTGAGGGCCTACAAGAGGCTTACCGACTTGTGATTTCGACGGAGATAACTCTGGAAGCTGAAGAAGCTTACGTGAAGGTTTACCTTCCTGCGTTTTGACGTGGATAACTCTGAAGACTGACGAGTGCCTACGTGAAGGGTCAGAAGGATGACGTCGGTAGAATGATGTTTGCTTCCGGCGGGATGAAATTGTAGGTCGCCTCAAGTGGTGATTCACGTCGTGTATTGGTGAACTGTTGCTTGAAGGACTGAAGCCAGCTGAGCTCGAACGTCGCTACGTGAAAGTAGAGATTCACGAGAAGGAGTAACGAGCAGAGTGAGAGCGATATTTAGTGAACTCGGGCTTATATAGGCTTGGAAGACGCGTAGTTTTTCGCGGGCCTTTTTGAAAAAAACCAGCACAAGTTGCTTCTCTCTCCTTGAACCCACGTGTGTTTTTTGATCTCTGATGATTCACAGATGTTTGCCAACGGCGAGGAAAGGAATTTTCAGACGGTCTATACACACACACACACACACACATATATATATATATATATAGGTGGTTTATGAATGAAAAAACAATGTTTTGATACATATTAAATTTTAATATCATTATAACATTACCAGATTGATGGGTATCTGTAGGTTTCATACGTCACTGCTTAGAATATCTTCTAATTAGCAAATGAACGACAGCTGAATGGATACTACTGGTATAGCATTGTTATATCCGGAGCAAATGCTATTTCTAGATCAGCAACACTGATATAGTAATAGACAGTCACTGAGAGAAATATTATTTAAAAACGAAGACTGTTTTGTATTGAGGCAGCATCATAAATACATATAATTGGTTTGTATTAATAAGTTCCATGTTACAACTTAAGTGGTGAACCACTGCAGCTTTGACTCTTGTCAGTCTCTCACCTCAAAGGAGAGAATTACATAAAATAAAACTATTACAGTGATTCATATCAATAAACATAGAGCCATTTAAACGATGGTATTTGACAATTTTGCAAAAGTGTTACACATTCATAATTACCATTGTATTTGAGAGATATTATACATGAACACGACAAATTTAATATCCTGTCCAGCCACCGTTGTTATCTATGATTTCCTGCAGTCGATATGCTACAGAAGCGACATGATTATATACTAGCTGTTGATTCCTCCTCAGCTCCTCCCACTCACTAAATGTGTGTTGTAAAAGCTGGTCCGGTGTTCGCTCCTCCGCTTGTTCCCACACATTTACAATATTGGCCTATATATTCTCGATGGGATTCATATCACAATCCTTACTTGGCTAATCCAGAAGGTCGATATGTCTTTGCTCAGAGACCCCGCGTGTGACGATCCGTGCTGTGTGAATTGGGGACCTGTCTTGCATAAAAATGATTCGCTCAGAAAATGATTCGCACGCACAGAAGGAAGCAAAAACTCTTCGAAAATTTTTATATACTGGTCTGCAGTAAACCTCCCTTTTGGTGAGCTCTCCTACACCATACAGATGAATCCATCCCCACATGTTACAGGTGACATGACGGCTACTTGTTTCCTCATAGATGTGCTCTTGAGTATATCGAGTATTATTCGTCCTCCAACAATGAAGACGGCCATGGGATGTGGAGGAAAAGGTCTTTTCTTCGGTAAATATCACTCGGCTCCAAAAGTCAAATCCTTTGTCAACATGTTGCTGAGCAAATCGAAGTCCATTTTCTCGATGTTGCTGATTTAACTTCTCCTTGATAGCTGGGTCCGATGGTGTAACCCAGCTTCATGTAGCCACCGCCTTACTGTCATTGCCGAAACATCAAGCTGCAATTGTTCTCTTATGGCAACAGCATTGGGAAAGGGATGTGCTTTGGCAACATCGCAGATCCTCCGATCATCTGCAGCAGTTGTCAGTCGAGGTTTCCGCGTTCTGCGGTGATCGCGTAGATTCCCTTCCTCTTGCCACCTCTTCAACCATATATAAACAGTGTTCCTAGAAATTCTAAGTTCTCTTGCAATATGAGTTGGAGACAGCCCGCTCTCCTTCATGCCGATGATTCTTCCCCTTTCAGCAAATTTCTAGTGATGATAATCCATTCTGCAGAGTAGTTGCTTCGATGATATTCAGGAACAGTGTGAGCTTATTCTCAGTCACCATACCTGTTAACACCTCTGTCATGATGTCATGCGGTGTCACGTGATATGTTAAAAGTCAGGGGGAATTGTTGGAATGCGGAAACAGTTTGGAAAATGGTCATTAAGCTGCTACACCAGTGGTTCCCAAACTTTTTTTTGTGATTACCCCTTTTGGTTAATCGCCAAATGGAAATTACCCCCCCCCCTGCAAAAAGCGCAGGAAGCTTCATTTTACTGAACATGAGAATAATTATTCAAATTTTATAAACATAATACTCGTATACTTCTATATATACACAGTGCCTTATGTATAAGTTAAACACATATGATATTGGTCAAAAAATGGCTACAACATTACATAGGAAGCAAGCAAAACGCGTCACCACCAACGATTAGTCTAGTGCGAGGGATGCAAGTTCATGCAACTGTTTCTGCTGAACTAGTCTGAATTCTGGATTCAGTTTCTCTCAAGGCGCAGCGTAAATCGCCTTCAATGTGCAGTCGATTTCGCAGTTTGTTCTTTATGACCATCATTGCTGAAAAGCCTGCCTCACAATGATAACTTGTTCTAAAAGGTACCAGCACTTTCTTTGCCTCTTCAGCAAGCAAAGGATACTCCCCACCCACTTTTGGCCAAAATGTCTCGATTTTTTTCTCTACAAATTCAAACTTCAAAATATGATCTTGCCGCATTTTCAGGAATTCTGCTTTCAGTTCAGGTGAATTACTGCTTTTCAGGGCGTAATAAGTGAGTGGCCTCTTTTCTACATAGCATGGCTGCGTATTAAATATCCTTCTGTACTACAGCGACTACAAGAAGTCATAGACAACAACGGTGGCTGGACAAGATATTAAATTTGTTGTGTTCATGTATAAAATATCTCTCAAATACAATGGTAATTATGAATGTGTGACACTTTTGCAAAATTGTCAAATATCATCGTTTAAATGGCTCTATGTTTATTGATTTGAATCACTGTAATAGTTTTATTTTCTGTAATTCTCTCCTTTGACGTGAGAGACCGCCAAGAGTCAAAGCTGCAGTGGTTCACCACTTAAGTTGTAACATGGAACTTATTAATACAAAACATTTATATGCATTTATGATGCTGCCTCAATACAAAACATTCTTCGTTTCTAAATAATATTTCTCGGTAGTTTCCTGTTATCCCAGACCCCAGACTTTTTGCCCTTGACGATTGGTTAGGTTTAGTCATGATATTTTCGTTAGTTTTAACGAAAATATCATGATTAAACCTAACCAATCGTAGGTAGACCGCACACTTAACCAGCACCGTATATATAATATATACTCGTAATAACGTGCCAAACTGAGATCTATAGGTTTATTTAGGCTACCAACAGTATAGGCTTATTTAGGCTAGCAACAGTATAGGCTTATTTAGGCTACTCGTAGTTGTCACATATCGTACGAGTAGTGAGCATGGCTGCGCCGCTTTCAATTTGTACTCTGGAAGAACAAAGATCCGTGGTTCGTTTTTTGTGGGCAGAAGGCATGAAAGGAGCTGAAATTCACACGCGTTTATGTGCTCAGTATGGGAATAATGCGTTACCACGGCGAAGTGTGTACGAGTGGATTCAAATGTTCAAGGAAGGTCGTACATGTGTGACAGATGCACAGCGCTCAGGATGACGGTCAACATCAACCAGTGGTGACAAGCAGGAAGAAGCTAGAGCCATGATTTTCGATGACAGAAGATTAACAATAAAAGAAATTGCATCTTCATTAGACATCAGTCAAGGGTCAGCCTATTCGATAGTTCATGACATTCTTGGCTTTCACAAGGTTTGTGCAAGATGGGTACCCAAACAGTTGACAGAAGAGCACAAGCGTAATCGTATGAACGTCTACTCTCGTCTTTTGGCGCGGTATCATAATGAAGGCGAAAACTTTTTGGAGCGCATTATCACTGGAGATGAAACCTGGATCCATCATTATGAAACAGAAAGCAAACGACAGAGCATGCAAAGGAAGCATCCAACATCTCCCGTTGCAAAGATGTTCAAAGCGCAGCCGTTACCAGGTAAAGTTATGCTGACACTGTTTTGGGATACACGAGGCCCTATCCTTGAACATTATCTAGAGCGTGGTGCATGGAACTACAGTAACAAGTGCATCGTATTCTGACATGCTTCGGAATGAGTTAAAGCAAGCAATTCGCACAGAATGGAGAGGGAGATTGTCGGAAGGTGTTATTCTGTTACACGACAATGCCCGCCCTCATACCGCTGCACAGACTAGAAAATGCCTTCAAGAACTTAAATTTGAAGTTCTCGACCATCCAGCCTACAGTCCAAACCTGGCACCTTCGGATTTTTACCTTTTTGGACCACTAAATGACGCTTTGAGAAGTCAGCGATTCCAAGGCGATGATGACCTGAAGGAAACGGTGCATGACTGGCTACGCACACAGCCAAAAACATTCTTTTGTGATGGCATTAGGAAGCTTGTATATCGCTGGACTAAGTGTATTGAGAAACAGGGAGACTATGTTGAGAAGTGATGTGTTTATAATCTATCAGATGTGAAAATAAAATTGTGAAAATAAAAAGTGCGGATACTTATTGAATTACCCTCGTGTGCGTATATATATATATATATATATATATATATATATATATATATATGCTGCAAACCCACAAGGAAAAAGAAAAACGATTCCAAGGTCTTTCGTGTATTCAGTATTCAGAGCTACACCTCGTCAGGGAATGAAGAGAGAAGGCAAAATGCCCATAAATATATACAACGTAGCGGAAACCAAACCAATTAGCACATACTTAACAAGAGTTAATGAGAGGCAAAAGGAATTTTAACAAGATATTGTCAATTTTATACATTCCCGAACTGTTATTAAAATTGTTTTTAAAATTGATAAATGCACATTCTAGAATATTTCTTTCTATTATATCTCTGTTTTCAACAAGCGCTTTAGAACTATCCCACTTGATGCTATGATTACATCTATACATATGGTTAAACAAAGCATTGGAATTATTAGCTGTTCTACACGCATATTTATGCTGTTTTACCCTAATATCTAACGTTTTACCTGTTTGGCCTATATATACTGAGTTACATTGTGTACATCCGATCGAATACACACAACCAACAACATTATCCGGGCTACTCTTTATTAGGCGTGATTTAACAGTATTATTTTACTTAAAGACTATATTGCTGCCAATTGCTTTAAGTAAAGTCGGAAGATATTGAAAATTAACATGGTAAGGTAGGCTAAGGATATTTTTACGCTCAAATTCCTTTACAATTACATTATTATAATACCTATTCTTGGCTTTCCTAAGACAGTTATCTAAAAATGAAATAGGATAACATAATTTAGTACCAATATTCATGATATTGCATAACTCGGAATCTAAAAATTCAGGACTGACAACTCTCAATGCTCTAAGAAACATAGCAGAGAAAATAGAGGATTTAATCGAGGGATGATGGTCAGAATAAAAATGCACATAAGAATTATTATTAGTAGGCTTGCGATAGACTTCAAATTTGAAATGATTAGAGCATCTCCAAATTTTTAGATCCAGAAAAGATATACTTCCATCATTTTCTTTTTCAACTGTGAACTTAATAGATGGGATTAAATTGTTGAGCCAACCAAGAACACAACACTCTTGTTGAGTTAATTAAGCTTTGTGTCAAAGATTGTAAATTTCAGTTTGAAAATAAGTTTTATGCTATGTCGTTTGGATTGGCGATGGGAAATCCCCTTTCACCCGTACTAGCTAATTTATATATGGAATTTTTTGAAAGTAGAATTTTGCCTACAATTGTTAATTTTAACCTGGTTTGGTACAGGTATATAGATGATATTTTATGCCTTTGGCCTAATAATTTGGATGTTGACTTATTTCTTGTGTTGTGTTTGTTTAACTATATGTATAGATGTAATCATAGCATCAAGTGGGGTAGTTCTAAAGTGCTTGTTAAAAGCAGAGATATAATAGAAAGAAATATTCTAGAATGTGCATTTATCCATTTTAAAAACAATTTCAATAACAGTGCGGGAATGTATAAAATTGACAATATCTTGTTAAAATTCCTTTTGCCTCTCATTAACTCTTGTTAAGTATGTGCTAATTGTTTGGTTTCCGCTATGTTGTATATATATATATGTATGGGCATCTTGCCTTCTCTCTTCATTCCCTGACAAGGTGTAGCTCTGAATACACGAAAGGCCTTGGAATCGTTTTTCTTTTTCCTTGTGGGTTTGCAGCATTCATTCATTTCACGTGTTTAATTGTGAAATTCATCCCATATATGAAAATGAAATGAAAATGAGAAGGTTTATTGGCAGACAATAGTCCATATGACAAATATTATTAATACAATGACAGTTCATATACTAAGGATGGAAATATATACAACTGATTAGAAATAATACTGTAATGTCGAAGTTAAGTGGAGCTACAGACAGACGTTTTCGTACCAAGAAGTCCATAGCTTAGAGGATAAATGGCAGGACTCATGGATAGCTTGGATGATCGGGTTGGTTGATTTTTTAATTCTTTGCATTAGACTGTGTTGAGCACGTCTTGTTACCTCCGGGAAGCTCGGGACATTGCGGGTAGCAAACATTTGCGAAGCTGAGCATCTTGGGGGTAATTTATGTTAGAGTCTAAAAGACCTGTTGTACAGCAAATTTAGAGTTCTGCCAGAACCTTTTTATAATTCACCCACAGTTGCTGTCCGTATATATTACTGCAGAACGTACGAAAGAGAGTGTCTTTAGCTTCACTTCTACAGAATCGAAAGTTCCTTATGGTCATATTCGCTCTAGCACACAGGCTTCGAGATTGTTTTCTTATATCCGAGTCATCACTCAAGGAGCTGGTAATAGTTTGACCCAAATACTTAAACTCTTGTACTTCCTCAATTACTTCACCATTCATTTTAAACCTTATATCAGCTGGCTGATTACAGCTTTTAGGATGAAATTGCATAACCTTAGTTTTTGTAACATTAAAAAGAATATCATGTTTCTGCGAATACACTTCGCAGACTTTTAGTAGCCGATCCAGACCTTTAACAGAGGGACTTATTAACACCATATCATCGGCATAAACTAAGTTATTTATCCTTGTGTTATCTATACAACATCCCACTGTTGCCTCATTAAGTGAAGCAATTAATCCGTCGATATAGAACATTAAACAGCATAGGGGAGAGCAAGGAGCCTTGTCTCACCCCGCAAGAGGAGCCAAAACACTCGGATAGTATATTGCCCCACCTAACAGTGAAAGATTGGTGGGAATACCAAAATTTCAATAAATTTAATATGTACATGGGAACCTTCCTGTCTTCTAGTTTTGCAAATAAAATATTGTGGTTCACCCTATCATATGCCTTACTTATATCTAGGAAACAGCTATAAATAGTTGAATTACTGTCAATGTATTTAGATATTGTTTCTTTAAGTACATAGATACACAGGTCAGTTGAGTGGGACCTTTTAAAGTCAAACTGATTACGAGATGTTCATAGGTAATCATTTAATCGGCGTAACAAGAGTTTTTCTAGTAGTTTCGAGAAGCAGGAAGCGACAGCAATGGGCCTGTAATTATTGCTGGACAGAATGTCTCCGTACTTATTTTTGACCAGGGGCAAGATATATACCCTCATAAACTCTGTAGGGATATAGCTATGAGCCAGCATGGCTGATAGGAGCAATGATATATACAGACATACTACGTCATTTGCATATTTTAAGTGCTCATTCGATAAGTCATCTACCCCTGACGCAGAACCAGTCTTTAACTCTTTAATTAACCTCTTTACTTCAGAAAATTATATCAAAGTATTTTCCCTTGTCCCTCCCACAATCGTTTCGCTGCAATCTATCTTAAGATTATCCCTACTCACACTGTTAAGAATGTTAGAATAGTGGTTTTTCCACAGCTTTGCAATTTCATCCTCTCCCGACACCCCATCGATTGTCGGAGGGAGGACATTTTTGACACCCGTTTGATTCTTAACAAATTTCCAAAATTTGTTATTATCGTTATTTATACGAGCTTCACAGGCTTTTGATGCTCGAATAGACTCTTCTTCCTGTTTACATCGCCTTATGGCCGCCTTATACTGACCCCAACTTCCACACATATTCAAGTATACTGGTCCTAATCTGGGTTTACCATGAAAGCACCACAAATCATGGGCGTCTTTCGATTCCATCTTCAGGGGGGCAATAAAATCATTCCATCCAGGAATAATCTTAGTATGATAGTTGTAAGATTTAATCAGGGGGCTTCCTGCTTCTCTTAACAGGGATATTATCTTACTATAATACCTATCTATGAGTTTACAGTGAGAATCACTGGAGCAAGGATTATTACAGGCAAGGTACAAAATTTCTAAATTATTAAAGAGGTGACTTGTTCTGTCTTTGTATTCTATTCTCTGCTGCATCGTAACATTGGACCAATCGACGCGATTATTCTTACCTATTGAGTTCTTGTTAAGTCATGTTGCGCATAAATTGGTAACGTTAATTAATATTTCTAATGGTCTATGATCAGAAAGAAGGAAATCATGCAGAATATGAACTGTAACAATTCGATCCTTTAGATTATTATTAGTGAGACAACGATCAATCCACCTGGTGATACCACTCATATCACTAACGTATGTAAAATTACCACTGGCTACCCCTAATACATCTACATCACTTATACTTAAATTGGCCGACCCGCAAATGCTACCCAATTCTACAAAGAATTCCGAGTTCACATGTGCGTTAAAGTCCCCCATTATTATACAGGGTGTCCCGTAAGTCTGGACCCATAGGGAAAAATAATAAAATTACAAAATAGTCCAAAAATTTATTACATAATCTGTTCAAAGTGTCCGCCGTTGTGTCGCACACATAGTTGAAGACGCAATCTCCACTGCGACAGCACTTTCTGAATCACAGTCGCAGAAATTTCTTGACACGCCTCCACAATGCGTGCTTTAAGGTGGAAAATGTTCTGAAGTTTGACCTCGTACACTTTGGCTTTCAAGTGGCCCCACAAATAAAACTCCAGCGGAGTAAGATCATAATAAAAAAATAATAAAAATAATAATAAAAATAATAAAAAAATATATTATAAATAAATTTTTGGACTATTTTGTAATTTTATTATTTTTCCCTATGGGTCCAGACTTACGGGACACCCTGTACAATGAGAATATTTGGGGTTATCTGATAATGACTTAATTTTGTATAGCAAATCAATGTATTCAACTAGATTACTGCCGTTGTTATATGGTAAATAGCAGTTTACAATTAATATGCAATCATTGTTCACTTGTAATTCAATGCCTAACAACCTTACATTATCGCTTGTTAAAAATTTTATGTTTTGACAAATTTTTCCTTATCAAGAAAGCAACACCACCAAAAGGCCTACCGTACATTAATTCATCTGACACGTCTACTGCTGATGACGCATGGTACATAAAGTCATCATGGTAGAGAGGAATTTTAGCTCTTTCTTAGGTAGCCAGTGCTCCTGTAGGAGTATCAAATCTGCACTGTCGCAGATTTTATGAACATCTACAGTTGAATTCCTCACTGAACTTACATTATATGAGACTATTTTCAACAAGTTATCCGCCATGACTGATAGAGAACTTATTATTAGTAAGATTATTATTATTTTACACAGTACAACTTTCAGGCATTACCGTTAGGGTGCCTATTATTATTATTATTATTATTATTATTATTATTATTATTATTTTGCCTTTTATCAAATCTCCTGGAAAAGTGAATAAACTCCTTAAAAGTAACACCGTCTGGCCATTGACTCATATTATACGGGTTGAAATGCGCATTTACACCTTTAATTATTACTTTAAATGAGTTATAATACGGAGATTTCGTGTTTAGTTTATTAACTATCAATATACTGTGTTTACCAATGACTTCATGTGTCGAATATCGCTTGCCTCGTTCGAGAGCTGAATTCGCGAAACAAAGAGGGTGAGATTCCCCCTCGGTGGCCTCGCCGTGGAGACGGGTTGGGGAAACCTTCGGGAAGGGCGCCTGTTAACAGTTACCCACCCGTCGTCCTCCTCCCTCGTTCTCCCTGAGGCAAGGTTCGCCTGCCTGGGGGATGGGTGGCACAACTTTTGGGGGATAGGAGGCCCCTCCCTTACTCTGTGGCTTGGTGAGGGTCTGTTAGCGGTGTTTATAACCTGACGGCCGCGCGTGCCCCTCCTTCTTCGGTGGGAGGGGTGGGAACTGCGCACCGAGCGAGGCGTAATCGAACACCTCTCCTCTGCAGTGGGAGGCAGGGAAGAGGGCAATGATGCCTCGTCTCTCGGCATTGTGAAATCGGGACCAGGGGTCCTTTCCTGAACGGGAGGCGGGTTGACCGCTACCACCCCTGCATGCTGCGTTTCCACCCCACCTTCAGGGGGGGGGAGTTGGAGGCGGGGATTTCGTTTCCCTCGCTGCCCGACGCGCTTCTTGGAGATCTGGCTTGCTGAACTACTTCCGAGTAACTGGGCTTTGGGAGGAGCGTCTCTTTCAACGCATCTAACTCTGACCGGAATTGTTCTAGCGGAATCGCGTTTTCCTGATTTGACACCACGTGTTGGTGTTTCAGTTCAACTATCGACTTTTGAACCTCATTATACTGTTTGAGGAGCACCGAGACGTCTACGTTACCCATAGAGATTACAGGAATTCTATGGAAGTTAGTAACGTAAAAGGTAATATTCTCATTATCCCGGAGGGTCGAACTTTATTTATAATGTCTCTCAGGGTATTGTCGTTTCTAGAATTACCTCTACAGGTTGGAAGGGTAGCACTGAACAGGGTGTTTAAGTGTACCCTCGCATGTTCTATTTTTTCTGAATCATAAAAATCATGATAGACAGATACAAGAAGGTCTGACCTAATATGATCTACTTTGCCAAATATAAAACATAACAATGGATTTTCTACAAGATTTACAGAAGATTTACACACACACACACACACACACACACACACACACACACACACACATATATATATATATATATATATATATATATATATATATCCTCTTATTCTTAACTAAATTACTTCGTGTTACTAATCATTCATTAACGAATATATTTCATCTATTGACTTTATTCAGTACTATATTATCTGATTAAACTAAGGATAGTGCTCGTGGCTTGCCTTGTTTGTTTTTCAAATCTAACAGGAAACGAGGAATCATAAGGTTCATTTTCTCTTCCTTCGAGAGGTCAGGTAGAGTGTGGTCACACACCGTGGGAAAAAAGGAAAAAAGTCGGTAAAATCGCAGACAGATAAGTACTACTAATACTCTTTCTTTTACAGATCTTTCGTCGGTAGCTTAATTATATATTCATGTAGTATAAATTTGTGTTACAAGAATCTGTTTCTGCATTTCAAGAACATTTTTGCGGGTTTGCTCAGGTGACGGTGCAATAAACACTCGGTAGACCTACGTTGTAATTTATTAATTTCCAAGCGCTCGTTTTTGTTCTTTTGTTTTTTAACTAATTAAAAGCATGGCACCCCCGTCAAGTACTTGCAGTCGCTGTGAATGGAAATTTGCCGCTTACGCGTTTACAATGGCTAATAATAATGAACAGTTAGTTTGTAGGTGGTGCTCAAGCATGGAAGTGCTGAGGAACGAGTTAGAACGTGAGAGGGAGGCCAGACTTAGGCTTGAAGAAAGCGTGATGCTCCTGACGGCAAAATTAGAAACCCTTGAGACTCCAGTTACGACCCCTCCTGCCTCAGTTTCTACTAATAATATAAATAGTACTAATAGCCCTCTCTCTTCCCCTAGTTCCCAACCCTTCGTTCGACTGCGTAATGGAGCTCCATTGAGAAAACCTAAGAATTGTCCACCAGTAATAACAAGCAATAAGTTTTCTGTTTTAGGTTTCGAAGATGCTGATGAACCGGAAATACGACTCGTTGGCGATTCCATTGTTCGAGGGCAGCTCGAGGAATTCTGTGGGAGAAACCCTCGTCGTAGGGGCCGTTACTGCTACCCTGGGGCAAGGGTGGAGGATATAACTAATAGTGTTGACCATTTAACAGACGGTACCGTCAAGGATACAACGTATGTTATTCATGTCGGTACGAAAAACGTTTTAAATTCTAGATCGGAAGAACTGCTGGCTAGGTACAGGGACTTACTAGAGAGATTAAAGGAAAAAACTAATAAGATTGTTTTAACAGGTATACTTCCTCGAATTATCCAACGTAACGATTTCTACAGCAAGGCGACCTATATTAACAATAACCTAAAGTCTCTTTGCCAACAGGAAGGAGTGCATTTTGCGAATTTTTGGAACAGTTTCTACGGCAGGAGGGACTTGTTCCTCGGAGATGGACTTCATCTTAATGACGTTGGAGCTGCGCGTTTAGGAAGACTATTTCATAATACTGTCTCTTCTTTTCAGGCTGCCGTAACTCGAACGGTCCCAGCGTAAATTCCACAAATTTCCCCTGCGCTCGCGAAGGTGTGCAATTACAAACAATTTGAAGGTTCTATCCTTAAATGCTCGTAGCTTACGAAATAAAATAAACGAATTTTTTTCTTTAATTGCTTGTAAAGACTATGATTTAATTGCGATAAATGAATCGTGGCTTAGCACTGAAACACGTGACTTTGTAGGGGAGTATCAAATTAGAGGTTATAGACTTTTTGTTAAAAACAGAATAGGTAGGCGAGGAGGCGGTGTTATGTTGTATATCAAAGATAATATTGCGAACGTTATAGAAGTAAAGCACACAATTCCAGAACCAATAGATTCGACTATAGCAGAACTTAAATTGAACGATTTCAAACTTGTTGTTGCGGTTATATATAGGCCCCCTAATCAAACAGCTGATACGGACGAAGCGTTATATCGTGAACTAAAGAGAATAATAGGTAGTGAGCAGGCTTTAGTTATGGGTGACTTTAATTGCGCCAACGTGAATTACGATACAATGCAGGGAGACGCGGAAGGTAATCGTTTAGTTAATTTTCTCGAGGATAGCTTTCTTATTCAAAAGGTTGGGGAACCTACGAGGTTGGACAGTATTTTAGATTTAGTAATAACTACGGATGATAGGCTAATTACTGATCTTCAAGTAATAGAACCGTTAAGCAATAGCGATCACAATATGGTAGAGTTTGTCCTCTCAGTAAGTCACTCGAAACCAGCTAACTCGACTAAAATTCCTAACTTCCAGCACGCAGACTTTTGTAAATTTCGAAATAAATTGTCACACGTCAATTGGGAAAACGTAATGGGGAACTCCAACGCAAAACTAATGTGGGAATCGTTTGAAACAGTATTTAGGACTATAAATGAGGAATGTGTACCGTACAAAATTAAGCGTGCGAAAGTAAATAACAAGCCCTTGTGGTTTACTTCTAGAGTAGGAGACATTATAAAGAGTAGAGATAGGGCTTATAGGCTACATAAGTGCGATAAAGACAATTTGTGGTTACGAAACAACTACATATCTCTAAGGCGTGAAGCGAAAAGTGATAAAAAAGTCCAAGCGCGAATTTGAAATCTCCATAGCTCGTGACGGTAAAGAAAACCCCAAGCGATTCTTTCAATACGTCAACAATAGAAATCCAGTAAAAAGTGTCTTGGGGCCGTTGAAAAATGTTAACGGAGATCTAGTTTCTGAAAACAAGGAAATGGCTACCTTGCTAAACGTTCTTTACGTCAGTTTTTACTATAGAAGATGTAACGAATATCCCTACGGTCATAGACATAATACCTTTGATAATGGTAATATTTTGGATAATATTGTGGTTAGTGAAGGGAGGTAATGCGCTATATTGATAAAATGAAAACGCGTAAATCACCGGGGCCGGATTCCATATATCCCATACAACTAAAAGAATTAAAAGATAGCATTGTTGTGCCGCTAACAAAGATTTTTAATGCGTCTATTTCTGAGGGGTGCGTACCAGATAATTTCAAGTTAGCAAACGTAACACCTATCTTTAAGAAAGGCGATAAAGGTGCGGCGGGAAATTATAGGCCAATCAGTTTAACGTCTGTTGTAGGTAAGCTACTGGAATCAATAATTAGGGATCGTATAGTCGAACACTTAGAATTGCATAACTTAGTTAGAAATACGCAGCACGGTTTTAGGCGAAACAAATCTTGCTTAACTAATCTTTTAGAATTTTTTCAAAGCGTGGTTGACGTTTACGATAGTCATCGGGCGGTTGATGTAGTGTATTTAGATTTTCAAAAAGCGTTTGACACCGTACCGCACAAAAGACTCATTGAGAAAACTAAGGCTCATGGAATCAGGGGTGTAGTAATAAATTGGATAGAAGAGTGGTTGCGAGGTAGGAAACAGAGGGTGGTCGTTGATGGAGCGGAGTCGTGTTGGGCTAATGTAGCGAGTGGCGTTCCTCAGGGTTCTGTATTGGGCCCCTTGCTTTTTCTTATATATATTAACGATTTAGATGTCGGCCTAGTCAGTACAGTTTCAAAGTTTGCGGATGACACGAAGCTGGGTGGTAGGGCGATTAATGACGAAGATAGAGGTAAAATCCAGAATGATCTGAATAAAATCGTTGATTGGTCAGTCACATGGCAAATGAGATTTAACGTCGATAAGTGCAAAATTTTACATATAGGTTCGCGTAACGGTAATTTTGCGTATAGTATGTCAGGGAAAGAGTTGATAAGCGTAGAGCAGGAAAAAGATTTAGGAGTTATAGTCACTGGTGATTTAAAAGTAGCGAAACAAAGTACAGCAGCGGTCAATAAAGCGAACAAAGTGTTAGGTTTTATAGCTCGGAATTTTGAGTACAAATCGCGCGATATTATAGTTCCTCTTTATAAATCATTAGTTAGACCCCATTTGGAGTACGCGATCCAATTTTGGAATCCGCATATGCGCAAAGATATAGACAAAATCGAAAGAGTTCAAAGACGAGCAACTAAGATGATTCCGTCGCTTAGGTCAAAGTCGTACGAGGATAGGCTTAAAGAGTTAAAATTGACTACACTCGAGACTAGGAGGCTAAGGGGTGATCTAATCCAGGTTTTCAAAATTATGAATGGGTTCGATAACGTAGATAGAGATAGCTTTTTCGAAATATCTCAATATAATAGGACTAGAAATAACGGGTGTAAGTTGACAAGTAGAAGGTTCGAGACAGCAGTTGCCAAAAACTTTTTTACGCATAGAATAGTAAATAGTGGAATAGTTTGCCGGTAGAAGTAATTAGTAGCACGTCTATAAACATGTTTAAAAATCGATTAGACGCATATGTTGATAGATTGGGTATAGTTTAAGGTAGTAAAATTAAGGGTTGGATAAGATAGATTTTGATTCTCTTTTCATTAAAGATCACAATAACCAGACTAGAGGTCATAGTATGAAATTATTTAAGCCAAGATGTAGAACAAATTTAAGAAAACAGTTTTACAAGTGTTGTGGGATATAGGGAGGCAGCATCTTGGGTTAGGGGATACTCTCTGTCCTTACACACCCCATTTAAAGAGATTCCTCTGCCGAGCGGTGCCCCCATAGTACTGTGAGGTATTGAAAAACTCATGATCTTCACTTGCCCCACAAACACCTTTAAATGGGAGACCCATAATGGGTGCACACACACATTTCTACATTACTGTAAAGTCTTTACAGCCACACCTACACTTTTCCTCCTAAGTATATATATTGTAATGTGTATGGTTGTAAATTGTGACTTGGTCCGCAATTGATATGGACCGTGACTTATTTTTGGTTGGCAAGGTACTGGTATTCATGGATTCCGTAATGAAATTGACTGGATTCTTTGGATCTGATATATTTGCATGTCGGTTATAAATAGATATAGAGCAGTGGTTCTCAACCTTTTTTTAACCATCGCCCCCTTGAAATTTTTTTGCTCACTCTATTTTCAAATCGCCCCCCTACACACACAAAAAAAAGTGAAATAAAAAAACTTTCAAACTTACTATTTTATTTAATGAGATCCTTGAGATTTGTGTTTTTCTACTAAATATGCAATGTTCAGTTCAATGTCGCTGAGCTTAATTCTTATGTCACCTCTTCTGCATACATCCAATCTGTTTCTTTCCTTTGTTAGTAATTTATTCACTGAACTAAACCCAGTTTCAACCATATATGATGTTGGAAAACAGACAATTATTTTGGCCATTTCGGTCCATAACCTTGGATATAGTGTTTTACAGTCTTTTAATGACCAGAATTCAGTCTTTCCTACTTTATCATACATGTATTTTGAGTTATTATTGCATCGTAATTCAATTAATTCTTCTTGAATTTCTTCTTCAGCTGAACTAACATCACAATTAAATGGATCTAACATCCATGGTTTTACTTCAAAGGAAAATAAATCAGAGAATCTTTTGTTCATGGCACTTTTTAACGAACATAAGTGTCCAGAATACGTTTCAAGATCCATTTTGGTAAGTGAAGAACAAATTTCTGCCAGCTCAGGCATGCTGTGAAACATTTTTTTAAGTAAATTATCTTGAAAAATTTCCAATTTTTCAGTAAATGCTTTCAATACTGTTTTACAATCAATCAATGTAATAAATTTTTTGAAGTTGAAGTGATACCTCATTAAGCTTTCGAAATATCCAAGCCATATAATATATGTTATTTTTATGTTTTCTTATTTCTTTAGCAATATCTCCGTCCCCTTCACTTTCTAGAAAGTTAACTATGGTATCAAAAAGGTTTATAAATCTTGCTAAGCAATTTCCTTTGGAGAACCATCTGACTTCCGTATGTAAAAGAAGTCTTACATACTGTTCATCATGATCAGAACAAAACTTCCTGAATAGGTGATCATATTTGCTATGTGATTTTATTTTATTGATAGTTTTAATAACTATACCAAGTGAATAATGTAGAATTGGACTCATATTTTTTGCTACAAGATTATGTCTGTGAACAATGCAATGTATTGCAATGATTCCAGAACATATTTTTTTCAAATGTGCTACGAGGCCTTTATGCCTTCCGACCATTGAGGTAGCACCATCAGTTGCAATCGATATCAAATTTTCTAATGGAACTTTATTTTCATCAAACCAGGATCTTAAAGCAATAAAAATAGATTCCCCAGTAGTGTCAATTTCTAGGTATTTCACAAATAATATATCTTGTTTCAATTTACAATCATCATTAAAATAACGTACATACGCCATGAGAAGGGCCTTGTTATCAACAACTGTGGACTCATCAACCTGAATTGAGAAATTAGTTTTTTTCAATCTTTCAACTAGTTGTTCTTCAATATTCACTGACATTTCATCAATTCGTCTTCGAATTGAATCGTTGCTTAATGGTAAACTTTTTAAGATACCTGAAGGATCTTCATGCATCACATTTGAAATAACAGTTTCTAATATAGGCTTTATGACTTTCTCAGTAATTGTATGAGGACAGCCATTTTTTGCAACAATTTTTGCAATCTCATATGACGCAACATTGGCTTCATCTAATTTGATATCTTTTTTTAAAAAATGTGTAAGTTAGGTTGCTGCTCAAAATTGGTTTTCAATTTTTTGAAATAGTCAACGGTTTTATTAGCTTTATCTGGATGCTTCCTTTTGAAATGGTCAAGAAGTCTTGAAGGTTTTAAAGCTTCATTCGAAAGAGTACTATTACATAAAAGACACAGGCTTTTTTGGATCGAGAGGGCTTTCAATAAAACCGTAAGATAGGTATTCACCAAGGTATTGGCGACACTTTTTCTTTGCTCCACTTGACATTACTAAGGGGTCTTGTGCATTATGTAATTACAATAAAAAATTGACAACGATAAAGTATTTAAAAAATATCTGAAATTTGAAAAAAAGGGTTTAGATGTGTCATTAGCAAGGCTGTGGAGTTAGTACACAAAACCTCCAACCTCAACTACTCAATTTTTTGTCCTTCTGACTCAATCTCCAACTCAGACTAGCAAACTAGGTGTAATAGGCTTAATAATTGTACTTTTAATTTTGCTATGATGCTAGTTATACAAGATGTCATTTCATCACAATCATGTGAATCATCAGGCTACTTTTTTAATTAAAAAATTTAAAAGGCACTAGTTTGGCAGCTAAAAAGCACTAAAAGCGCACTAAAAATAATAATCACGTTATCATTTTAGTAGCGCAAGCCTAATTTTAAGTTCAAGTAGCCTCATTCCCGAGAAGTAGGCCAAACTGACATCCTCCGCCTTAAACCTTGCAACGTTTTCAAAGGAAAATCACATTTATACATGTGTTAGCACTCCTTATTTATGAATTTTTATCAGATAAGAAAGCGAACATTCGAAACTCTATTTTATTCTTAAGAAGCACTAATTGAGTGATTAAATTGAGTGACTAGAAACGTGACAACGAGGTCATTGTCTCCGTACTCGAAACAAGGGACAAACGCGAAAATTAAGAAGCACTAAAGCACTAAAAGAAAAATCAATGATAATAGATAATAGCACAAAAAATAACACCCGCCCACGCTTCTAATTAGGTAAGAACTGACGCACCGTATGCGTAACCGTCACTAAGCCGCTATAGAATGCTTTGAATGACGACCCCGCCCCACTGCACTTCTCATTGGTCAATTCCCTTTAACGTCATCGACGGCACAATACATACTCCGAATAGTGTTTCAAAACCATTGATGAGCAATTCGAAAATAATTTTATTTTAATCGTTGCCTAAATAAATTTTCGCCCCCCTTCAGTCAAAGTTTCGCCCACTTTCGCCCCCCAAGAATTTCATTTTCGCCCCCAGGGGGGCGAAATCGCCCCCGTTGAGAAACCCTGATATAGAGTGTAACATATTTATGGATATTGGTCTATTATGACTTGATCCTCCGGATCCAGAGATTCTATCTTTAGTTTTAAATTGATAATTAATTAGTTTTAAATTGATAATTATTTAGTTTTGTACAAATTGGTTGTGCCAATGTACAGGCAGTTTTTACATAGTGGAGCCACCTCGATGGGCCGAAGTGGCCCCTAGTGTGCCCATTATAAAAATTTATTGTGTTCTTATGTTCTTTGTGGTTCGGAACCCACGTAAAATTGTAGGTCCCCTCCGCCACCACGGAGGACATGCACAATACACAATTACGAACACAGTTAGGTAGCCCAGCCATGAGTGGATCCTAGGGTCTTTGTTGGTCTGAAACATTATAACATTATAACATTATATCAAAGCTATTGACTTCTCCTTAGGGAAACGGGGCTTACAGATGAAAAGAAGGACCAACACAACAACAAACATTTTCGTTTATTTTTTATACTTCAGACGTTTCGACAAATCTTTTGTCATCATCAGTGAATTATAAGTCTTAAAACCTTAAAACAAAAATACTAAACTCCCCATAACTACAGTACAAAAAGAAACCAGATATATTAAATTACCTTTTTATGGTTATTTATCATTGCGTATTCGAGGTGAAGTGTCCAAACTGCCCAAGTCTAGTTATCCCCAAATAAATTTTAGATTCGCCCTCGTCAACCCACTTAAATGATCAAATTTTTTAAAGTTCAAAGACAAATTCCCCAAAACTGCATGCCCTAATGTTTATAAATACACGTGCGACAGCTGTAAGGCTGCGTATATTGGCAGTACTCAACTCCAACTGGAGGTACGCCTTTCTCAACATTTGGGCTTATCAATCCGTGCCAACCGTCCCCTCAGTAGCCCACCACAATCCGCAATTAGAAACCATAGTAATGAAAACAACCATCCTCTTCACAAAACTCAGTTCGAAATTCTAACTAGATCCAATAACCTTACAGAACTCCAAATTTTAGAATCTTTGTACATCTATAGAAACAAACCTTCCATTAACAATAATAGTTCATCTTACAAATTACAGCTCTTCTAACTAACCAACCAACTTTCATAGACATATCATACCATCTAATTAACTGACCATACAGTTTTCTCTCAGTTTCTGCCAAATATGGAGGTTGACGTAAACATTCTGTATTTACCAGTTGAGGTAATTTTAATTTAATTTAATTTTAATGATTTTAATTTTCTTTTGTATTGATGTAATTTTAATGATTTTAATTTTCTTTTGTATTGATGTAATTTTCATTATTCTCATTTTTGTTTTAAGGTTTTAAGACTTATAATTCACTGATGTTGACAAAAGATTTGTCGAAACGTCTGAAGTATAAAAAATAAATGAAAATGTTTGCTGTTGTGTTGGTCCTTCTTTTCATACATATATATATATGAATAGAAACGACATAAGTATTAAGGAACGTTTCTGCACACGAGGAGGAGAGATAACGAAATAATGAAAAATGAGGCGAACCGCCTGGGAATCGAACCCAGGGCCTTCCAATTGCCGGTCGGACGCTCTACCATTATGCTACGGACCTCACTCAATCACAAATCGAAATTCTCCCAAATAGGGCAGAAACCAATGCCCTCAGAGAGCACCCTCGCAAATCGTGAATATGCGCAAATAACTGCAATGACCGCGCAGTATATAAATGAATAGAAACGACATAAGTATTAAGGAGGTCCGTAGCATAATGGTAGAGCGTCCGACCGGCAATTGGAAGGCCCTGGGTTCGATTCCCAGGCGGTTCGCCTCATTTTTCATTATTTCGTTATCTCTCCTCCTCGTGTGCAGAAACGTTCCTTAATACTTATGTCGTTTCTATTCATTTATATACTGCGCGGTCATTGCAGTTATTTGCGCATATTCACGATTTGCGAGGGTGCTCTCTGAGGGCATTGGTTTCTGCCCTATTTGGGAGAATTTCGATTTGTGATTGAGTGAGGTCCGTAGCATAATGGTAGAGCGTCCGACCGGCAATTGGAAGGCCCTGGGTTCGATTCCCAGGCGGTTCGCCTCATTTTTCATTATTTCGTTATCTCTCCTCCTCGTGTGCAGAAACGTTCCTTAATACTTATGTCGTTTCTATTCATTTATATACTGCGCGGTCATTGCAGTTATTTGCATATATATATATATATATATATATAATTCTAAGCAGTGGCCTCTTGCGGACTTTCTTTTGCCGCAGATTCGGTTTCGTCGAGTTTCACTTTCTTTACTAGCGAAGACTCCTTACCACCTTCTTCTGCAGGTCGCTTCTCAGATTCACCATTTGATTCTTGCTTTTCTTCAGCGTGTTCATCGTGGCCATTTTCAGAGGTTCCATTCTCTTTTGGGGTTGCCTCCTCTTCCTCTTCTTCTTCTTCTTCCTCCTCCTCCTCTTCCTCTTCCTCTTCGGCGGGTTTTTCTTCTTCTTTGGTCTCCTCTACCTTCTTTTCGGGAGAAGCAGATGCTTCCTTCTTCTCTGGGGCTTTGTCTCCGGGGCTATATTTTTTTTTTTCACTTGGGCCTTCTCAGGTACTTCGGGAGCGGCAACTGACTCAGTGGTGTTATCGGCCACTTTTAATGTGATTAACAATTAATAAAGCGAAAAATAAATAGAAATTTTTGACAGAGCAACTCAACTGAGGTGTACTCGTAAGTAAGGCATTTCCTGTCCATTTGGTGTATAATATTCCATGGATTTTAGGTCTTC
The DNA here is from genome assembly GCA_023014485.1 of Bathynomus jamesi. Classification (NCBI taxonomy): domain Eukaryota; kingdom Metazoa; phylum Arthropoda; class Malacostraca; order Isopoda; family Cirolanidae; genus Bathynomus; species Bathynomus jamesi. The sequence goes on along the minus strand of JAJOZX010002525.1, from coordinate 305,149 downwards.
TCTTTTTCCGTACCGTAACAGCTGAAATTTCTCCGTGTTAAACTTCATATTGTTGTCTTCCGTCCACTTGTAGATTCTGTTTATGTCGGTTTGTAGAGATCCTATATCTTCTGGGTTTCTTATTTTTCTACTGATCTTTGTGCCATCCGCAAAGGATGTTACTGTGCTGTCTCTGGTAACGTTCTCATCTATGTCAGTTAGCATGATTATGAGGAGTAGTGGAGCTAATACTGTTCCTTGTGGTACTGAGCTGAGGACCTCTGATTCTGATGAAGATACTCCTTGTGCTGTAACGACTTGCCGCCGCTTACTAAGGAAATTATATATCCATTTCCCTACTTTTCCTGTTATTCCCATATATCTCAGTTTATGTATTATGTATTATGCATTTTATATATATATATATATATATATATATACTGTGTGTGTTATATATATATATATATATATATATATATATATATATATATATATATATAAAGCCGCTGTGAAATTTTGGTTTCGTAGTCAAAGCTCCAAGTTTTACTGGGATGGGTTTCAAAAACTTATTTATCGTTGGCGTAAATGTATTGAGGTGGAGGGTGATTTTATAGAAAAGTAAATGTATCGTTTTGAAGAATAAACTCTAAGGTCCATATATGCTTTTGTTTCGATAAAATCCTTCAACCCGTTTAAAATTTATTTAAGTGGAGGCATTTTCAGTCAGCCCAGCCTCGTGAAAAAATATATTCACGAGGGTATATTGTGTATATACTGTATATATACAGGGCGTCCCAAAAAAATGTATACACACTTTAACAGCTGATAGCTCAATTGATGTTTCTTTCTTTCCAAGTTAAACCCATGAGAATTAATAATGGCAGTCAGACTAAGCTTTGAACAAAGGAAATTCATTCTAAAATGCTACTGGAAGTGTGAAAACGCAGTTGAAGTGCAAAGACAGTTTAGGAGGGAGTTTCAAACAGATCCACCAACGCGACTTACCATCACTCGAATTAGAGATAAGTTTGAAGCCGATGGAACTGTTCAGAATGTCCACAAGAAGCGTTCCGGAAGACCACGAACATCGACAAGCCCCACAAAGCAAGAAAGAGTACTGGAAACGTATCACCAAAGTCCAAGAAAATCTGTGCGGCAAGCGAGTCGTGAGGTAGGAATTTCAGAATCGTCTGTCCAACGCATTTTGAAGCGCTGTCAATGGAAAAGTTACATTCCAAGATTAGTCCATGCTATTAATGAAGATGATCCGGACCGAAGAGTGGAGTATTGCGAGTGGTACTTGGCACGATGTGGATGTGGATTGGACGAAGGGGTTTCGTAGAATACCCTCCGCGTTCACCAGACCTCACACCACTAGACTTTTTTTATGGGGATACTTAAAAGACAAAGTCTACGCTATAAAACCTGCAACAGTCGCTGAATTGAGAGCAGCCATTGAACGAGAATGCACACAAATACCAAACGAAATGTTTCGTGATGTTTGCGATTCCATTGCTTCGCGTTATCAGCAGTGCCTGGACCAGAACGGACGTCAGTTTGAAAACAGGCGTTGACAAAACAATTAAATAATGTCTGTAGATTCTATTACATTTTGAAAATGAAATGTATTTTAATAAACACTGCCTTTATAATTATTTAAAGTGTGTATACATTTTTTTGGGACGCCCTGTGTATATATATATATATATATATATATATATATATATATATATATATATATATATATATATATATATACCCACAATTTTTTATTTTCTTATCAGGCGCCCCCTTGGCACTCCCCCAATTTCTCCCTCCACATATTTGCATCCCCCATCACACACACACACACACACATATATATATATATATATAGTGGTATAGTGGTTAGGGTCGCTGACTAGGGTTCGGATTCCACCTTGAACTGTAGGTCTTAGGTGGAGTGAGGAGCGTGACCTTCGTCAGAATGAATAATTCGGGCGGAAGGAAAACCAAAGTTAACTAAGATATATATATATATATGGGCTATTTTTTTGAGAGGAGGGGCGACAAACATGACCTTCGTGAAATGAGGAATCATCGCACGGAACATTTAAAAGGTTGATAGGTGTATATACGGGGCTCCAATAAACCGTAGCCCCCCCGCCCATGGCCTAAACCATTGGAGGTACAGTAAAACTAAACATACCTTACAAAAGAGAATTTAATCCTGCATTTAATGAGAAACAATTAAAACTTGGTGTTCCCACCATTGGCTTCCAAGACAGCCTGAATTCGCTTTCGGTAGCTTGCCAAAAGTGACGTGAATAGATCTTGATCGTTACGAAAATTTGCTAAAACAGTTTCAATGTGTTGCGTCATTGTATCCTTCGAAAATCGATTTGCTGCAGGTTCTTGAAACAAGAGACATTCAACCTTGTCCAAAGAAATCGATCTCATGGTTCCGCAACAACTGTTGAGTGGCTAATGCCTTAAAGCAGGGGGCCTTATCGTGCAGAAGTGTGACCTGATCGACATCCATAACATTGTTTGGGTTTCTTAGAAAAAGAATGACATGCTGGGATAGAATAATATCACGAAAATACTGTCCATCCCAACTCTGACCATTTGCTTCAGCACCCACATGAGCTTCTTTGCAGTGAACAAAACAAACACACCAACACAGTCTGGACTTTTTAATAATTCGCAATAATGTTCATTGTCATCGATTTCATCTGGTGTTGTGGCCCACACTCGATCATTTTGGTAGTTAGGCCGACGTGTTACGTAAACAAAAAATTCATCGGAGACAGCTAAATGCATGAAATCATCCACATCCCAATCTTCAAGATAATAGGCAAACCACATTCTGTCATCGATGTTAAGTTGAGTTTTTCTTGGCTTTGGAAGTTCAAGCCAAGGCTTTAAACCTTGCTTATGACGGTACAGTCGAATGATCTCACCACTAACGATCTTTCCTCTCAACACTTCGATCTCTCTAGAAAGTTTAGCACAGCTGTTTTTCCGCTTGCGCGTACCGCTTTCAATGATGTCCTTTGTTTCCTGAGAGAGTGGCAAATTTGGGCGCCCAGATTTGGTTGTATCCATTTCACATTCATCCAAAGTTTTATTCCAATTTCTTTCACTCCTTCGCAACTTTTTGGCAAACCCATGAACGTGTTATAAAGGTGGCTCCAGCATCACGAGCTTCCCGAAATGTTATTGCTGGTATGCGATCTATCACACGTTGCGTCTCCGAATCACCAATTAATTGAGAAGCCATTATATTATCACTTTATCAGCTAGAGTAATTTTAATACCTGCAATAAAGAATTTTATATATTTTTATAATCACTAAAAACTATTTCAATATAAGTAAACATTTAAGCTGCAAATGGGGGGGCTAAGGTTTTTTGGAACCCCTTATATATATATATATATATATATTAGTGATGTAGCGGATGTCATTTTTTTCACATCCGCGGATGCGGATGCGGATGAGGATGTTTGATTTCAACATCCGCGGATGCGGATGCGGATGCGGATGTCTACATTTTCGTTATTTTTTAGGATATATTCGAGATTTGTTGTGTTTAACGTATATAATAAGTTATTATATAGAGAGAGCTGTAGCTATAATGTAGTATAATTGATTAATTGTACAATAATTGCTGTACTTTTCTCTGAACATATAAAATAATATCAGGCATCTAACTAATATAGAAATCAATTAGTGAATTCGTCTGCAAATAAATTCGTTATATTTTGTTGAGTTTCAGCCACAATTAGAAACCATAATTGTGTTACCTGGATGCGGGACGTGAACCCAACTCAAATGCACCCCACCGACCTCTTTCCCCAACCTCCACCCTTATAGAAAGAGATCTTTAATTAGCTTGATAACTATCTATATTAAGTTTAAAGTTTTATTAGGCATATTTATAAATGAGTAATTAAAATAAAGTAAACTAAGATGTTCATCGTTTAATGTTCAAACTTAATTATAGGAAGGTTATGCTTAAGGAACATTAACTTTTCTGCCTTTTCTGCTACCAGTCTGTTTCTCTTTTCATCATATATTAATCCAGCACTGCTAAATAATCTCTCGCTTGGTACGTTTGTTGGAGGACAGGCTAAATGTTTCCTTGCAAGTTTACTCAAGTATGGATAGATATTCTGCGTATTTTTCCACCAACTAATAGGATTGTCACATGCAGCCAGGCGTTTTTCTTGGTGATAGCTCTCGATCATTTTTACTACATCTTTTGACATCGCGTAGGTCTCGTCATTGCTGCTTGACTCAAGAAACTGAGAGACAGATTCTGTGATAGATTTGCTTGTTGAAGGTGTTGGTTCTGTCACTGAAACTTTTATTCTTTTGGTGGGTGGCGAAGCGACAGATTCAAGAGATTGAAGCTCTTCAACTGCTTTGCCAAGTGATGATTTAACTCGTTCTAATGTACTAGGTGAAAATAACTTAGCTTTGTAACCTGGATCTAAGTAGGTTGCAAGAGAGTAACTTCATACAAGAACAGCCTCTCGTCTTGTCGCTTGCATCACTTTTGCGCACAATGAACTAGTTCTATTAATATAGTAGAATTTGATAATTTCCGCTTATTAATGACGTTTTATCTCAACGGTCCACATCCGCACGACATCCGCAGTCCAAAGTGCGGATGCGGACGCGGATGCGGATGCGAGAAAATGTGCGGATGTTCCGCGGATGCGGATGCGGATGTGACCTACATCACTATTATATATATATATATATATAATTTATTTAAAAATTTTAGGTTAGGCTAGGTTAGATACCCCTCGCACTTTCTGCATCCCCAATTTTCCCCACTTCCCCTTATCTTACCACTCTTCCCCCTTACCATTCCCCCCACACCAATTTGAGAGATTAAATTTTTGCTTTTTTCCTTTCCTCTCTTTCCTCCCCCCTCTTTCCCCTCACTGGCACCCGCAACCCCTCGCACCATTTCCACCCATACTACTATATTTTCTCATATCATGTTAATAAACTCTTCGCTGGTGTGGTCTTCTCTAAATCCAAATTGGGTTTTTGTTAGGATGTCCTATTTAGCTAATAATTATTTGATTAGTCTACTGTATACGATTCTTTCAAGTACTTTAATTAAAGTTGGTAATATGGAGATTGGCCGGTAATTGGATGGAGAATCAGGACTGCCTGATTCGAATACTGGGCAAACCATGGCTATCTTCAGATAACAATGGACATTAAATTTGCTACTGAAACAAACTGAGGTGATTTAGGGTAATTTAATGGCACTGATTTCAAAAATGTAGTCAGAATTTTTCCATCACCTTTAGATTTTAAGTTACTGACGTATATCAATTATTTGACAGCGCTGTGTGCAATATCATGTAATCAGCTCAGTGTAATGAACTGTATCAGCCTTGCTTCATTCCCACACTCAGTAAATTCGCCCAGAAATAACAAATCCCTCATGCTCAACTTGCTAGCACAGTCGAGTAGTCTCTTGTCTGAATATGAAGGGGGTGGAGTCATATGAAGGGGGCAGAGTCAGACGTCTCTCTCTCTCTCTCTCTCTCTCTCTCTCTCTCTCTCTCTCTCTCTCTCAATGTTCTCTTTAGCCTCTCAGTTATTTAGTTCGACACTTCGCGTAGCTTTGTGTACAATTAAAATTAAATCCAGTGTTCTATATTTCGCAGAACTGTGTTTGCTGCACTTTTAATTTCTAGTTTTGTGAACATAAATTCTTTTCTATTCTTCACAGATCATTAGAAATGGTGGCTGCCTCAAGTTTAAGTAAAATTCGGAAATGTAAAAATCACCCAAACAGTGTTTGCTACATTTGTGGAAAATACATTACAGTTTCATAAAAGAAGAACATCATACACAAAGTGAAGGTGGCTTACTACCACTACTTTGGGTGTAAGATTGGTGAGCAAGAAAAATACTGGGCTGCATGTGCGTTGTACAGTTTGCACATCTGGCTTGACACAGTGGCTGAATAAGAAGAGAGTAATTATGTCATTTGCAGTTCCGATGATATAGCGTGAGCCTAAAGATCATCTAACTGACTTATGTTTGCATGACAAATGTTTCTGAACATTCAAGCAAGACTAAGCAATATATTAGTTATCCAGATATTGCATCTGCAATGAAACCAGTACCCCATGGGGATGGTCTTCCAGTGCTACATCCACCGGAAAATTCAGAAGCAGATGGGTCATCCTGCGATGAAGATAATAACTCATCGTCATCCTCTTCATCTAGTTCTTCTATGGCACCTCAGAATAAACCGCCCCATCTGATCACACAAAACGAACTAAGTGATCTGATTCGTGATTTGGCTCTATCAAAGCAACATGGAGAATTTCTTGGCTCTCGCTTGCAGCAGTGAAATTTAGTAGCTCCAGGCACAAAAGTTTCAATTTATCGAAATCGCCATCAAAATCTTGCTCTTCATTATAGCATGCAAGATAGTTTGTGTTTCTGTGCCAATGTTGATGCACTAATGGAAGAACTGGGTACTGAGTATCATCCTCAAGAATAGAGACTTTTTATAGATTCTTCTAGGGTTAGTCTGAAAGCTGTACTTTTGCACAATGGGAACACTAATCCATCGATTCCTCTTGCTCATACTGTGAACATGACAGAAACCTATGAAAGCATGCAGACTATCCTTAAAGCCATCAAATATGATCAACATAGGTGGAACATCTGTGGTGATCTAAAAGTGATTGAACTACTTCTAGGATTGCAGGGTGGGTATACCAAACATTGCTGCTTTTTATGTCTCTGGGACAGTTGAGATGATAAAAATCATTTCATAAAGAAGAAATGGCCACTGAGAGAGAGTTACATCTCAGGAAAACAGAACATAAAAAATCACCGTTTAGTGAATCCTCAAAATGTGTTTCTACCCCCTCTTCATATCAAACTCGGACTCATGAAGAATTTTGTAAAAGGAATGAACAAAGATGGCAATGGCTTCAGATATCTTTCTAATAAGTTCCCAAAAATCAGTGAAGCTAAATTGAAAGCAGGTATATTTGTTGGGCCACAGATTCGGGAAGTGCTGATGGATATTGATTTTGAGAAAATGCTCAGTCAGAAAGAACTTGCTGCATGGATTTCATTCAAATTGGTTGCCCATAATTTCTTAGGAAATCGCAGAGATGAAAACTATGTTGGGATGATAAATGATATGCTCGAGAACTACCGAAATATTGGGTGTCGGATGTCATTAAAGATGCACTTCTTACACTCCCAAGTCCCCATCTAGACTTCTTCCCAAATGACTTAGGTGCAGTGAGCGATGAACATGGTGAACGCCAAGATATCTCTACAATGGAACAGCACTATCAAGGACGATGGAATCCAGCGATGATGGGAAATTACTGTTGGTTCTTACAGCGTGAAACTGAGAACATGAACAAAAGGCGCAATAAGTCAAGCAAATATTTTGCAAAAAAAAATAAATAAGAAATAGTACTACGTGTTTTGACAGTACTCAAATGTATTTTCAGTAAATATTGCAATCTTAATGTACTCAATCCTTTTTTCCATTAATATCTATATTATGTATGTAATGTTACTCGTTAGTAGTACATATGTATTAGTAGGTCACTGAGTTGATTAGTATATCGTTGTCGTAGTATGTCGTATGTTTATCAATAAAGAATTAGGAGATGGATGAAATAAATGGTAATCAGGAGCTTGGTATGACCAGGTGGGAGAGGGGTGGGTCCTGGCTGGGTCATTTGTTTCTTCCATATCCTATTTGTAATAGTTATAGTGTGTCTGTTATCGTTTTAAAACATTCTTCAATGCAATTTTCAAAGCACAAGTAAAGTTTTTACAGGAAAAGTTATTTTTTTTACTATGAATAAAAATATTTTGAGTGACCTTATCATAACTCAAAACCTAGAGGTGATCAGTAATTCTAAACTAGATTTTTGAAATTACCACTGTCAAATTACTCTGAAAAAGGTGCATTTTCTCCAGTAGCAGAAGAAAATTTTTTTTGTTGCCCCGTGATATTCAGGGAATACACCTTGTACTATTGACTCCTTCATTACATCTTGTAAGTGGAGTTGCTATATCATCTGATATTAGTTAATATATTTTTTATGTCGATAATATTTGTTTTAAATCGATAATAATAATAATTTAAGATTAATGCATACTCTAATTAATAATTCTCATTCATGATTTATGTACTCGTATTACGAGGGTCGGCATGAAAGTAATGCCTCTTATTTTTCAGTTCGTAAATACAACGACCCTCGTATTAATAATAATTATCTGTTTTATTTTTAATTAAGAAACCAGTAAAACCTAAAGCTTAAGGGCCAAATTAAATAAAATAAGTAGTCCAGTTTCGCAATTATTCATGTCATTGTAAATTGTAAAAGTACTCTATTTATTTTATTAATAAAGGTTATTCATTTCAATTCAATTCAATTCAGGATTATTCCCGACCAGTCAAAACTTGATACTTCTCTGATAAATTTCAATTTATTAATACATTTGTGGGGTCTATCGTCAATTTTTATTTAATGACACTGAAAAGAGAGATATAAAATTCAAACTGAGTGACCAACTTTGGAAATCAGAAATAAGAATTGCAGTGATAAAAATCAAACCAAATGTATTTATTAATAATTAATAATAATGATAATAATAATAATTAATGACTCCGTCTGTAAATACAGAAAAGAAATCTTTGTGAAATTATTAAAACTCAAAAAAGGAAAATTAATTAATTCCTGTTATGTACGAGACGGTATAATATATGCCCGTAAGTATTATAGGGTGGATCGATTTTACATTTTTTTCGATTTCCATATTCTAATAGAGACAAAAACTTGCGCATGCATGAGAAAATAGCCTCTGCAAAATCTTAGCTTAATAGGTAATCATCTTCTGCCCCCGGCAGAGCGGTGAAAATCATATTTTAGTAGTCAAAAACGTATTTTTAAACCCTAGCCTAGTCATAAAATTTTGCGTGTGTGTTATTTCATGCCTAAGCAACGATATAAATGCTATGGGAAATATATAAATGCATTATTTAAGACAAAGAGCCGATCTGAAAATATGTATATTATACATATTTTCAGATCGGCTCTTTGTCTTAAATAATGCATTTATATATTTCCCATAGCATTTATATCGTTGCTTAGGCATGAAATAACACACACGCAAAATTTTATGACTCTAGGCTAGGGTTTAAAAATACGTTTTTGACTACTAAAATATGATTTTCATCGCTCTGCCGGGGGCAGATGATGATTACCTATTACGCTAAGATTTTGCAGAGGCTATTTTCTCATGCATGCGCAAGTTTTTGTCTCTATTAGAATATGGAAATCGAAAGAAATGTAAAATCGATCCACCCTAGATAAGTAAGTCTCAGACAGGGCAAAGAGTGTCGATTCGTACTCAACATGATTTCGACAACTTTCGGCAGCATCTACATTAAAATTGCAATCAATATAACCCGTGTGCTAGGTAAACCTATTACTCTTATATATCGGGTGTTCCACTTAAAACCGGCCCGCTTGCAAACTCACTTTTATTTTGTAGACTAAGTGTACACTCTTACAGAAAGTGTTGGAAATGCGAACCCTGAGAATCGATACATTTTTGTGTTCGTGTTATCATATTCAAGTACACCTGACGCAAAACGGTGAGTTTGCAAGAAATTTTTATTTATTTTTTTACTTCCCATACTCCAGCGGGCCGGTTTTAAGTGGAACACCCCTTATAATAGTAATAATAATAATTAAAGAAAACACAAAAAATTTGTAAATTTACGATGTCTTGCAAATTTGTAACTATTAATTTTAAGAGTTCATTTTTCCATTATTTTCAATTTCAAGCTTTTGTAATTCTATAATTTTTTTAACTTTTCAACTCTACAGTCTCATTGTGGACGCATATATTGTCATAACTTTGGTAACCTTTGGTTTCCTTCCGTCCGAATTGTTCATTCTGACGAAGGTCAAGCTTTTCACTCCACCTTAGACCTACAGTTTAACGTGGAATCTGAACCACACCCCTCAGCAGTTCAGCGTCTTAACCAATAGGCTACTCACACTAGGTTACACAGGGTACCCATTTATCTACCAACTACTTTCTTTATTGTCTGGAAGGATGAACAGCTGGGTTTTGCTGCGCGCCGCCTGCCGTCACCGAGTCTCGATTCCGGGGCCGATGGATTTGTAGTCAGCGACGCTAACCACTACACCACCGAGGCGCATGTCCTCATATATATATATATATATATACACACATTTTTTTTACCTCTTATTACTTCTGTTATATTATCCTAATCTTTACATCATAATTAATACTTTAAATACTCACAATACTGTAAATACGTAAATACATAATTACACCAACTGTATGTCAGTAGACAACCTTTTAAACAAGAAATACGACAACAGAAACCCGTCTTCACAGAAAAATGGAGAAGTGGAGAAAATAAATAGTGAGAAAGAAACGTTATAGTAAAAGACTCGGCATTAGGATTTAGCCAATATGAAAAGCAGGATAAACTACAAAAAATTTTCCTCTCCCAGTCGAAAAACAATAAATATCCTATTTTAGAATTAGTACCCTATCCAACCTAAAGAAAACTTAACGTCATAATATTTTTTAATAAAAAAATCTACACCAACATATGAAGTACAGTACTTTCCTCTTAGATAAAATAGTGTTTTCTGAAAGGACTCTCACATGCTCAATCAAATAAATAGTAGAACTTTAAAGGAAATTTAAATCACGTTTTCTTTTGTAGAAAAGTAGGAAAACTTTAGGTATCTTTTTAATAATTGTGAAACATCCACCCACAGTTCCCGCACTCAAAGACGAAAGCAAATATCTAAATTGTACTTACTAATTCCATCATGTAACTCGCAGAAGGAAGAGAAACCTCCGGTATTCCTCGAATCTCCTTGCCACTCGCCACTTTGTTTCTGAAGTCGTTCAACAGCGTCTGAATGGTTTCCCTGTCCTCATCATTCGTTGGAAAAACAAGTTTGAATCCCGTTGTTTTAGGTTGAGGATTATCACATAGAGCGTGATGTTCACTGCATAAGCAGTAATCAGAAGGATTGGTCGAACGTTTTATTATGGGAGATTTCTTTAGGCTGGAGGCGTCGTCATACGCAATGGTCGGAGCTGTATCACCAACGGGATTCATTTCGAATGTGCACGAACTGCCTCTGATTCCACAGTAGGGTCTTTGTTTAGCCCAAACTGGAGTGAAGTTGTTAAAATTTATAAGAATCATTATATATATATAATTAGGGTGATTCAAATATGGGGGTAAAAATTTTTTTTAATATTTTAATGTGTTCAACCCTTTAAATGGTTCATTTCAGCATAAAACCAACTATCCTAAAATATTTTAGCAAATTTTTAATTTTTAGGGGTTGCTACCAGCAATTAAAAATTGACAGAACGACTCAAATTGTCAAATTTTTCCACACCACCCAGGGGTTACAGTACAAGGCGCATTGCTTTTTTTTAATGTGGAAAGCTCCCCCGTAGGTCCTACCATAACCACAAGCATGCATAATTAAACTAGCATGATATTTGAGACATTAGCTGTCCTTACCTCATCAATGTTTCTTTTTTTCTATCAGGGTAAACAGCCCTGTAGTTTTTCACTACTTGTAGCAAGAATTGTTTTTGATCTTCGTCATGTGTTAGTATTTTATTATATTCATCCATTAATTTTACTCCTCTTTCCGCTATATCATTCACGACTTTCCACTGTTTGATAGATTTCTTAGCGGAGTTATACTCTTCATCATTATGCCATTCTTTAGCATCTTTGAGTAAAAATTTTGAACTAAATTCTGTTATTGTAAAGAATCTTTGAGTATTTGATGACAAAATCTTCTAATTTCTTCGTTGGAATAAGTGCAGGATCTAGAAAAGCCCGTTTTGCAGGAAGAGTTTCTGTTGTATTTTGCAAGGCCTTTACAATTTTGTTTTTCGTTTCAGTAGGCACTTCATCATCATAAAAGGCCAAGGCTACCAGTTCTTCTGATAGGTACCAGAGGTGACCTAACAGTTTTTTAATAGCAACAAATGCAATTGTGTCATTTATTTGTTTGTAGACTACAAGATTCTGTAATAATTCCAGAGCAAGACGAGGAGCGCAAGATGGCACAGGAGCTGTAAACCATGCCTTTACATATAACCGAGTAGCAAATAGACAGATGTCTTTTAGTCCTTTTTTGTCTTTTACTGAAATTTTGAACTGAGATTTGAACATAAAAATTTTTAATGAATATGTAATTTTGGCCATCCACCTAGCCGGATGAAGTCCCGCTGGATGTTTAAATTTGATACCACCTTTTGGTTCACCTCCCAAAAAAATAATTGTTAACTGCAATAGTTCTAGGTAATCGTCTCTTGGTTGGAATGTATCTAGTTGATTTGTTGCAAATATAATTATGTCATCTTTGATGTCATGAATATTTTCATAGATATCTGGATCTGATAATGCTGTTTCGTAGTCCTCCTTATTAATGCTTGACCATTTTTCTCTGAACTTCTTAAAAAGGACTATATCTGGACCAGAAGATGGTGATAAAGACTTTGAAACAACAGCTTCCAGCATAATTTCAAATATACGGTGTCGACATGCCAGCCACAATAAATCGTTGTCGAATTTTTGTTCAGAAGAATAGCTGCACCATTTCTAGGACCAGTATTGGCTGCCGTTGTATTGAAACACATGCATTTTATTTGTTCGCAGATGTCCCATTCAAGCGATGTCTGATTGTTTGCATTAAAAAGAGACGCATTTCTGTCACTCAATTTTGCAACATCAAGACTTCCTAATAATTTATCATCAAACAATTTTCTACGTTTGCCAACCTTACTTTTCCATGTTGAAGGTTGTGCAGCACAGAAACCAGATTCATCACTTTTACTCTCCTCTGATTCTGATTCTGATGATGTACTGGTGAGTATGACAGCCTCTTCATTCTTCTTTCTTTTGATCTCTTCTTCTGCTTTCCTCTTTTCATAACGTTGTTGCTTTTCTGCTGCTCTTTGCTCTTTTTTAGCAACAGCCTTATCAATGGTACCCATTTTTCCATGACGTCCTTTCTCACGTTGCATTTTCAAGAATTTCTTATCATCTTCTATTTTTATAAGCTGCATAGCATTCTCATGAGCAATGTCAAATAAGTTTTCCAGTTTATCTTTCCATTTTTCTTCTTTATTATTTAAATTTTGTGATCTTTTCAATTTGTTTGCTTTGTTTTTCTTAAGCAGCTGTCATTCCTTCAGTATTCCTTGAATTTTATCTACTACATGTATTCTTTGTTTTGCTGGTATTCCTGCTTTTTTCCAAACTGCTAGCACATCATCTGCAGTAGAGCAGCATGATTCTCTAATGTCTTGCTTTTTAATATTTCTGTAGTGCATGAAGAGGGCCATCATTTCCTTCTCTGATGGTAATACGGATGTTTTTAGTACTGCAGAGGGCTGCCCAATTAGCCATACTTCAGTTTCTTTTCTTGTAGAACTTCTCCCAAATGAGCAACTGGGTGATGGTGCGTTAGGCCTAGCTTCCATAATCGATTAATTGGTATCAAAATTACGAGTTCCAAGCAACAATTAAAAGCAAGCTAGTATATAAACCATTAATTAAAAATTCTGAAATATAAACAATTAAACATAAAATCATAAGTTGTAAAAACAAACAAATTGAAAAAGAGGGAAACTTTGACGCCTGGTAGCACATAGTAAATTTTATTTAAAATTCACCAAATTTGGCATACACTACTTTTTTGTCATTGGGAACAAAAATACAGGTTGAACAATTGATAAAAAAACTTTGATTTTTTTGAATCACCCTAATATATATATATATATATATATATATATATATATATATATATATATATATATATATATATATATATATATATATATATATATATACAGGGCGTCCCAAAAAAATGTATACACACTTTAAATACTTATAAAGGCAGTGTTTATTAAAATACATTTCATTTTCAAAATGTAATAGAATCTACAGACATTATTTAATTGTTTTGTCAACGCCTGTTTTGAAACTGACGTCCGTTCTGGTCCAGGCACTGCTGATAAAGCGAAGCAATGGAATCGCAAACATCACGAAACATTTCGTTTGGTATTTGTGTGCATTCTCGTTCAATGGCTGCTCTCAATTCAGCGACTGTTGCAGGTTTTATAGCGTAGACTTTGTCTTTTAAGTATCCCCATAAAAAAAAGTCTAGTGGTGTGAGGTCTGGTGAACGCGGAGGGTATTCTACGAAACCCCTTCGTCCAATCCACATCCACATCGTGCCAAGTACCACTCGCAATACTCCACTCTTCGGTCCGGATCATCTTCATTAATAGCATGGACTAATCTTGGAATGTAACTTTTCCATTGACAGCGCTTCAAAATGCGTTGGACAGACGATTCTGAAATTCCTACCTCACGACTCGCTTGCCGCACAGATTTTCTTGGACTTTGGTGATACGTTTCCAGTACTCTTTCTTGCTTTGTGGGGCTTGTCGATGTCCGTGGTCTTCCGGAACGCTTCTTGTGGACATTCTGAACAGTTCCATCGGTTTCAAACTTATCTCTAATTCGAGTGATGGTAAGTCGCGTTGGGATCTGTTTGAAACTCCCTCCTAAACTGTCTTTGCACTTCAACTGCGTTTTCACACTTCCAGTAGCATTTTAGAATGAATTTCCTTTGTTCAAAGCTTAGTCTGACTGCCATTATTAATTCTAATGGGTTTAACTTGGAAAGAAAGAAACATCAATTGAGCTATCAGCTGTTAAAGTGTGTATACATTTTTTTGGGACGCCCTGTATATATATATATGTTATAGTCAATGTTCAAATTTATAAAGTAGCTAAAATTTTCAGGCAATTTGTGAAGTGCCTAATTCACTCAGTCAGTTTACAAATTAACTGAAAATTTCAGCAATTTACACAGTGCCTAAATATTTCGACTGTTTATTTCACATATTAACTGAAAGAAATTGCGCCACTCATTGTGCTTAACGTGTTACCCTCACTTTACAAAGTTTACATACCACAAGCATTGGCGCTAAAAGCAGAGTAGTTTCAATTTTTATTGTTTAACATACATTGACACCAAAATCAGACAGACAGATCACTACCTCAATATTACCTCCATACCTTACTTTCATACCTACTTCCTCATTTTCACGCTACCCATAACTGTCCTAAGAGTAACCTAACCTAAAGTAACCTAACCTAAACTATCCTAACCTAACCTCATTTAACGCAGTCCACCCAATAACCTTTCCTTTCAACCTTTCAACTGTACCGAGCGATGATTCCTCATTTCACGAAGGTCAAGCTTGTTGCCCCTCCTCTCGATTTGGCTTGGTGAAGTAGAGAGTTGGTGTCTTGTGCTTTCCACCTCACATAGCCAGGTACGCCCAACTCATCTGAAATTGTTCTGAGCCACGCGTCTAATCTTCTTTTGAAGATGTCCACCGCAACACCACTCGTGTTCCTTAGTTTCTTGGACAGCTGGTTAAAGTCTTGGTCCTCTCACAACAAAACTGTTTTCCTTCGGGGTTGAGGATGTTCCCCGTCTAGCCTTTAATTTGGGAACACGACACATTCTTCCTTTTCTACTTTCCACTGTTGTTTGGAGGGGTTATAGGATTTTCCAAGTGTAAATAATGGTGTACCCCTCTCTTCTTCTTTCCAGTGAATATAAGTTTAATTCACGTATCCTTCCCCAGTAATTTAGTTCTTCGCATCCATTGATCGTGGCTGTGAAGCTTCTCTGAATCCCTTCTAGCTGACTAATGTCTTCTTTTTTATATGTAGATGTTAAGACCAAGCAGTATTCCAACTCGGGTATGAGCAGTGTTTTCAATAGAGGAATCATTATATTCCTATCCCTTTGTTTAAAGGTTCTCAGTATCTGCCCAGTTATTCTATTTGCTCTGTTTGCTGATATCTTATTTTGTGTTTCAAATTTCGCGTCATCAGTCACCAAAACACCTAAATCCTTTGCTTTAGAATTTCTCTGAATTTCTTGTCCATTTGGGGTATAGTATTCCATGGATTTTAGGTCCTCCCTTCTTCCTAACCTTAACAGTTCAAATTTCTCACTGTTAGTTTTCATATTGTTGCTTTCAGATCGATTGTAGATCCTGTACATGTCTGTTTGTAGAGATCCTATATCCTCTGGGTTTCTTATTTTTCTACTAATTTTTGTGTCATCGGCAAAGGATGTTACTGTGCTGTCACTGGTAACTTTCTCATCTATATCAGTTAGCATGATTATGAAGGGTAATGGAGCTAACAGTGTTCCTTGTGGTACCTCTGATTCTGATGAAGATATTCCTTGAAGTGTAACGACTTGCTGCCGCTCACGAATGAAATTATATATCCATTTTCCTACTTTTCCTGTTATTCCCATATATATTTCAGTTTCCGTGCTATGATTCCATGGTCACACTTGTCGAACGCCTTGGCAAAGTCTGTGTATATTACATCATAGTTTTCATTACATTCAAGTGCATCAATAATGTTGTTATAGTGTTTAATTAGTTGTGATAGGCATGATCTGCCTGACCGGAATTCGTGTTGGTTATCACTAATTTTTTCCGAGTTCCAAAACGTCATAGATTTTTTTCTGACTATTCATTCATATATTTTGGTGAGATGATATGCAAGATGTAAACGACACTGGCTTATAGTTTTTAGCCTCAGATCGATCTCCTCCTTTATATATTAGAACTATGTTTGCTCTCGTATTTCACCCGTGTCTAGTGATCGTCTCTATATGCAATAGAGGGCTCAGCGATTGCATTCTTGCAGTTTTTGATCAGTGTGGCATTCCATTTGTCCGGTCCTGCCGCCAAGTGTGCTTTTAGTTTCCCTATAGCTCGTGTAATATCATATGTTGTAATGTCGAAGTCTGTTATATTTTCCCCTTGTAATTCTTCTTCAAAGAACGTGTTTCTATCGCATATCAGTTAATCAATTTTGGGGATACTGAAAGATAATTCATACTGAGCTCTTAATATTTCAGATACCTCTGTTAGATCATCGGATAAAACATTGTTTTCATTTTTCAAAGGTCCGATAGTCGCGTGATTTTTTTGACTTCCTTTTTGCAAAATTATAGAAGTATTTTGAGTTAACCTTTATCGCTTCTATAGGGTCATCTTTCTCTGTACGCTTCTCATTTAAATCCTGTATGACGTAATCTATACTCTGCAGTTTATCGTTTAATATTTTTCTGATGTGGTTGTCTTTCCTGTTTCTTAATATAGTCACTCTTTTTCTCTTGCGGAAGACTGACCTTTTTTGTCTCTCGAACCTGCTTCTCTTTCCTCTTTGTTGCATTTTTGGGACATGTCTTTCCACAATTTCCAGCGTCTTCTTCTCTATGGTAATTAGCATCTCTTCGGTTGTCTTGGCCTTAAAGATGGTTTTCTTGTCTATTGCTTCCATGCTGGATGCAACACCTTCCCAGTTTATAGCTTTGGAGTGAAAATTAAAAATTTCGAATTTGTTTCTTTCTATAGTGCATGTTCTTTCCTTTCCTGTTACTTTTATATTGGCTGTTATTTCAATAATGTTGTGATCTGATATTATAATTGGAGATATTTTTATGTTATCAGTTAGGTTGCTGTTGTTTGTGAATACCAAATCTAGGCAGTTGATTTTGCTTGTATTTTCCGTTATTTCTTGTGTTAACATAGATTCATCGACTAGAGCAGGCTTGTCCAATAGGATTTTGTTGCTCGCCTAAGTTGTGGCTGTCAGCTGCCCAGATTCGCCACATCGCAAAAAATACGTGTAATAAGTTAGAACCACCAGTGAACCAACATATAAAATAAAATGCTGAAGCAGTACTGTATTTTAAAGGGATAAAGTAAATTAAACAGTAAAATAGGGTTGTAACTTAATTTGGAAGACATCACTATAAAAATTAACTGATAAAAACATTAATCATTAATGCAATAGAGTAGAGTAGACAAACAAAACTATTTATCATTGTAAATTTACATGTTTCAGTGTGACACTTTGCAATCTTTTTTTTTGTATCAACTTCTTGAAATCGGGCATCAGTATTTCGTTGATTGCACACCTCATCTCCGACTCTAAATTGACAACCAGTATATAAGATCGATACTTCGACTTCAGGTAACACATAACAGAAAAAGTGGATTCACATAGCCAGGTTGAGCCGAATATCAGAAAGAGCCATGCAATGCCTGAACGCAGAACCACGAATTCATTTTCCCTCAGAAGACAAGTCCAGAGCTTGACGGCAGATTCTTCTTTCGGCAACTGATTTGTCTTGCTTTGAAGCGAAAGAACCTCCAATTCCAAACCGCGTTTGTCCAAACGAAGCAGGTTGGTGAGTTCATTTGTTTTTTGAGAATTTTAGATGTCAAAGTGAAAAAGATCTTCCATAAACTGAAAGGCAAGACAGAAACTGAAAATCCAAGGAGCGGTTCTCAAATTTACTCTGCAGATTCTCCAACCACTGCACATAGCTCTGCCTGTCAACATGACCACCTTCCACATACCTCCATATACTTTCAGGGTGTGTGAAATCCTGGTTCTTCATGTGTTACACAAATAGCTTTAGTTTTGCCTGAAATTCTCACAAATATTGTGCCGAATCACAAATCAAGTTTTCATTTCCTTGAAGTTTTCGGTTAAGTTAATTTAAATGAGCAGTAATGTCAGTCAGAAAATGCAAGGCAGATTGCCACGCTTCATTATCAATCACAGAGTAAGTTCATAACATTCCTTTCTCTGCCAGAAAATTTCGAATTGGAGTGAGCAACGCAGTGAATCGTTTCCAAACATTTCCATGACTTAACCATCATACATTCATAAAATATACGATCTCGGTAAAATCTAACTCCGATTCTTTTAACAACTCGACAAACTGGCGATGGTTGATAGCCCTACCACGAATAAAATTGACGATTTTGACAACAGTGTTCATCATTTCTGTCAGTGCGTCTTCCCCTGCCATTTTCGCACAGAGATTTTCTTGGTGCAAAATGCACTGAAATGAGGCCAATCCCTCGCTATTAAGACTATTCGGCGTCATATGCTGCTTCAGTAGACTGGCAAATCCATTTTTTGTGTCCAATCATCGCAGGTGCAAACTATATTCGGCGGGAGTACGATTCTACAAGCCCATCACCAATTCGCCACATGTGCCTAGTGACAAACGTTTTGGACAAGGAGGGGCTAGAGCTAGGAGCATTTTTGCCTGCTCATGGTTTTCCCGTGTGCCCTCCTTGTCTTGGTGTATGCATATATTTTTTCCTATCTGTTTATATTTCATGAATGGAAAATTAAAATCACCTCAGAGAAAAATATTTGGGATTGGGGAGTGAAGATCTGAGAATTTTGAAGTTGGTGTGTTCGGGGGTCTATACAGTATATTACAATTTGTATCATATTTAATTTTTCAACTTTTGCTGCTACAGATTTTATGTAGTTATTTGAAAGTACTTATAGCCATTTCTGCCATATGTTTTTCGCGTGTATAAAATAAAATAACCTAACCTCAATTTAATATAGTCTACCTAATAACCTTTTCTAACCTAACCTAACCATTGCCAGTCTAACCTAACTTAATCTAAATAATATTTCAGGTATATGTAGACTTCCAATCAATTAACAAAAATTTGTGGTAAATTATGAATTAACCAAGGTTAAGTTATACTTAAACAACTTCTTAACTCCTTTCAGTCAATCTATCAAATAAACAGTCGAAATTTTTAGGTACTTTGTAAATTGTCTGGAATTTTCAATTAATTTGTAAACTGACTGAGTGAATTAAATATTTCACAAATTGCCTAAAAATTTCAACTACTTTATAAATTGTCTAGTTTTGAACATTGACTGTAACATATATATATATATATATATATATATATATATATATATATATATAATATATATATATATATATATATATATATATATATATATATATATATATATATATATATATATATATATATATATATATATATGTGTGTGATGCAAACCTATTTAAATAATCTCATGAAAATATAAAATACACACACATATATAAGCATCCAAAGAAATAGCTGTATATAGCAAACTTAAAAATGAAAATATCTTACAGCACAAGGACGGATACGATGATGAACAGCTGGATAATTCGTAACATTTTGAACAAGGTCTTCCTTGCAAGTAAATTGGAGAATCTCTGAGTCCTGCGATTCCTCCAAAGGCGCACGAAACGTAATACAGATCTTGATGAAGTTTGGGTTGGGGGCTGAAACCGAAAGCGCAACCCACCTCGGAGATTCGGGCGTTCGCGATGATTTGAAAATTACTCACGTTTCGATTATCTTCTCTTTACGTGATGAAAGGTAAACTTTAAACTTACGAATTGCTCTCATGTTTATAATGTACTTTTGAGTACAAATAGTATTACAAATAGTAATATTCCGTTGTACAGCATATATTCTGTTGTACAGTGTATATTCCGTTATTATGATTCTATCCTAACTAAACATTAATTTTAGTGTAAGTATAACCTTATTCGAAATTTTCATATGTCAAGTTGTATATGTGCAATGAGAAATTTGGAACACAATGTAATAATATTATATTTCGGGGGAGAAATTTTTAGAATTCTTATGCAAATAAGGATGACACCCATATATGACATACAAACTATAATATTTACAAACTCACGTGTAAATGGGAATGTCTTTAAATGTCGCATCATAAATTTCTTCATCTTGATTTATGAGTGAAAGAAGAAGATCCTGGAATGTAGTAGTAGACTTTTTCGTTTTGTTCAAGGAAGTCCAAGCTGATATAAAAACGATTTCGAAAGAATTGTCTGAAATATGATGAAGAGAAATTCTCAGAGTTTGACCATATTTTGGGATATGCTTGAATCACTGTGGTATGCAGATGGCCTTGTGTAGACTTTTTAACTTTACTCATGACAACATTTGAAAGAAATTTTCGGGTTTTTGGAAGATTCTTAAACACATCTCTTTTCACAATCTTCTTTCAGATCGTCAGTATGCGTTCCGCAAGGGACGCTCGACTGGTAGGGCGGGTCGTACTAAGGTGACAACATGAATCTGAAGGAAATCCTACCATCAGGGGTGACTAAATTATGTGTTTTTACATGGGGAATTCAAATATGAGCTTCTTTTTTGGATAGGATAACTCTAACCTACATCATTTTGTATTTCTAAATTGCCAATTTTACCCTTTTGAACCCCTTTATAATATATTAAAAGATATAAGGTAAATCATTTATATTGACAAGGCCAAATCAACTTTACATATATTTATTAATAGGTGAACTGCATGTATATCACTGGATATAATTACAAAGATCATTCTCCTGACATCTTGAACTTTGCCAGGTTGCACAAATCCTGCTTTGACTCAGACTTGGACATCAGCTTCCTGCTGGTCTCCTGAGCCCTGATCCCTCCATCCCTCTTTTCCTGTGAGAAGTACTTAGCAGAAGCCTCAGTCACCATTTTAACAACCCTCTCAATGCTTTGTATGTGGCAAGGCCAGTTGCGCACCTCCATGGGGATGTTGATGAAGTTTTTCACCTCTGAGGTGCTTAGAGAGCAGGTGAGAGGTGGCTCTGACACACCTTCTGACCAGCTGATCAAGTCACCGATGCTGGAAGCATCACAATTGATGTCAGGTGTCCTTCTGCTCCTAACAGAGGAGTCCCCCAGCTGAGTGTCCGGGTCCCCCTCTCCCCTGATGGCCAGGATTCTCTCCACCCCTTCAATCCTCTCCTTCTGATCCTCAGAGCAGAGTAGTGTTTGGAGGATGACTTCACTGTGGGCATACCAAGCAGATCTTCTCACAGTTGGCATCACAATATCCAGCACCTCCTTTCTCTGGGACTTGAGGCAGTCCAGCTGAAAGAGGATGTGCCTAGGCCCTTCGATCCAGGAGTGCTTGACCTTCACGTTGAACCAACATGGGTAATACACTCCAATGCTGAATTCCACAATGAATTGCAGAATCTTCAGGTTCTTTCCTTTAAGTCCGTGCTTTGACACCCAGAGCCTGAGAAGTCTGTTCGCTGTGGTGAGCCAGCGGCTGTGGTTTACTGGTCCTATCTCTAACAGAGCCAGCCCTGCAGGAAGTACTCCATCCCTGACTGCACAGACAATTTTATAGCCATAGTATTGATCAGTTGAGAGATCTTGAATGACCTTGTCAGGAAGCTTGATCAGTGGAGGGCCAACAGAGATTCGGGTGAAGTTTGGATTGATATCAAAGTCTGTAGCAGAATCAAGGAGCTTTCCTATTGGCCCGGATAATTTTTTGTCTGACAGAGTAGGGCCATCAAGGTCAACAATGAGATGGCGCAGGGGAAGTTCAACAGTTTGCAGGTTGCACACCAACCAGACCAGCTTTCTCCCCAGGTGCAGCTCCAGCTTCCGCATTACTCCAGCTTTCACACCAGTGTTGACATTTGTTGAGTCTCCTCCAATGGCCAACAAGGTCTTATCATAACCCCTCTCTTTCAGCCAGGCAAACAGGACCTTAGCAATCTTCTCCGCATGTGACTCCTCTTTAGTTGCTTTCTCTGGGGTAAAGTGGAACAGATAGTAGCTGCCAGGCTCACTAACAACACTATAGTGTTCTTCCTTGATCTTTGCGGGAAAAGATTGGTTACTGCCCTCAGCTTCCATCATCACATTGGTCAGGTCAATCCGCCCATCAAAGAGGATGCAAGAGATCCCCCCCTCCTCCCTGCACTTCTTCTCGAACTGTTCCCCCAGCTCTCTCATCAACTTCTCCTGTGCTCTCTTGACCTTGCTCTTATCAATCACTTTACTTGTATTGTCTTCTGTGATGATTCCTGCGTCAATCAGAGCTGATGTTGCTATCGCTGCAGTTGGCCTCAGCCCTATGCCATACCTTACACTAGCAAGGGCAATGTTTTGAATCTCATCATAGTTTTTCTGTACCTTTGCCGAAGCTGCTGGCTCAGGGTCAGTTTGAGGGAAGAGCTCAACTTCAGGAACAAACTCATCTTCATCACCACTTCTCTCCAATTCCAGATCCTCATCACCATCTGCCAAATTCTCTTAACATCCTTCCTGGCTGCCTTCTCTGCTACTGCAGCACTTTCCTCCTTGCTCCTTCTCCTTTTCTCTGCCTTCCTTTCCATCCACTGCCTTTTCAATGTCCTCACCTGTCTCTTGTGCTCTGGTAGATCAGGACCCCCTATTTGGTGGGGTCCCTTACTTCCAACCTTCTCTTTCTGTCCCTTGATGTAGGCAAGATCTTTCACAGGAATCTTTTTCTCTCTGCTGCAGGAACAGTTAATATGGGCTTGGATAACACAGCCCTCACAGCCTCCCCCTCACAACTGGTAATCTGACACTTGCAAGTCAAAATATCAAAGAACTTGTCTAACTTGACAATGAACCTCTCTTTGGCATCAAGTTTGCCCTTCCCACGAGAAAACTTCACTGCCTGATTCCAGACCTCCTTGAGCTTGGACATGATGGTCACTTTTTCATTGATAACAGGTGGCTTGAAAAGAGCATTAGCTTTGCTCCACTGACAAATCAGACCAGGGTAGATGTCACTCACCAGCTTGTCCACTGGGTAGTTCCTCCTGTCATCTTCACTTTGCTTCCTCAAGTAGATGCCATACCTCAGGATATCCCTCACAGTTGGCAGTTCAGACACCAACAGCTCCCGGCCAGTGCCAACAAGATTACTCAGATGAGAACTTGATTTCGTCCTTGTTCTGACTTGAGCCATTTTCTTAATGAGTTCACACTGAAATAAAAACAATAATACAACAGTTAAGTATCCACTACAGACAGGTATTAACTCTTTTCAGCGCAAAATTCTTGGTTAAAAACAGAGCTGAAATGGGCAAGAACAAATTTATCTGCAAATGCTAAACACATTATGCTTTTTTGGTTTCAAAATGTTATAAAATGCTAATTTATCTGTTGTCTGTAATGCAAATAATTTGTTCATGTACTCTAAAAAAACTAAAGAAACACATCCTAAAAATATTCTTTAGAACATTGAAATAGGCCTCATACTGCTCAGTTGTACTAAAAATGAACCACCTAATTTTAGCTCAAATCAAAGTTGTTAATTAAATTTTGCTCAATGTATCACTATAATATGCGTAGAAATAGCTTTTTCTAAAATATAACAGAATAATACTCACATGTGAACAGTAACAAAAAAAATATCAGTAGATAATCATTAAATCTATCCCCTCACTGCAAGCCGAGGTGGTAAAATAGCTTCATAAATCATGAGTCACTTCAAATATTTCACAAAACGTTTTAGAATGTTCTGAAACGTTACATTCTAGCCTCTGAGAAAGGTGGCTCAGAAAATGGCCTTATGCGCGCCAGAAAACCGTCAAAATATTTCATATACCAAACTGTATGATAATTACAATTAAGTGGAATGGCACACCTTTTTATTTGAGTATTTAAATATTATTATTATTATATGAATTACATTATATGTGTTTATATGAATTAGTTAGAACAATGCTCTATGAGAGATAACGTGAGCAGCCATGATAGAAAACGTGAGAAGACATATTCTGGGGTAACTACAATAGTAAAATAATCAACAATTTAATAATAATCAACTGCAAAATGATGTAGGTTAGGGTTATCAGAATTAAATATTTTCTTCAGAATTGTGTTCTATACACCAAAATATGTCATTTGAACACCCCTCTCCATTGATTTTAAAAAAATGCATAGTATGACCCGCCCTACTCGACTGGCGATCTTCTTGCATATCTCTCTGACTCTTCGTCATCCTCCTTTCGGGATTTCGGTGAAACTTTTGCTATTGCGCTAGACATAGCGAAAGCTTTTAATAGAGTCTAGAACAAATCTTTAATTTCGAAACTGCCCTCCTTCGGTTTCTATCGGTTTCTCTAATTTCCTTTCTGCCTTTCTGGCCGATCTACAATTGCGGTTGTAGATGGCCGCTGTTCTCCAAAAGCTATCAATAGTGGTGTTCCTCAGGGTTCTGTCCTGTCACCCACTCTTTTCCTTTTATTTTTTAATGATCTTTTAATTCGCATTTCCTGTCCTATTCACTCCTTTGCCGATAATTCCATTCTTCACTTCTCCACCCATTTCCCTAAGCGTCCCTCTCAACAGTCACTTCATACTTCACGTGGGGCGGCTATGGGGCACCTGACCTCTGATCTTTCTGATATCTCTGATTGGGGGAGAGAAAACCTTGTGGCTTTCAATGCCTCAAAAACTCAGTTCCTCCTTCTGTCTACTCGTCACAATCTTCCACACGACTATCCCCTTACCTTCAACAACACACAACTCAATCCTTCCCCTTCTCTTAACATTCTTGGCGTTTCCTTTTCTCGTGATCTTTCCTGGAAAAATCACATATACGCTCTTTCCAAAACAGCTTCTAAGAGGTTAGGTATGCTGTACCGCCTCTGCGGTTTCTTCATCCCCACTCAGTTGCTTATCTATGTACAGGGGTCTTCTTCGTCCCTGTATGGAGTATACTTCTCATGTGTGGGGTGGTTCAACCCACACAGCCGTACTTGACTGAGTGGAATCAAAGGTTTTTCGTCTCATCAATTCCCCGCCTCTTACTAATTGTCTTCAATCTCTCTCTCTCTTCGCCGCAATGTTGCCTCACTCTCTCTTTACTATCGCTATCATAACGGACATTGCTCTTCTGAACTCTCTAACTGAATGCCCCACCCTTTAAGGAGAGCACGCAGCCCCAGACTTTCTACACTTTCTAATTCCTTTTCTGTCTAACGTAAGGGTTAATCGGTATTTTCAATCTTTCATCTACTCAACCGGTTAACTCTGGAACAATCTTCCTCAATCCATCTTTCCCCCTGTCTATGACCTCCAATCTTTCAAACGCAGGGTGTCTATGCATCTCGAAAACCCTGGACCTTCATTTTGGCTCTCCTTCTTCTATGGGAGTGGGGGCCTCTTTTGCGGGCGTTGGCCCTTGGCCCCTCCTTCCTGCATAAAAAAAATAGTTACATGCATTTAGTAATGACGAGCTCTTAATTCTCACTTCTGGTCTTTCCCATTTTATTCTTTATCCAAGAATAAGAAATCTAAATATAAGTATGTTATATGAGGTAATTATTTATTGTACTGTACTTGTTCTCACACTTATCATAGAATTTACTACTTTTAGTTCGGCTTCTGACAGAGAGTACCCCGAGCCTGTATTTATGTCACAGTTCCTTAAGATGCCTTCTCAAGTTTGGAAATGTTTTCCCAGATCTGGAATTCTGAATCCAAGTATTTCCACTTCGGACCAAGAGTGACATTGAAATTGGCACAAAGTGGGATGCAGGCGTCTGTAGTTAATTTCAATCTTTCTATCAGTCTTAATACAGTAGTTATATAAGAACTTCAACTGAAGTGGAAACCAAAGAACAAACTTAAATATATTAATCTCACAATCGGGTAATAATCATAGAAAATATTGCTGAAAATGAAAGGAAAATGAATGCGTAAAGTATGTGGTAAAAGGAGAGGCCAAAACGTGGACAGATTTATGAGAATGAACAACTGGTGTGGTTCATGTGTTATTAATCGTTTAAAGTTTTAACTGTTTACGCTTTCCAATTTTGTTCATTTTACTAATATTATTTTTGTAAACAAAAGTGTTTAGGAGATACTTTAGAGTAGTGGTGGCGAACCTTTTTTGCTGGCGGCTCATTTTTGTTACTTTCGATTTTTAAAAAACGAAATTGGGTCACAATAATTTATTTACTTTTTAGTGAGAAACTTGTTGGATTTTAGCTGCTAATGTTTTGATCCAAGGTTTATATTTAGTTGTCTTTAGTCTCACACATGCAGCACTCATATCTGTGCCAAGGCGATTCCTAGTGGTGGATTTGACGAAATTCATGGAGGAAAACAACTGTTCACATGAATAAGATGAACCAAACATTGTTAGCAGAGCTAATGCTAGCTTTTTCATTGATGCAAAAGAATTTGGTAATGAGTTCCATTCTGCAAGAATAAGATTCTCTACTCTTTCTATTGATTGTTGTTCTCTGGTTACACCCAAAATTGACGACTCCAATTCCTTTTCTTTTAACTTCAGATTAAGATCAATAAATTTAGTCTTCCATACCGCACTTTCTTGGAAGTCAACTAATTCCATTTCTAAATTACCAATGTCAAGCCAATGATAACTGAAGATCTTCAAATGGAATAGTATGGGGAAATTGACTGAATTGTAATGTTGCATCAATTTGTCGGAATTGTGAAAACCTCTCTGAAAGTGATTGTCTGGCATCTCTTATTATTGAAGAGTACTTTTTGAGCACGTCGGATTTATTTTCTTCATTGTCCGCAAAATATTTTGAAGTCAAGAAGTGTTTCTGCAATAATGGAAACTATTTCCATTTTTTTCTTCCAAATCTTTTGAGGAAACATCTAGTTTTTTCCAAAAGCTTTAATATTTTCAAACATTGATGATACAACACAGCCGCGACCTTGCAACTTTTTATTTAAAGTATTATAATGCAATGTGAAATCAGCGAAAAAATATAAGTCATTCAACCAGTTCATGTCAGTCAGTTCTGGATATTCATGTTCCTTTTTATTCAAAAGATATCTTATTTCTTCTAACAATTCAACAAAGTGATTCAAAACTTGACCACAACTTAACCATCTGACATTGTTATACATGACTAACCCTGAAAATTGAGAGTCAACTTCATCTAATAGTTTGGTAAATTGACGTTTGTTAAGATCGTGAGCAACTATAAAATTGACAATCTTTGTCACAAGAGACACCACATTTTCAAGTGATTTTAAACTTTTTTTTTACCAAAGAGCTTCTTGGTGTGAAATACAATGAAATTCAACTAAAGGGTGTTTCACTTCTTGTTTAAGTAATTGAACAACTCCAATCAGTCGTCACAAATACAATATTTCTGAAATTAATACCCATTTGGATGAATTCCTTCTTCAATTCATTCATAATATCCTGTCCTGTGGTTTTTTCAGGCAGTGTCATGATTGTCATCAATTTAATTAGCTCTTCCTTCATTATATTTTCGGAATAAAATCTTGCAATAACTGCTAGACGGGCCTGTGATGTGACATTTGTACTTTCATCCAAACAAATTGAAAACATTCCAGCATTTGTCAAATCCAATAAAAGTTGATTAGATACATCTTTGCCCATGATAATTATTCTATCTTTGACCGTATTTCTGGCCACAGGCAACTCATTAATACATTTAATTATTTGACCTTTATTCTGAAAATTTTCAAATAAATAGCACAGGCCTGCGAATGAGAACTTTGTAAGAGTTGTTTTCTTACTAATAACTTATTTTATATAATTCAACTACGTTGATTTCGAATAAGGTGTCCATTTTTTGTATCACATAAGGATTTTCTGCAAACTGGAAGGGAAAAAACAACAACATAAATAAATATTATTTATTTCAATTTATGATACATTAGGTACCTATTTCGCTTTGTTATACTAATTACAAATGCAAACAACTTTAAAAAGAAAGAAGACTATTTACGTCAATTACATATTCCTCTTTATTTGTCCCGAGTTTTCTTGTGAGATCTATGCCTTCTAGTCTCGAATGTACGCGCTGTTCCTTTTCTTTTATGTAATAATTCTGGAGTATCCCGTTTCAACATCCAGCAGTAATCAGCCATCATGCTGATGTCCCACCTTCCCTGATATATTTTCTCCATTTCTTTGATGTCTTGGTGAAACCAAGCATTTATAAGCATTTATAGGCAGTAGTTTTTAAACAAAATTTAATGAAAATTACTTACGTATGTAATATGAAATATGACATCTGAACGTGATGGCGAAAAATTAATATTATTTTCGGAATCAGCGTGCAAAAATTACTATAGAAGTGAAAAAAATATTTCGGACAACAAAACCATCGCAGGCCTGCGTAATCTGAGCAGTTTATAAAAGCTTCTTTTAAACAGTCACCATCAGAAAGTGGTTTTCCGTGTTGAGCAATGGTAGATGATAACTGAAAATTAGCTGCTGTAATATTGTTCTTTGGTTTAAAAATTCTTTTGAAAATAGCAGATTGTTGTTGCTGTTGGTTTAATTGTCGCATAATAATTTCATTCCTTTCCTCATCTGACACTGAGCACAAATTTTTGTGGTTACTTTCAAAATGTCGCTTAATATTATAAAAGCGAGCAACAATGTCCACTTTGCAAATACAACAAAAAGCTTTATTATTTCGTTTAATAACACCGTATTTCACAGTCCACTCTTCATGAAATAACAGTCCAGTTCCACTACCTTTAGAACTAGTTTTTCGTTTTTTTGTAGCCATTTTTTTATGGGTGATAATTTATGCACTAATAATTTGGCACTCCCAAACTTAAGGACTTGAACTGCAAAACTGGAAAGGCGGATGACCGCGCGGCGCGGACCATGAGTCGGTTGTCATACATAGACGCACGTTTTTAAACGTATACTCTACGTTTAAAAACGTTTCAGTGTGTATCAGCTGTTTATTTCGGTGGTAAAATAAAATAATTTTAAAACTGTAAGGCAGAAAATATTAAAAATTAAAGTCATATTTTATTTAACTAAGAGCTCGTGGGTCACTAAAAATTGCCTCGTGGGTCAGTACTTGACCACGGATCAGTGGCTCGTCATCACTGCTTTAGAGTATGTTGTCTCGTCTTATTGTTTCATAATCAGTGCTGGGATTAGCGCCGCTAACTTTTTATTAGCGATACTGTTAGCGTGGGTAACTTTTTATTAGCGATACTGTAGCGCCGTTAACTTTTTATTAGTGATACTGTTAGCGCCGCTAATTTTCAAAATTGTTAACGAAACAGGTAGCGGTGCTATGTTTTTAAAGAAAGTCATTCGTTAATTTCTCAAAACCATTTGTACTAAAATTTGATTCACCGACTACAATCTCCATTATAAAAGACTGAGGCAACACTAACTGCAAGTTGATTATGACATCAGCATTTGGGTTTCTCAACCGGGATCCCGTGCGGA
The DNA here is from genome assembly GCA_023014485.1 of Bathynomus jamesi. Lineage (NCBI taxonomy): Eukaryota > Metazoa > Arthropoda > Malacostraca > Isopoda > Cirolanidae > Bathynomus > Bathynomus jamesi. The sequence continues at coordinate 275,096 of JAJOZX010002525.1, read as the reverse complement.
AAATGATAACATTAAATCCTGGGACAAGCGCAGCAAATCCCGTGGTTTCCTGTGTTTTACAAAGTATTCTAAAAACGTTATTTCAAATAGTTTTACGTTAATTTATTACTGTATCTAGAAAATACAAACATAAAGACTATGATGGCAAATTTATGATAGCACGAATCACATTGCGTTGTACGACTCGAATAGTGCCTATAACACTGGTATGCATATGAAATTTTTTTTGTCTGCTGTGAGGTTTTTTTTAACTCATATTATATAATTCGACCATGCTGAATTCGAAAATGACATTGGTTTTCCTCAATCAGGTCAGATTTTTTCTCTATTGGCCATTTATTATAAGTCCAATTTTATCCCCAAATTTATTTATTTTTTTAGCTTAAACACTGTAGATACGAGTAATATTATAAGAACACTCGTGAAAAATGAAAACATTGTGTGAATAAATACTTTTATTCATACAATGAATATGGAAAAAAGTTTATTGAGGAAGGAATGAAGTTTTTTTGGCTTTCCGTCTGTGTTTTTCTTCGGGCACGTCTCGCTTCAAACACCAGCAATAGTCCGCCAGCATATTGATATCCCAGTTTCCCTGGTACCTCTCTTCCATTATTTTGATATCTTGGTGAAATCGTTCACCCTGTTCCTCACTATAATCCCCGCAATTTTCAGGAAAATAGTCCAAGTGGGACCACAAAAAGTGCATTTTTATGGACATGCGCGACCCATGAGCTTTGAAAGCTTCCATCAAGTTTTCGACAACGGACTCGTATTCTGGACTTCTACGCTTGCCAAGAAAATCAGTGACAACTGATTTGAATGCCTGCCAGGCATTCTTCTCAGTTGGAGTCATTGCGTTTTCGAACTGAGTATCCTTGATCAAAGTTCGAATTTGAAGTGGTGGGAGCAAAATTTTTGTTGGTGGTACAAGGGGCACTGAAACGACATTATGCGACCCAGGTTCAAAATTCTCTCTGGATGCCCATTCACGCTGTGCATAGTGCTTCTCATCCGCTCGGCTATCCCATTTGCAGAGGAAACATGGGTATTTCGTGTATCCACCTTGCATTCCCAATACAAATGCCACAATCTGAAAAAAAATGAAAATATTTAAAGAATTTAGAGAATTTGTTCTATCAGATAAAAAAATCTATGCATTGGACTGTATCACTTCTGTGGGGAAGTTAAGTGCTCTTATACGCTCTCAAATAACCTTTGGAAAAACAACATAGTCAATAGCAATAGTTTACTTATGATATTAGTATTACCTTCAAATCTCCACAGATCCTCCAGTTATGTTGGTCGTATACGAGAGCATCCAGTAAAATTTTCATGTTATCGTAGCTCTCAGTAAGTTGTACGGAATGTGCTACAGGGACTGATGCAACCCTATTCCCAATGTTGAGAAGTACTGCTTTCAAACTTCGTTTAGACGAGTCTATAAATAGCCTCCATTCTGATGCGTTATATGGCAGGCCCAAGGATTCGATTAGCCCCTCAACATTGCAGCAGTACACTAAGGAAGAGGTATTTTCGTGCACTGCAAAAAACTTGCGGAATTCTTCCTCTCGTTTCCTATACCAGGAGAATGTTGTTCCCGGAGCCAGCAAGTTGTCCTCTCGAAGTCGTGAGCCCAAGATCTCGGCAGCTAATTTGGAAAGTCCTAAATCCCTGGTAAGATCATTAAGTTTGGCCTGGTTGAGAGGCCTCGGCTCATTTGAAGCGGTATTTTGAGGTATATACGACTGGGACTGGTCATTGGCATTGGTCATTGATTCATCATCAGAATCATCGAAGTCCAGGGTTTGAGGTGGGTCGGGTATTGGAATTCCAGGACCATGGGGTACAGGTCTCATAGCAGAAGGAATGTCAGGGTATACAACAATGTGTTTATTCTTCTTGTTAACTCCTGAAAATAGAAACACAGAAACATGGATATAAAACTTGCATATGAAATAGAAGAAGCATTCAGACAGTGGCGGCTCGTGAGGGAAGGCTGCGGTCTGTAAGATATGAAATAGGTCGATGGAGTCTGTATATTTTCTTTCTTTTTCATTCATATTGTCCCTTCGGGGACAATATGAATGAAAAAGAAAGAAAATATACAATCATTGTATATGTAAATGTAACTTGTATAACAATATGTATGTGTAAGTGTATTTTCTATAACAATATGTATATGTAAATGTATGATTACCATTATGGTGAATATTATGCTATATATGGTGAATATTACATTATGGTGAATATTATGTCAAGTTTCATACGAGGATTTCAAAATATTTAAGAAAAATAAATTTATAAGCCCACCTTGGAGGTTTGTCATGCAGAAATAGCAATCTGTCACGTGATCCTTTCCTTCTCTCCAAATCATGGGAATTCCAAAAGGCAAAGATTTCGCTCTGCCTTTGCTCCATCTTCTCAAATTTTCAATGCACGTCTTGCAGCACATATGAGGGGCGAAATTTTTGTCCTGGTCCCCTAGCTTAATTCCAAAGTATGCTCTATACATTGTCTTCACAAATTTAGTGATTTGGGACTGGTTATTTGGCATGGTAACCGTCCCACATATGTAGCAGAATCTATTGGGATCATTTTTACACGCTCTATTCATTTTGAAATATTTTATCTATATGCCTGAAAAGTAAAAAAAGATATTATACAAGTGAAACAAGTGATGATAGATGTTACTGTTCCAATTCCGCTTTGACAAAATCACGAAAAATTCTATTTTACTTATGAGGCCATAGCCGGATAACCTGAGCTGATTGAGAAAAACGGATTGCAGATTCGAAATCAGCAGGAAAGACTCTATAAGAATCACTTACAAAACCCTTGACAGCAAAATTGATGCATACCAGTGTATAATATGCCCTGTATGATGTGCATTTGTAATATTACTGGTATGATTGACTTGGACTAAAAGCCAATCAATCCAGAGATGCTTTTTTAATGTGGTGTGAACAAGGGAAGCCAAGGCAAGGCCCTGTATTACAACAAAAACAGAGGGCTAATGCATTAAGGTATATAAAAAATCATGAAGATGAGTTAAGCAGGGATGCTCTGTCTAGAAAGCTTGCCAGTAAGAATCCGAGAAACTTTTGGGAAGAATTAAAAACAATGAATATTAGTGCAATGTCTCTCCCTGCTAATAGTGAAAATGTAACTAGGACTGAGAATATAGTCATATTATGGAAGGAACACTACAGTGAGTTATTCAACTCTGTACATAAGAACAATAATGTTAATTGTGATGCTACCTATAGTCCAGATATAAGAGTTAGTGTATTTGAGACTAAACAGGCCATAAAGTGTTTAGATTGTAACAAATTATGTGGTATTGATGGTATTTCTGCTGAGCATCTGAAATTTAGTAGTGACAGATTAGTGCCTCTGTTAGCTTTGTGCTTTACAGGTTTACTGATACATGGTATTTTGCCGGGTACAATGTTATCCGTTGTTTTGGTGCCAGTACTAAAAGATAAAAAGGGTAAAATCAACAGTAAAGATAACTATAGACCAATAGCTTGGCCAGTATTATGTCTAAGATGTTTGAATAGACTTGAATGTTATCTGTATACTAGTGATAACCAATTTGGTTTAAAAAAACACAGTACTGATATGTGTGTGTATGCCTTGAAGGAAATGGTCTCTTAGGCATTTGATCGTGTTAATCATGACAAATTATTAATGAAACTTGTAAATCGTAATGTACCTGGTTACTTGGTCCGTATATTAATATTCTAATATAATCACCAGACAATGATTGTAAGATGGGGTGGGATTAATTCAGAGCCATTCTCTTATTCAATGTTTATATGGATAATAATCTATCTGTTGTACTGAACACCTATAAAATAGGCTGCTATATTGGTGCAATGATTGTTAATCATCTGATGTATGCAGATGATCTAGTTCTTATTTCGCCATCTGTAAAGAGGCTCAGCACACTTTTGAAGGTGTGAAAGGTATGGGAAGGATAACGACATAAAATATAATCCTCATAAAAGTCATGTTATGATTATGAGGACCAAGGACTACAAGTGTATAAAATTTCCTGAATTTCAATTGAATGTATGGTGCTGTCAGAAGTAACCCAGACTAAGTATCTTGGCCACATACTAACTGATAGTCTTTCAGATGACTGTGATATTCCAAGGCAATGTAGACAATTATATGCTCAGGGAAATACTTTGGTTAGAAAATTCCGTATGTGTACATTAGATGTTAAGTTGATTTCGTTCAAAACTTTTTGTACTCCATTGTATACAGCTCATTTGTGGTGGAATTACAGGATGTATAATTTGAGAAAATTATACAGTATGTTGCATATAATAATATTTTTAGGAGTTTATTAAGAACTCCAAGATTTATAAATGGTGCTCCTTCTAGTGTCAGTATGCTGTTTGTAGTCAATAAGGTGCCTAATTGTGCCACTTGCCAGTGTCATTCGCAATTTTGTATTTAGATTTATTACTAGGCTTGGTGAGTCAGTCAATAAGATAATAGAAGCCATGGTTAGTGGACTGGTCTCCGATATACTACAGTGTATTTTATAAATCTCAAATTTGGAAGCATTGGCGTAGGCAATTGTATGTTCATTATGCAGAGTGTTTCACTGGCCTACTTAGTCAGTGCTCCAGACAACTATCTCTTAGTCTTCTCTGGACCTTTTGTACAGGGTGTACATAAAGTCAGGATCTATTTTTGTGAAGCACTTGGAAATTATATGGAATTCAATCATAAAATGATAAAGTGGTAACATTTATTAAATAATTAAGAGTAGGATTCGACGTGACGCCCATCAGTATCCCTGCACAGCTCAAATCGTTCCGCAGCATTTCTAAACACATTCTGGAGCATTTGCGGGGTTATGTTATCTGCAGCTCGTATACGTGTACGTAAGTTTTCAAGACTCGTAATCTTCGTCTGATAGACGTGCGATTTGATAAAGCCCCATGCAAAGAAATCTAAAGGGGTTAAATCTGGTGATCTCGCTGGCCAAGGTCTGTTGCTTCCGCGTCCGATCCAGCGATTTGGAAAACGTCCATTTAGATAATCCTGAACAATTTTGGCATAGTGACAAGGAGCACCATCATGTTGATAGACGACGGTACTAACAATCCTATCCCCAATCAGCTGAGGTTCAAGGAATTGCTGCAACATGTCCAGATAAATAAACCCCGTAGCAAAGAAAAAAGGACCATAAACCTTAGATTTTGTTAAACCCATCCAGACATTAACTTTAGGTGAGTCTCTTTCCCAATTTTGGACGAAATCATTCGGTCTTTCATCTGCCCAAATTCGACAGTTATGGCGATTTACTTTTCCACACGTATGGAAAGTGGCTTCATCACTAAAGAGAATGTTGTCCATTAAATTATCACTCCAGATTTGTTCTACGAGATCAGCACACACAGCACTTCGTCGAGGGAAATCTTCCTCATGTAAATCATGTAAAACCTGCAAATGATAGCTTTTCTTCTGCAAATTAACTTTCAGAATTTTGTGCACGGATGACGTCGGGAGGCCGAGTCTGTGTGATGCAGCACGAACGGACGTACGTGGCTCATCAGTGATAATTCCGCGTACTGCATTCACGGTAAGATCTGACATACACGGTCGTCCTGATCTTGCTTCATCATTTACAGATCCCGTTCGTTTAAATTTGTTCACCAATTTTCGTATTGTCTTGTCTATTGGCCCCGGCTTATGAAATCTCCTTCTAAACTTCTCTCTGATGTCATTGTATTTCTTTCCCTCGATTCGCCAAATTACTATTGCCACACGCTCTTCTGTATTCATTCTAAGGGCTTCTGAAAAGAAAAATAGAAAAAAATAATTATTTCACAAAAATAGATCCTGACTTTATGTATACCCTGTATAATGTTTGTACCTGTTGAGTCTGAAATAAAGTGTTTGTTTGTTTGTTTGTTATTTGATTTCCCTGAATCAAACATTTTGTGTTTTAGTGGATTTTAATTTCTGCTATTATTTTCAATTCAGTGGCACATCTTTTGATGTTATTTTTTTTACTAAACATTAGTTAGAAGTATATAAAAGGTGTTGTGTTCGTATAAATTACACTATAATATAATTTATTTTTGTAAAAGTGCAAAGCTGCAAATTAGCATTGTAGGTAAAGCCACCTGAGCTATATACCGTATTTATGTTTTGGCAGTGTTTTAACCTCGGCCTATGCTCTATCCTTTATTATATTTATCATTACTGTGTTGAAGAATTATATATTTATATTTAATATTAATTAACTAATCGAGATTTATCTAATATTTAAACATTTTAAGACTTCATCATCATTATTTTTTTTAATAACATTTCAACAAAGTTTTTCTCCTTTTGATAAATGTGGGTGATTCTTATGTCTTTTTACGCTGATTACGAAAATGAAAACAGATTTTTTCTATCACCCATAATTTTTGAGAAATTTGCAACTTAAAACCTTTGAGATTGAAATAGTATTTGTCAGTTTGCATCATAATACGAGATTTATTGTTAGTAATTCATTTTGTATAAAATCTTTATATTATTCATATTATTATTTATATTTACATGTTTATATATAATATGCATATATTTATTTAAGTATACTGCATATATATATATATATATATATATACACACACGAGATTTATATATATGCACCTCGGTGATGTAGTGGTTAGCGTCGCTGACTACGAATCCATCGGCCCCGGGATCGAGACCCGGTGACAGCAGACGGCGCGCAGCGAAACCCAGCTGTTTATCCTTCCACACAATAAAAGAAAATGGTTGGTAGATAAATGGGTAACCTGGGTAACCTAGTGGTTAAGACGCTGGGCTGCTGGTGGGCGTGGTTCGGATTCCATGTTAACCTGTAGGTCTAAGGTGGAGTGAAAAGCTTAACCTTTGTCAGAATGAACAATTTGAGCGGAAGCAAAACCAAGGTTAACCAAGGTTATATATATATAATATTTATTACTTTTATTTACGCGATGCATGTCATTCCTTAAAATGCTCAAGCGAGTAAAAGCCTAGCTTTACGGGAAAACCAATGCCAATAATAGTGGATTTTACTATGACGACAAATGCTACTATAGAGAAACAAAGCCCAAAACACATATAACTCATCAAGTGTAACATTACGCCATTTCATCGAATAAATTTTTCTCTCACACTTTGGATTTTTATAAAAATATAACTGATGTAATGAGGGGCGTCACCATGTCTTGGGCATTTGTGGGCTTAGCAAATTTGACTATAGTGACAAACTGATCGGTGAGTGGTAGCTAAATAGTACGAGTCAGTTGAGTCTGCAGCAGCTGCTTCTCATCCAATTAGACAAGCACATACCTGTAAGGACACGCACATTCTTGTTTGTCATGTGTTAGAATTGTGCATTCGTGCTAATCTCTCAGTCAGTCTCGTGCATTGCTACTCACCAGTTGATTCATTAAGTGCATTTAAGTGTTTTTGTGATATAAAAATGAGAATGTCTCGTAAGTGTGCAAACAGCCCTGACAGTTTTGTTTTGTGTGTGGTGAAATTACAACAAAATCTCAAAAGTAGGGTTTCACTACTTTAATTAAGAAGGCGTATGAACTTTATTTCGGTTGCAAAGTAGGAGCTCAAGACAATAGCTGGGCTCCTCATGTATGTTGTGTTTTTTGTGCAAGATCTCTGAGAGGGTGGTTAAAAGGCACTCATTCTTCAATGCCGTTTGCGGTCCCAGTGGTATGGAGAGAACAAAGAGACCACTCGAGTGATTGCTACTTCTGTTTAACGAAGATAAGTGGACACTGGACATCCCTCAAAATCTAAAAATACGATTCAATATCCTAATTTACTCTCAGCCATGCGACCTCTCTCGCATTGTGACGATTTGCCACCAAAGACATGGACTTTAGATGATGATGAACCTGATGATGAATCTCGTAATGAACCTTTGGACAGACAAGATGACATGGATACACAGTTTCAACCACCTTCATCGGATGAACCTCATTTAATTTCTCAATCAGAATTAAATGATCTTGTCAGAGAGTTGAATCTATCTAAAAATCAGGCTGACCTCTTTGGTTTTAGATTAAAAGGTTGGAATTTCCTTCAAAAGACTGTAAAAATATCATTTCGTATGCGTCAAAAACACTTCACATCGTTTTCCTGTATGGAAAGTGATTTAGTGTATTGTAATTATAAGGACTAGGGAATTGAGCATTTTCAGGGCAAATATTGAGCATTTTCAGGGCAAATACTGAAATTTTCAGGGCAGATTTTTCCTGACATTCCTTTGTTTTTTTTTTTACTTCTTGAGGTGAATTAATTACTTGCTACCGTACTTGTAGTTAATAGTTAAAACGTAAGTTGAGTACATACTGAATTCTATATCAACTGCAATGCCGTAGTTTTGCTTGTCATTTAGAAATGTTGTAGCAAAATTTTATCTCATTTTTGTAAATTGTAATGTTTTTTATATAAAAAAGGCTTTAATATATGTTACTCGTACTCTAACCTTTGTGTTATTTTATGCTACACATAGTGCTTATGCGGAAATTAGGGCACCCTGAAAATTTTCAGGGCAAATTTTTTCCGCCCCCCCCCCAGTAAAGTGTCATCCCATACGCCTATGATTGTAATGATGTGAACGCTCTCATAGAGGCACTTGGTCGAGAGCACAATCCTAAGGAATGGAGGCTTTTTGTCGATTCATCAAAGTTGAGTTTGAAAGCTGTACTATTGCACAACGGTAATGTCTATCCTTCGGTTCCGATTGCACATAAAGTTCATATGAAGGAATCATATGATAATATGCAGTTCCTTTGAAACATATTGACTATGATAAACACTCCTGGCATATCTGTGGTGATCTGAAAGTGATTGCGTTTCTCCTCGGCTTACAGTTAGGATACACAAAGTTCTCTTGTTTCTTCTGCGAGTGGGACAGCCGAGCTAAGGGGGAGTCATTATACACAGAAAGAATCGCCACTTCGACAAAATTTGGTTCCAGGACAGAAAAATGTTGCCCATCAACCCCTAGTAGATCCAGCAAAAGTTTTCTTACCACCTCTCCATATCAAACGGACATAGGTTTCTATATCTAAAACAGAAGTTCCCTAGAATCAGCGAAGCGAAAATCAAAGAAGGCAGTTTTGTGGGCCCACAGATCAGAGAAGTGATGAAAGACTCTGCATTTGAGGAGTCTTTGAATGAGGTTGAAAGAACAGCATGGAAAGCTTTTAAAGAAGTGACTACGAATTTCCTCGGCAGCGTTAAATCAGAAAATTATGTTTCCCTGGTGGAGCAAATGCTTAGTGCTTACCAAACCATGTAACATATCTTTGAAAATGCATTTCCTGCACTCCCACCTGGACTTATTCCCACCAAACGTGGGCGCTGTCAGCGATGAGTATGGTGAAAGATTTCATCAGGATATATCAACCATGGAAAAGCGGTACCAAGGAAGATATATATAGTTCCAGTATGTTGGCCGACTACTGCTGAACACTTATAAGAGAAGCCCCTAGTACTCGTTATAAGCGAAAATCAGCTGCAAAACATTTTAGGTAAGGTACTCTTCTTTTTTGTACGATTAAATATACCAAAAGAATAAGAAAATTTGTCAATTTTCATTTGCATTTCCTTCGAAATTGGTGGTGATAGAAAAAATTCAGTTTTCAAATTCGTAATCAGCGTAAAAAGGTACATTGGAATCACATAGATTCATTCGAAGGAGGAAAAAAAGTTCTATTTTGTTGTTGAGTGATTATAATTGATGTGTGAAGGCCTTGTCGGAAGTAATGATTGTCGTGCAATTGACGTACTGGTAACAGACGAGTTATTCAGTGATCAAGCATGACAGGAAGTCATTTATATAAAGGATGAACAGGATAGGTGACAGAATGCTCCATTGATAGGCACTCCATAGGATATGTATCTTGTCTGTGAAGTTGGCAACTGGGTCCTGTTAATCAAGTATAAGCAGAATAATGTCTAGAATCATTTTTAGTTATGTGTCGTGAAATACTGTCAGTGATTTTAGCCAGATAAAGTACGATGATTATTGACTTTATTTTGTCGTTTAGATTGCTGTAAAGGTCTTCTAATATAACGGTTATTGCGTCGCTGGTCGTGTGTTTCCATGGAAAGCCAATTTTTTGTTGGTGTATTATTCTGTGCTTTAATATAATTTTTTTATTTGATTATACAGGATTATACCAGCATTTTCAATTTCAAATTCAAATTCTGTTTTCAAATTCGTAATCAGGGTAAAAAAGCACATTGGAATCACATAAATTCATTCGAAGGAGGAAAAGAAAGTTCTGTTTTGTTGTTCAGTGTAATTAAAGAGCGAGCGATATCTAGCATGTATTGTTCTTGATAATATATGTATTTACAATAAACCGGGAAATCCGGGGATCCCGGGATGATGGTCGATTTTTCCCCGGAAAACCGGGATAGTGAAAACCCCTGAAAACGAGAAACCCTAATTAGCATGTAGAGGTTGTAAACTGTAACTTGTTGGACAAACTCTGTATATCCACTGCTCTGCTTGTAGCAAAACTTGTTGTTGTTGTTATTGTTGGTTAGCCGATCAGCCTAACTTGATCGAGCAAGCCGGCGGTACGCAGATAACCGATCGCCCTCTCCGGAGTGGACCAGAGGTTCAGCGCACGAGTGATGTGTTGTGTTCTATATTGTGCTAAAGTGGTACAGTCTGTCATAATGTGTTCAATTGTTTGTGGTGTGTCCTGGCACAGGTGGCAGGTGTCATCTGTGGAGTTGTCTAGTCTGTGTTTATGTCTGTAAGTTGGGGTCATGTCCATATCGGAATCGTACTAAGTTAACTCGATCCGATCTGCTCAGGATGATCTCTGACCTGTCAATGGGTGGTGGCTTCGCACCTAGGACGGCATTCGGACCGAATCGTGTCAGTTCTTTGTGGGTTAGGTGTGTGTGTGTGTGTGTATGTGTTTTCTGTACTGTGTGACGTCTGTGGGGCGTGGTATTAGGGTATGTGGAATTTTTCAACTTTCAAATTCCAAATATGAGGGGTGCTATAAAGTTGCAGCATGACTTAGGAATTCTAAAGATATTTTTGTTAATTTAATATAATTTAGTTTTGCTTGGTAAGAAGCTACATAAAAATAGTGACTTTTTAAAACTTTTTTGTGGAATTATATAATAATTATTATATTAATAATTATATATGCTGTATATATAATGCACTGCTGTTTTTGCTTATTTCACAGGTTGAAACATATTCATCAGTGTGCTGAAGATTACTTGTCCGTCAGTGCTACCATCCTAACCAGTGGGAATTGACCTACAATGGCTTCTAAAAGGAGGACAAGCCTGGGGACATTCACACATATGAGCAACCTAATTGGAACTGGTAGAGAGTTGTTGCCCTCTGAACTCCCAACTCTGCGAGACGTTCTGAAATATGGGCTACTGCTAAGAGAACAAAGTGGTGAGGATGTGAGAAACTACCCAGCAGCCAGTCTTGCAAAGGACATTTACCCTAAAGTGCTTGAAAAGTGGGAACGAGCAAACAGTTCTTTTGTAGCCCCCGTTGTAAATTCACGAGTCACAATCTTAAACAAGATCCAAGAGAGCTGGGAGCAGGCCAAAAACATATCTCTTGGGAGAGGAAAGCTACATGTCAAAGAGGCTTTCATTGCAAAACTTGACAAGCTTTTTGACATCCTCAGTTGCAAGTGTAAAATTGTTCTCTGCTCTGAATTTGGCTGCCTTGCAGATGCTGGTTGCAAAAACGAAACTCACATTAACTGTACATGCCCTAGGGAGATGAAGATCCCTGTGAAGGAACTTGCTTTCATTAAAGGTCAGAGAGACAAGTCTGGTTCTATTGGACCACATCAGATTGGCTTGCCAGATCAACCTGAGCACAACAGACAAGTCAAAAAGCAGAAGCGGCAAGAAGACGAAAGAAGAAGGCTTGCTGAATATAAGCAGACAAGTAAGCAGGATGTTTCAATGCCATCAAATGAAATACTTTTCTCTGATGATGAAAATGAAGAACAAATAGCTGATGCTCAAGATGGAAAGGATGGAAGTTATGAAGTGACATTAGAAATACCAAGCACGTCTTCAACTTCCAATAAAAAGCCAGAGTACAACACATTAGAAATACCTAATGTTGCTATGCATAGCATCAGATATGGTGTTGGCCTGCGTGCCACAGCTGCCATCACCACTGCTGCCTTTATGGATGCTGGCTTGATCACTGAAGAAGAAAAGAGACTTGTAGTTGATCACAATAAAGTCAAGAGGGCCCAAGAAAAAGTTATGAGATCCCTGGATCAGGAATTTGATGATCTTTGTAAGAAGGGTGAAATTGACTGCATCTTCTTTGACGGCCGTCAAGATACAACTAAAGTTATGCTGAAAGCAGACAATTCAGATCGTAAGTTCCCCAGCATCATCAAAGAAGAGCATTATTCTGTGTACAGTGAGCCAGGTGGAAGATATCTCTACCACTTCACTCCTGAGAAAGGCTCAACAAGAAAAAAACCTGCTGAAGTTATTGCTGATAATCTTGTAGATTTCATGAAGAAGAAGGGCATTGATAAAAGCCTGCAGGCCATTGGAGGTGATTCTACAAATGTTAACACTGGCTGGGAGGGTGGTTCCATGCATTGGGTAGAGGTAAAGCTTTGCCGTAAGCTGATCTGGTTGGATTGTGCCCTCCACACTAACGAGTTACCCCTGCGACACTTGATCACAGCACTGGATGGGAAGACCTTGTCTAACAACAAATGGGACAGGTAACATTGGCAAGATGCTAGACACTGCAACCGAACTTGAAATTGATCTTTCATTCACCAAACTCTCAATTGGAGAGCCTCTTACTTCACTGAGTGACAATCAATGTCGTAAAGGATCTCTCTACTGATCAAGCGTACGGGTATAGGATCACACAGGCCATAAGGACAGGAGAACTTCCCACAGATCTGGCCCTTCTTGAAATTGGTCTAGTGAGCCATTCAAGGTGGTTGACAATTGACAACAGCAAACAGGCTTTGTCGCATATGGGTTTCAAAACATGGCCTTAAAGGCAAAACCCTCAACAACTTAAGACTGATAGTGGAATACATTGTTGGTGTGTACTACCCCTGTTGGTTCAACATCAAAGTAAAACACTCTTGGGTGGAAGGCCCACGCCACAGCTTGTTTCAGCTGCGGCTAGTTAGGCTGCAAAAGAAGGCTGTAGTGGATGCTGTTTTGCCAACCATCAAGCACTCAGCATGGTATGCATTCAGCGAAATGATAATCCAGACACTTTTGTGCTCAGATGACAGTGAGGAGAGGAGAGCTGGTGTCCAAAAGATTGTTGACATGAGGGGTGGAGATGATGACACACTTGGAGATCTTTCTGTACGTCCCAGGAAGACACCTTCCATCAACCCCAGTGCTTCTTCAGTGTTGGAGCTGACAGACTGGTCTGACGGGGTATTTGAACCTCCTTTGACATGTAAACTGACTACAGCGGAAGTAAAGAAGTTCTTTGACAAGCCTATGCAAGTTCCACAGTAGCCCTGTCATGCTCAGTCAATAGAGAAGTGTGTGAAACAAGTCACAGAGGCAGCAGGCAGGGTGTATACACATGAGAAACGTGAGGGCTATATCAGAGGCCAAGAAGCAAGTCGGCGGCTGATGTCCAAGAACGAATCAAAGCAAGACTTGATGAAACTTGTTTAAATATTTTTTTTTACTGATGTCATTACTTTCTAATGTTGTTTTATGATTACAAGGATATGTTTTATGATTACTAGGATATGTTTTATGCAGAGAAACTAAAATTTTTATAGCATTACCTGACATTTTGAGAAACTAAAATTAATAAATGTTGTTTTCCGAGAGCAATTTGTGCTTTTTAATCAAACGTAGATTTACCAAGCTAAGTGTTGAGCAATCACAAAAATAATAGCAGATTTGAATTCTTCACATCCAAAAACATATTTTTAAAACCCCTCAGTGAAGGAATTGGCAAAATTTAATTTTCACCTCCCAAATTGACACACCCTAGCGTGGTATGGAATGGAGTATTTGGTTATAATGTCTCTCTGGTGTTACCTTAATGGTGCGAGGTGTTGTTGCATGATTGTACATGTAGTGAGAAGGGTGTTGTGGGTTAGTTGTCGCTGCTGCCATGAATTGTGTTCCCCTCATGTCTAAATGTTCTCTAACTTTCAGTATTTTTGTTTCTGTGTGCAGGTGTTCTATTGGTGTTTTTTGAGTATATCCTGTAATGATACGAAGTGCGTTGTTTTGTATTGTCTGTAAGGTGTTTATGTGTGTGTTTGAGATAATGGGTGCTCAGCATGGGCTAGCATAGTCCATAACTGAGCGAATATATTGTTTGTATATGAGTGATGTTGTTTCCTGTTGGTGTCCAAAGTTTATGCCTGTTAATACCCTGAGCGTGTTAAGTCTTGACGTATATTTGTTTTTAATGTCCTGAATGTGGTTTGCAAAAGATAATGATGTGTTGTATGTGACCCCAAGTATTTTGGTCCTGTGAGTGTGTGGAATGTTGGTGTTGTTTAGTGTAATCTGTGGAGTTATCTGGTGTTCTTTTGTGTTGCTTGTTAGCAAGGTGATGATTGATTTTGTGGGCGCTACTTTGAGTCTATTGTGTGTGCTTGTGTGTGAGCCAGTCTTGTATACTGTTTATGTATGTTTGTAGGTTATTTGTAGCTGTGTCGATGTTCCTGTGGGTGGATGTTAGATGATGTCATCTGCACATGATGATTAGGTAAGCTTGCTATCTATGGCTGTTGAAATGTCATGCATGTATAAGTTGAACAGTGTTGGTGAGAGAACAGAGCCTTGAGGGACCCCGTTCGGAAAAAAGCTTGTTTTTGGATGACTTGCCATTAAATGTGACATGTATCTTCCTGAAAGATAGTTGCTCAGCCACCTTTTGGTGTTATTGTGCATGTTTGTGTTGAGTATTTTGTTTATGAGAGGGAAGTGTGGGATAGCATCAAATGCTTTACTAATGTCTAGTGTTGCTAATAGTTTACGTTGAGCTGGTCGTCTGGAGTTGATGCCATCCATGATGTGTTGCGTGAGGTTAGTGAGTAATGTCGTGGTTGAATGGTGAGGTCTGAATCCATGTTGAGTAGGCGATAGTGGTATGTGTGAGTTGGTGATTTGTAAGATTAGTCTTTGGATTTGTAAGATTAGACTTTGGAAGGTGTGCATAGTAAAGTAATGGGTCTATAGAAAGCTGGTTCTGTTGGATTTTTGTTTGGTTTGAGTAGTGTAATAATTTTACCTTGTTTCCATATGTCAGGAATAATACAGTGTTGGTATGAATATGTGCTGATGTTTGTGAGAGCTAGTATTCCCTTTGGGCCCAAGTTTTTAAGGTGTATGTTAGATATGTTGTCTGGTCCAGTCGCCTTCGAATTCTTAATGTTTTTGATGACCTTGGTGGTCTGGTTTGTACTGAAGGGCGTAATGTAATGGTCGTATCGAGTCTGTAGGTTTTCTTGTGTCTGGCTGTTTGTCTGTCTGCGCGTTTCTGGTTGTTGTCTCTGTTTAAGTGACTTATCTTTGCGTAGTGATTAACTAGAATGTTAGCTTGTTGTGTATATGTTGGGATATTATTTTGGCTGCGACAGATAGCCGTGTGTGAGGTGTGAATGCCGCTGTTAGAGTGGGTAATGCTGTTTACAGTATAGTCTTGTATAGCCTGGATGTATCTGTGGAGTGGTTTAGTGTTGTTATGAATTCCCTAAATGTTTCTGTTTGTTTTTCTTTAAGTTTGTTGTTTATTTCTGTGTTGAGCTGTTGTATCTGCTGTTTTATGGCTTCTGTGTGTGGTGTTTGCGTGTTATGTTTGAGGTTGTTACGTTGCCTTATGAGGTGGGCTATTTCTCTGGTGTAATTTGGGTTGTATTTCCTAATGTTCCCTTGGGTATGTATTTGTTTGCATTATTGATGATCTGATTAAGTGTCTTGAGTGTTGTATTGATGTTTACGATGGGTGTGCTGTTTAATGTGGTGAATTGTTCCTCAGTCTGTATTTTGAACTGTTCCCAATCAGCTTTCTTGTAATTTCTCTAAGTGTGCCTAAGGCTGTTGGGGCAGAGTGTTGCAATGTTGTTACCTGTTACGGACGGAAGGCAAAACATATAAAATTGGGATGATTTCAGAAAAAATTAGTGACAAAATTAACGTTAGCGTTAGCGGCGCTAACTGTCGAAGTGCTTAGCGTTAGCGGAGCTAAATTTTATGGTAGTTAGCGTTAGCGTTAGCGGGCACAGCACTGTTCATAATCCTTATTGTCTCATTGTTTCATTGTCTAATTCTCTCATGTTGAGTCCAACTTCGTGTAGTTACATTTCAAGTAAGTTATACTTGCTAAATATTTTTTATTTTTTGACTGACATGCTTCGTAAAATATAAGAAAGCTATTATTTCTCTTTATTTTATTTGGTAACGTCTTATTGAGATTCTTTATTAATAAGCTACAACTTATTTAGAAATATATATGTGAACATTTGACTTACCAATAATTTTACAGTGTTGACAGGAATGTTCGCAGTATTTAGAAGTAAATCTAGAAAATAAGAGAACAAGTTTAACATTATAAATAATTTTCAAAATATATTGAAAACGTAAATGACTGCCATTTATGTAATAATAATAATTTCTTAATTAAGCAAAACTTGAGGAAACTTTTTAAACAAGATGAAAGACTTAAAATGAAAAGCATGACAAGTAATCGTTTTACAGTAACCCCAAACGGCATTTTTCTTATTTTGTCTTGCTTACGCCAGGTGATTTCATTCAGTCTCAGAAAAGACCTCTGGGCCTCAGAGAGTTAATTTATATCGAGAAACGAGATATCGTTCATCTTCCATTAATGCGATATAAACACTATTAATACAATGTTAAGGGTTTATATTACATAAAAATCAAAGTAAAGACATGAAAATTCGTTTTTGTGCCCGCCATCACGTGACTCCATACATAAATTTGTTGAAATAATAATAAAAACTCAAATGAAAGTCTGAATTCTGAGTTTTCTTAATTTAAAATGAAATTTCATTCTCATAATTATATTCATTAGGTTAACTAATGCATCAACAGTAATAACATACCCTTTTTGATGACTGCAATACTTCACTCTGTTCTTTGCGGCCTCCTCGCATGTCTTGTGATATCGCTGAAGAGGAAATTTAATCATTCGTCAGTCAACATTGTCAAGGTTTCGGGTGAGAGGGGAAAAAAAAAGAATTTGTATAGTTGTTAGCCATTACTTTCCACTTTACGCCATTTCCATTCCCATTCGCGATCCGAAGGTGGGAATGTTCGAAGTGGTAATTCCTGAGTTGGGAAATGGGTTTCCTGATTTGAGAAAGGGTATAAAGAAGAAGGCTGTGGCGCATGTCGGTGTCCGAGATGTATTTTTTTTGGAAAAACCTAATTTAAAGTTGGAAATCCTATCACGCTGAAAATGGAAATGAATCGATTTGAGAATTGTCTTCTTTGAGATTTTCACATGAAATGGGAATGAAATTAGGAAGAGACCGTTGTTAGCACTTAAAAGTAAAGTTTATTGCATGATAATGACTTCAGAATGAAAAATCTAGAAATATTTACTGTATTTTAAAAATCTTTAGATGTAATCGAGTGCTTAAATGGATGAAGGAATCGAGAAAAAATGCCCGCGATTTTTTAGTATTGGAAGTTTATAGTCTAATAACATGTTTAGAATAATTTCAAGTCATGAAGAGCATGAATAATTATTGTATATTTAACCCTTAAGAGGTAGGGTGGGTTCAGAATGATCCACGTCGATTTTTGTACTTGCCAATTATCACCCTGTATCCAAATGCAAATAAAAATATTTTGCTCCTTTCTTTGCATTTCGTACCATATAAACAAGATATTCTGATATAACTGAAAGTTCAAAGTTGTTTTATGTGCAATAATAACATACTGTATTTTGAAGTTTATTACACAGTGGTCATTTTGACCCACCCTACCACTTATGATACAAATATTTTAACCTACTTGTTGAGGGTTAAATTTTCGTTTACTTTAAAATTATATTGACCATATAATGTTTAAGCTAAGAAAAAATTGCGAACGATGTTTTTTTTTATCGGTTTACCAATGAAACTAAAAATTAAATGCAAACATTTTTAACTTTTCATAGTATGCAGATTATTTTTACGAAGTAACCCTGAAAAGTGGAATTTATGAGGTCGGAGTTTAAACTATTTTTTAAAGAGGAAGAGGATTTTCCTATATAGTATTTGGATTAGTTAAAATATATAGATGGTCAGAAAGAATATGATTTTTTTAACAGACTGCAAAATATGCATTTTGTCATAGAATTTTATTTTTTTCCATCACTGGTTAGTTTCTCATGAGTGAATAATTAACTCAGTCCCTCTCTTGTCATCATGAAGACACTGAAGTCGGGGGCATTCGAATTACGATGGTCGTAGTTAATAATTAATAATTCAGGAGTTAGCGTTGTGACAGTTTTAGACCTTCCTGACTGATTATTAACAATGAGGTCACTGATGCCATAGTTTGTCATGTACTATAATATAGGTAACCTGTGCTGAAATTTGTTTTGAAGTTTATATGTATAAGATATGAGGCCTCCGAGGAAGGAGTGGCCAAACGACAAAATTATAAAACGCCAGAAAACGCAGTTAAAATTTGTACCAATTTGAAAGTGAAATAACTTTTAACTTTTGAAGATATTTCGTCGAAATATCTTCTAAGGTTCGAACGTTATGGCACTTTCAAATTGGTACAACTTTATAAAGCGTGTTATACTTTTGTCGCTTAGCCACTTCTTCCTAGGATGGCCTTATATACATTAATACCACTGTAATTCAGGGAAGTTTTAAAAGAACTAAAACCTATGTTAAATTCCCTTCATGATTACCAATTGAAATATAATGAATGAAACAGATTCATGTAAAATATGATGCTATAATTATAGAACTTTGGGCGTCCTCTAAACAGATGGTGTAAAAATTATGATTAACTTTATACAGGGATTTTTTAAACATACTTTTTTGTTTTTTCTATAAAGTGCAGCTACAAACAAATTCGTACTAAGAAAGAAGTAAATTATAGCATTATTTACCTACATAGCAACCATTCATTGGGCCTACGTTGGTATTTGGTATATTCTAAATATCAACTTCACCCGAACGGACACTTCTTATATCTGTTATATATGTTATAAAACTGAAGTTATGCTTCATTTTTATAATTTAAATTTACAAAACATAATAGAAATTTGTACACTTACGATTTGTAGCATGTTGCTAGCTGGAGGAAGTTTGCCATACTTTTTCCTTCTGTCATAATTTCCGCTCGCCACTCTTTCCCTAAACTTATTGAAGACCCTCGTAACCAAAGCTCCTCCAAAATCATGCAAAGGTAGGTTCATTAAGATGTAGGGGGAATTAGCGTCATATTTCTGATCGCAAAGAACATGGTCCTTGCTGATGTCGCAGTATTTTGAGGCAGAAGTTCCCAGAAAGAAAAGAGAAAAGGGTATCACAAAAATCATTATAACAGTTTCATCTTACTTGCTCTAATGCCTCTTGATTTCATCTCTCAAAATAAATTGAGGTTTTGAAGCTTTAAATCGAAGTAACATTCCTTCGTTCGTAAGTTTATAAACATTATATAAGAATTTTTATAATTGTAAATATTTATTTCTCGCATACAAGATGATCACAACTCTTAAAGGAAAATTCTGTTTCAGAAGTAAATGATTATACTCACTGATTATAAATATTTAATATGTAATTTCAAAAACATTTCTTATTTAAGTATTTTATTTTCAAATATTTTTATAACAGTTTACAAATATGAAAATTCTGGTATAATCCTGCATAATCAAATAAAAAATTTATATTAAACCACAGAATAATACACCAACAAAAATTTGGTTTTCCATGGAAACACACGACCAGCGACGCAATAACCGTTATATTAGAAGACCTTTACAGCAATCTAAACGACAAAATAAAGTCAATAATCATCGTACTTTATCTGGCTAAAATCACTGACAGTATTTCACGACACATAACTAAAAATGATTCTAGATTATTCTGCTTATACTTGATTAACAGGACCCAGTTGCCAACTTCACAGACAAGATACACATCCTATGGAGTGCCTATCAATGGAGCATTCTGTCACCTATCATGTTCATCCTTTATATAAATGACTTCCTGTCATGCTTGATCACTGAATAACTCGTCTGTTGCCAGTACGTCAATTGCACGACAATCATTACTTCCGACAAGGCCTTCACACATCAATTACACAGGTCAACAAAAACACTTTTTTTTTTCGTTGCCAAGGAAATTCGTACGAATGTAGGGTATTTTGGGGTTGCTGAATTCCAAAATGAAAGTAGTTTTTCCGATTTGGCTCTAGTTCTTGAGATAATGAATACCCTCAATTAATAGGAAACGTAACCATAACGCGTGCATATGGGAAACTACCGGAACATTCTAGATGGTGAGACCGAATAAAATGCCATTATGTATTTCATGTGTTTACTTTTGTATGATTTGAGACAATTTCAATGCGATTTGTAAGTAGGCTCCGCCTGAACATTAAATTTTTTGCATTTTTACGTGTTTCAATGGGGTACCAATTATCTCATAAATTAGAGCCAATCTAGCAAAACCGATGTCATATTCGGAATCAGCACCACAAAGTTACCCCAAAATCACTCTTAATATGATTGGCAATAAAATGAGTGTTGACCAGTGTTATAATCACCCAACAACAAAATAGAACTTCTTTTCCTCCTTCGAAGAATCTATGTGATTCCAATGTACTTTTTTACGTTGATTACGAATTTGAAAACTGAATTTTTCTATTACCACCAATTTCGAAGAAGATGCAAATGAAAATTGACAAATTTTCTTATTCTTTTGGTATATTTAATCGTACAAAAAAGAAGAGTACCTTACCTAAAATGTTTTGCAGCTGAGTTTCGCTTATAACGAGTACTAGGGGCTTCTCTTATGAGTGTTCAACAATAGTCAGCCAACATACTGGAACTATATCTTCCTTGATACCGATTTTCCATGGTTGATATATCCTGATGAAATCTTTCACCATACTCATTGCTGACAGCGCCCACGTTTGATGGGAAGAAGTCCAGGTGGGAGTGCAGGAAATGCATTTTCAAAGATATGTTACATCCCATGGCTTGATAAGCACTAAGCATTTGCTCCACCAGGGAAACATAATTTTCTGATTTGACGCTGCCGAGGAAATTCGTAGTCACTTCTTTAAAAGCTTTCCATGCTGTTCTTTCAACCTCATTCAAAGACTCCTCAAATGCAGAGTCTTTCATCACTTCTCTGATCTGTGGGCCCACAAAACTGCCTTCTTTGATTTTCGCTTCGCTGATTCTAGGGAACTTCTGTTTTAGATATAGAAACCCAGGTTCGTCTTTATTCATGGCTTTTACAAAATATTTCATCAAACCAAGTTTGATATGGAGAGATGGTAAGAAAACTTTTGCTGGATCCCCCACGTTCACTCCAGCGATTTGGTAAGAGCTCATCAAGGTAAGCCTGAACGATGTTTGCATAGTGACATGGAGCTCCATCCTGTTGAAAGACTAGTGTCGAGAATGCCATCTGAACGAAGCTGGGGTTCAAGAAACTGCTGAAGTATGTCAAGATAAATTGGCCCTGTTACTGTAGCTTCTGCAAAGAAAAAATGTCTGTAAATCTTCGATTTTGTCATACCCAACTAGACATTAAATTTAGGAGAATCTCTCTCCCATTCGTAGAACTCGGTTGGTTTTTCACTAGCCCAGATACGACAATTATGTGATTAACCTTTCTGCGTGTGTGCAATGTCGCCTCATCGCTGAACAGAATGTGGTTTACTATGTTTTCGGTATGAATTTTTTCAATCGATTCTGTGAACATCGCGGGTGGTTTTGAATAATCTTCTTCGTGTAACTATGTAGCACTTGAATACGGTAACTTTTCTTTTTTAATTAATGTTGATTTTAAAATCCTTAGAACAGTCGTTTTTGGTATGCTACGTCTACGTGATGCTGTGTGAGTTGACATTCTAGGATTTGTTTCAAAGGTATCTCTAACCAATTTGACATTTTCTTGAGAGGTACCTGGACGTCCAGATCTTGCCTCATCATGAACAGATCTTGTTCCTTTAAACCTATTGACCAGCTCGCGAATTGCTTTGTCTGTAGATACTGGTTTGTGAAATGTTTCAAATTTTTCTCGAATTTCTTTGCACTTCTTTCCTTGGATACGTAGTGCTATTACCATCACGCGTTCTTGCACATCCATCATCATCATCTATGGCCTGTAGAATTTAAAATAGAAATATAATTATTTCAGCAAAATAGATACGGACTTTTGGACCACCCTGTATATGATTGTATTATGATTGTGTTATGATTTTCTCCACATATGTTTATATATTTATATCTCCATAAACTGGCGCATTTGTATATAAATGTTCCATATACATGTATAAAATGATAAAATTTAATTGAAGAATATCTTCCCTCATGTACAAGGTTGTGCCTAAGCTTTTGATAGAAGGTACAAACCAAAGTAAACAATGATACAACAAATACAGCCGTTTCAAATGTTTCTGCAAGAACGAGAGTTTCAATCGGCCACTTAGAAGTCACTCGAACCGGAAACGAAACTTCAGGAAACCACAATGATGTCAAGAACTCCACCTTCATCTCAAGTCGATAAAAACACGAATAAAAAATCACCTGAAATTAATTTTCCTTCAGACAAATTGGCAGCCGTCATAAGGAAAAGAAATGAAATTAATGAACTGCTAACGGTTCCCTCTGCTGTTAACCAATCTCGAGTCAAAGAGCTGCTTGGGGAGTACCAACAGAAGTTTGACGTATTCCAGCTTGCATGTCAAAAGCAAGCCAAGAGAAAAGATTTCTCAGCAGAGGAAAAGAAGAATCTCTGGAAAAGGTTCGAAGAGCAGAATACTTCATCTTTGGAATTTCAGTCGGAAATCAACAACTGGCTCCTACAAAGAAGGGACGATGGTTTAGACCAAGTCAGCCCCGGAGATAGTGCATCAAATATTGGAAACAAGCACCCCGAATCCAGAGATAGCCGAGGCTCACTGTTATCCATGTCTTCGGTAAGACTACAATTGGCAAAGCAAAAAGCGAAAATACTCGCCGAGGAGCACTTCTACGAAGAAGCAAGAAAGTTGAAAGACCAAAGGCGACTTCGAAGAATTCAGCAAGAAGAAGAGAAAGTCTTATACTAGAGGCAGATCGAGAATTTAAAATTGAAAAGGACAAGGGAAGAACAGGAAGCCTTCGAAAGAGAATTAAATGCATTGGAAAGCAAATACGATCAGGAAAGCGGAAGCAAAGTTCGCAGACCACTCGGTTTGGGATCAGATACCATTAGAACTAACAGACCTTCAGACAGCACGGGTTCTAGTGATCGCGTCAGCGGAGTTATTGTAGGGAACTTAAGATGCCAAAACCAGGAATACACAGATCAAAGCCTTTCTTCCAATAGATTGATTGACGTCATAGCAAGACAAAATGAAATTTCTGTGATGGTCGCTCGCAGTCAAGAAAGGGTATTACTGCCTAAGAACGAACCCGTCGTATTTGACGGTAAGGATCTAACAAAATACAAACCGTTTATGCAAGAGTTCCATCAAATGATTGACACCCGATGCAATAACGACGCGGACCGCCTTTACTATCTGGAACAATACACAACTGGAGGCCCGCAGAAGTTTGGTCAGTTAATGCGATCATCATGATGTCACTTCTGGATACCAAACTGCGATGAGGTTGTTGAAAAAAGAATATGGAAACGAATTCAAGATAGCTAACGTCTATTTGCAGAAGAGTGAAAAATGGCCTCCAATCAAGAATGATAGCCAAGCTCTTCAAGATTTATCGATGTTCTTGGGAAGTTGTTCTAACTATATGGATAATATGACCTCGTTGAACAAATTGCATAGTCCTAAAGAATTATGGATATCGTTAGGAAGCTGCCATATAAGTTGAGGGGAAAGTGGTGAAGTAAAACTCACCGGCTCACGGAAACTAGAAACAAAGTAACATTTGGTGACCTGGTAGAATTTATAACTGATCAAGTATCTATTGGAACCAGCCCTTGTTTGGTGATAGAGATGTTTTCACGGGGAAACCGAACAAGGATTCGTCGACTTCATCGAGGAATAAGAGGTCTTTAGCTATATCAGCGGAAGAAATTAGAGATAAGTCAAGCAGTGCGAACAAGAAGGCAGCGACTCCACGATTAAGCGGAGAAGCATCAGAAACTCAACAATGTTATTGTTGCAAAAAACTTAATGATGTCCTAAACGACTGTTTCTTCTTTAAGAAGAAACATATACCGAACGAGTTGAGTTCATTAAGGAAGCCGGATTATGTTTTGGTTGTCTGGAGAGCGGTCACTATTCCAAAGGTTGTTCGAAACGGTTGGTATGCAATGTCTGTTCAAAGAAACACCCGACTTGCCTCCATGCCATAAAAGAAAACGAAAACGAAAATAAAGAACAGTCGACTCCTGAAGCGGAGACAACTGTAGAATCGACAACTACTTGTTCTATAAATTCGGCCAAGACAAACAGGGGCCGGAGAAGGGCGAAGAATTGCCTGTGCAGTCCTGCCAGTGAAGATAAAGGTTAAGGGAGGTAAAGGGTTCGTTCTAACCTATGCAGGTTTGGATAATTTTTCTACAGATTGCTTTATTAATAAAAATCTTCTTGAAAAATTGAGTGTTAAGGGGTAAGACCCTCAAATATATTTAACGACGATGGAGAAAAAAACAAAGTAAAATATCTACGAACGTGCTGAATAATGTGGAGGTGACTAATTTAGATGAAAATGAAACGATTAATCTTGAAGGTAATTTAACCATTCACAAAGGAAGATTCACCGAGACCGGACGACGTCAATGAATTTTCGTATCTTCAAGATGTCCCGTTCAGATTCATAAAAGGGGAGATAGGGCTAATGGTCGGAGCAAATATACCAAAAGCAATCAAGCCGCTCAAAATTGTCGACGATCTATCGGGACCATACGCTTCTCTGCACAAGTTAGGATGGGCTCTAAATGGACCTATTAGAGCAAATTCCGTCTCTGATGTAATCTGTCATGAAGAGGAAATACAAGTTTTGGATTATTCGTTTATTATTTCCTGGACGCGTCTACATGGTCTATTAATGCTGATAACGAAGATCGTTTAGTTCCGGTTACATATCGTTTCAAACTAAACAGGTAACTAAACGATCTCCGGTATCAGTATCACTAGATCATGTGGACGCGTCCAGGAAATAATAAACGAATAATCCAAAACTTGTATTTCCTCCTCGATGACAGATTCAAATGGCCAGATCTTCCACGTTGAGAGTAAATTCGAAGTTGTAATGACAAACCAAACCGAAGCAAATTTTACAGTCTCTGACGTTCACTGTACAAAAATGTTACAAGAAATGCCCCTAATTCGATGCTACCACCTCTTAAATAACCAAGCGAGTGTTCTAGAATGTTCCAAGACATTCCAGAAACCAAAAATCCTATTTTTCACAGGTTATTATTTGTTTAAGCCGTATTCACTTAAGCCGAATAAAATCTAAATGCTATGAATTTTACTGAGTTACATAAAGATTATTGTATAGTACATAAATTAACATGGAATTTAAATAATCTATTGAAATTTTAATCTACAAAATTTGACAATAAGCATCCGAATAGCGGTAACATATAGTATACCATTTGGAAGCTTTAAAGTGAATACAAAAACGTAGAAATAACTTGTATGTTTGCCATTATCCTTATGCACAGCTTCCAGACGTTCAGGGTATGATTTCAGCAAACATTCAAATATATCTCTGTCATGTTCAAGTTCTTGGAGGATAGTTTGGATGTGTTAAAGGAGGATCTCTTGAGAATATTGTTTGGAACTAAATTTCTGCAACATCAAATCAAGTTGTTGGTTGGCATTTACATGATGGAAGATAAATTATTTCCGCGATGTCTATTATATTTTGTGGATCCGAAAGAAATGGAATGACATCTGCAAGAATAGTCTGCCGATAACATGCACCATTCCATAAAGCGCCTTCTTTTTTGATCACCCACATCATTTTGACAGCAGTGCAACATTTACAGGAAGCGATTGTTCGGGAAGTACGCAAAATCTCAACTAATATCAGAAGTACTGTGTACCAAGCTTTTTTGGGACGTTGCGACGCATGTTTTTTTATGCAAGAAGGAGGAGACAAGGGCGAGAGTTCGCAAAAAGTATCCCCCTGATAGAAGAAAAAAAGCTCCAAAATCAAGGTCCATAGTTTCTGAGATGTCTGAACACTCTGCGTTTGAAAGATTTGAGGGCAGAGAAAAGGGGAAGGATGGACTGAAGAAGAGTTCTCCAGAGTTCACCGGTTGGGTAGATAAAAGATTGAGAATACTGATTAATCCTTGCCTCAGAGAGTTGGACAGAAAAGGAATGAGAATGTATCGAAAGTCTGGTGCTGCGTGCTCTCCTTAAAGGAACTGCATGCTCTCCAGTTAGAAAATTCAGAACACCACTCTCCGTTATGATAGTGTAGGAAAGAAAAAAGCAGAGAATTGGTAAAACGAAAAGCCTTTGATTCCACGCGGTCAAGTAGAGCCGTGTGGGTTGAACCACCGCTCACATGAGAAACGTATTCCATACAGGAGCGGAGAAGACCCCTGTACAGAGAGAGCAACTGAGTAGGGGTGAAGAAACTGCGGAGACGGCACAACACACCAAACCTCTTAGAAGCTGTTTTAAAAAAAGAATATATGTGATCTTTCCAGGAAAAATCACAGAAAAAGTAAACACCAAGAATGTTAAGAGAAGAAGAAAGATTGAGTTGTGTATTGTTAAAGATTAGGGAATAATCGCGTGGAAGATTGTGACTAGTAAACAGATGAAGGAACTAAGTTTTTGAGGCATTGAAAGTCACAAAAATTTTCTGCCCCAATCAGAGATAGTAGAAAGATCATAAGTCAGGTCCACCTTAGCCGTCTCAATCAAAGCATGTAATGACTGTTGAGGGGAACGCTTTGTGAAGCGGATAGAGAAGTGAAGGGTGCAATCATCGGCGTATGAGTGGATAGGATAGGAAGGGCTACTTAAAATATCATTAATAAATCAAAGGAAGAGAGTGGGTTACAGGACAGGGCCCTGAGGAACACCACTAGTGATAGCTTTAGGAGAAGAACAGTGGCCATCTACAACCGCAGCTATAAATCAGCCAGAACACAAATCAGAGATGAAGGCATAAATAGAAGGAGAGTAGTGTGGCCGCAAAAAGGGAGAGTGCCATTTGTAATGTTGATCAATTGAGTGCCAGTGTCAACCCCCTCAAAGGTGCCAACCCCCACCCCCAGGGTGCCAAAAAAAAGGAAAAAAAGGGGGCCAAGGTGGAATCCCCAAGCTGCCACAAGCTGGGGGAATCCCACCCAAACAGGAGGAGAGGAGGTTGATCTCCCCCCAAAAGGGTTTTTCCTAGCTTAGGAAGGTAAGAGAGAGAAAGAGGAGAGAGAGCATCCTTTCGTCTGGATCGCCAGACGTATAATGAGATTTCATCCAAGCATCAGCTGGCTTAGAAGTCGTATTCCGCCAGTTGGCTTAAGCAGCCATTTGGCTTAGAAGGCTTAATCCGGCTTAGAAGGCGTAAATGGCTTGTTTAGGTATATATATATATATATATATATAATATATATATATATATATATATATATATAACTTTTGAATTGCCGTGGTCAGAATTCAGTGATCCTAGCCTTTTTATAAAAGATGGGGGTGCATTTTAATGAAATAGGTAATGCTAGGCTAGGTAGGTTAATTGACGAAAACGTACGAAAGCTGTATAGGTCGAAGCCTTCTTTAAACGTTGTGGGTCCGGGGAACGCGGGCCCGACGTGAAAAATAGTTTAAAACGCCGGCCCGTAGTAAAAAATAACTTAAACGTCTTTTATTGTAACGCGCGTAGCATTAGAAATAAATTAAACGAACTTAAGGTGATAATTTATTCCGGCAACTACGATATAGTTGCTATCACTGAAACGTGGTTAAATACCGTGACTCGGGACTTGTTGGGGGAACTTGATATACCGGGTTTTAAACTCTTTACTAATGATAGGTTACATAGGATTGGTGGCAGCGTTTTGCCGTACATTCGTAATTCCCCTAGGGCTGTCGAGGTTAAGATAGATTTTCCGGCAGCAATTAATGCGGTATGCGTTGAAGTTAGGGCGCGTAGTATTAGTTTTAATTTTGTTGTTGTTTATAGACCTCCCGTTCAACCCCTCGATACCGATACTAGATTTTACTCACTTTTTGGTAACTTTATTGACAATCGGAATAGTATAATTGTCGGAGACTTTAACTGCCCTAATGTTAATTACGAGACTTTTACTGGTAATGAGGAGGGTTTGAGATTGATTGAGTTCATGGAAGATAATTTTTTACGACAGATGGTTACCGAAGCAACGCGCGGTGATAATATTTTAGATTTGGTGATGACGAACGGCGAAAATATAGTCGAAGGTTTAGAAGTAGGCGAGAGTTTAGGATGTAGTGATCATCAAATTCTTAGGTTTAAGTTATTGATAGAAAACACTAAGGATAGTAACGTAATAGAAGTCCCTGATTTTCGTAGGGCTAATTTTGATAGTTTTGCGGATAGGATGAGAGTAGTGGACTGGGATAACTTATTTGTGGGTAACGACACAAATTTGCAATGGGAAGCGTTTAAAGAAAGTTTTGTGAATATTGAAAGGGAGTTTATTCCTCGTAGGCCCAAGCGCGCTAGAAATCATGCTAGGCCCAAGTGGTGGACTAGGGAAATAGGCGACTTCATAAACGAGCGTAATAGAGCGTACAGACTTAATAAGCGCAATGGCACGGCAGCTAACTTTAATAGATATATCGAGCTTAGACGTCAGGTTAAAAGATCAGTTAGGAATGCTAAGCGTAATTTAGTTACTTATAGCTGCGGATAGTAAACATAATCCAAAAAGTTTTTTGAATACGTTAATAATCGTAAGCCGATAAAAGATAACATAGGCCCTCTAGTGGATGTTAACGGCACTTTGGCTTCTGACGCTCAGGCGATAGCGGTTATTTTCAATAACCTTTTTGCGACAGTTTTTACCGTAGAAGACGTAAATAATGTCCCCGACGTGGACGATATCGTTCCATTTAGTAGCGAGACTATTTTGGATGAAATAACTGTTTACGAGGGTGAGATTGCGCATTATATCGATAGGCTAAAAGTTAAGAAGGCTCCAGGCCCTGACGCTTTTAATCCCAGACATTTGAAAGATTTGAAAGACGTTATTGTAGGCCCCTTAACGAAGATTTTTAATCAGTCACTCGAAACGGGGATTATTCCTGAAGACTTCAAATTAGCTAACGTCACGCCCATTTTTATAAAAGGCGACCGCACAGTAGCTAGCAATTATAGGCCCATTAGTTTAACGTCAACTGTCGGTAAACTATTGGAATCCGTCGTTAGGGATCGTATCATCGATCACTTAGAAAGTCGAGATTTGGTTAATAGTAGTCAGCATGGGTTTCGACGCCATAGATCTTGTTTAACTAATTTGTTAGAATTTTATAACGCAATAGTGCGCGAATACGATAGGCATAGAGCGGCTGACGTTATTTATTTAGATTTTAAAAAGGCGTTCGATACAGTTCCGCATAGAAGATTAATTGCGAAGGTTAAAGCGCACGGTATACGCGGTCAGGTAGCTAACTGGATAGAGGAATGGCTTCATGCTAGGAGACAGAGGGGCGTTGTTAATGGTAGTGAATCGGGGTGGTTGGATGTAGGTAGCGGTGTCCCACAGGGTTCAGTGTTAGGCCCATTGTTATTCGTAATTTACATTAACGACATAGATGTAGTATTGACTAGTAACGTGTCAAAATTCGCGGACGATACTAAAATTGGCGGTAAGGTTGTTAACGAGGACGATAGAAATAGGCTCCAAGACAATGTAAATAGGATTATGGAGTGGACGGATAAGTGACAGATGCAATTTAACGTAGACAAATGTAAAGTTTTGCATATAGGTTTTCGTAACAATAATTACACGTACACGATGGATGATAGAGAGTTAGCGAGCGTTGACGTGGAAGTAGATTTAGGCGTACGCGTATCTAAGGATTTAAAAATTAGGAACCAGTGACTGGAGTCTTGCGCAAAAGCTAATAGGATGTTAGGCTTCATAGCACGTAATTTTGAATTTAAATCGAAGGATATTATATTGCCCCTTTACAAGTCCCTAGTCAGGCCTCATTTAGAATATGCCGTTCAGTTTTGGTGCCCGTATTTACGTGAGGATATTGATGGGTTAGAAAGGGTTCAGCGTCGTGCCACGAAACTAATTCCGTCATTGCGCAACAAGCCTTATGAAGATAGGATTAAAGAGTTAGACTTGCATTCACTTGAAACTAGGAGATTAAGGAGGAGCTTATTGAAGTTTTCAAAATCGTTAATAACATCGATAACGTAAATTTTGACAAATTGTTCACTTTCGACAATAGCAATACTCGTAATAACGGATTTAAGTTGCGTGGCAGACGTTTCATTATTAATATCGCTAAAAACTTCTTTACGTTTAAAGTAATTGATAAATGGAATAATCTTCCCGCGTCAGTCGTTAACTCTACCAGCGTTAATATGTTTAAGAACCGTTTAGATAGGCATTTTAAAAATATTAACATTGTTTAAAATAAAAAAAAACAATTGGCAACAGGAGCTCTGGGGGTCGTAATCGGGGATGAGTCTGTTGACGTCTAATGCCAGCTTGTGACATGCCAGCAAAAAAAAAAAAATTAGACTAACACGAACTTAGTTGTAGCTTGTTTGGTAAATTAACCCACTTTTTGTTATTCTTTATACTTTTTTTCCTTCTCTCTTTATTGCATGTCTGTAGTTTGCATGTTTGCATGGTATGATAGTGTTTGAGTTAAGAATGTGTTGTAATGCGTTCTTATTTTACTTCTTTTCATCTTTCACACCTTTCCAGCCTAGTGGGCTGCATCCTCTACCTCCCTATGGAGTGGAGGATCGGTCTGCAACAGTTGGAAGAATGTGTTGCTTTGAGTTAAGAATGTGTTGTTCTTGAGTTAAGAATGTATTGCATGGTTTGTAAACGTTTTTATTTTACTTCTTTTCATCTTTTTCCGGTAGAGTGGGCTCTACCTCCCTATGGAATAGAGGACTGTTCTGCAATTTTTCCTATTCTCTCCGACTATTTTTCTGACTTGTCGGCAGTGGCCGGCGGATGATGATGGTGAGTCTTTTTTCTCTTTTTCTGAATGAATGCTAACCCACGAGTAATAGGTGTTGCTACTTACCTAACCCCTTATTCTCTTCTCTTAACCCCCTACTCTTTCCTTTCTCTCGAGCTAACCTTAGAGTGGATCTTAGGATCTTTGTTAGCCTTAGCTTCTGTAGATCTGTAAAAGGAAATGTTCTTGACAGCATCAGCTGGCTTAGAAGTCTTATTTCGCCAGATGGCTTAGAAGGCATAACCAGCCATTTGGTATAGTGTATACATATACTGTATATATATTTATTGAAGCAAACGTACAATGTTTAAATATATCCCCATACTGATCCTTAATCTCATCAGTCAACTCTCCAAGGAATTCCCCAATAGGATTCATGTATTCACCCTCCCTCGCTGTGAATTATCACACTGTCTGTGTCGGCGTACAGAACCCTCCCCACAAGAGAGTGCAGTAGTCCCCAAAGTTTGATGCGTGCGTATGCGGTTGTGAAGCTAGCTACAGCTATGTTTGCAACGTGTTGTATCTGTAGCCAATTCGGTGATGTTGTACTTTATTATGTACGTATTACCTACATTCACGATCTCCATCACCTCTTTATCGGGAGCATTGGCATAATCCCACACCTCGTTATAACTTTGGGCTAGATGAACGTTCCCCTTGCATGTATTCTGTGCAAACTTTTCCCAAAGACTATTTAGGCACAACTTTGCACTAAAACGCTTGCCCGGGTTCTTTACAATTTGGGAACGGTCAAGTTGTATCCCTTCACGGTCACGGTAACGCTGAATATACGCCGACTTTTCATCTACGGTCTCAACTCCCCGCGGATAACCTGATGCTTGTACGTTATCCTTCAAAAAAGTGTTTATATATGGCGTGAAAAGGTTGGGTAGCTTCTGGAACCTCCACACCTCATATATCTTCAATATTCTGTAGCCATAGCGAACGGCTAGGGACAGCTCAGGGCTTGTATATACACCTCTGATCTTCCGATGGTTAGTTGTGTGATTACATGCCCCATTGTTCTCCTCTGCGCACTTCACGCACAGGGGAAACCTGAGCTTGTGGTCTATAACGACGGGTAAGATCGGCATCCATAAGTCGCGAGGGGGAAGCACGTCTACGAAAGAAAGACCGAAATAGTTATTGTTCAAATTTGCTGATAACTCTTCCATGGTGGGCAGCGCGGGCCCCACCAGCTTTTCAGGTGCTCCTACGGGGGACGGATTGTTTTTCATCACGTAGGGGTATAAAGAACAGAAGTCATCGTAATGGAGTTTTACGCCCTCCGCAGGTGGAAAGTATAGCTTGAATGGGTTTGTACGCCCTCCGAACAAGCTATCACCGCATTTGAGAGGATCCAACACCATTGAGCGTTTGATTGTGTTTATTTCTTCACGGTACGCCTCATCTTCCTCCATCCGTGCATCATATTCGTGCTCCCACAAGACCTTGTGAGTGAACTGGGAGCCTTTAAGCTGATCGCGGGTGCGGGTCCATCCAAGACTGTCGAAGGAGATCTACCGTGGATATCTCCTACGATTCCACACTCAGGAAGTGGGCATTCATGCCACCAGCAAACGTTAAAGGAATACACAGTCTTCTCACCAGTGGCGGGGTCTTCGCTTAAACCATCAATACTAAAAAACACGACCATTGACCTTAATGGTAGGCTGACCATATTTCCTTGAGACAAAAACGGGACATTGGGATGGCAAAAAAGGGACGGGGGTTATGTAATATTCTGTATTCATGAAAAAGTAAGTACATAAACATATTGAGCTTACA
Source organism: Bathynomus jamesi (assembly GCA_023014485.1). Taxonomy (NCBI): domain Eukaryota; kingdom Metazoa; phylum Arthropoda; class Malacostraca; order Isopoda; family Cirolanidae; genus Bathynomus; species Bathynomus jamesi. The sequence continues at coordinate 241,916 of JAJOZX010002525.1, read as the reverse complement.
ATTATTCTTCAGTGACAGAACCCATACAAAAACCCATACAAAATGGTACTGTCCCGTTCAAAACGGTACGTATGGTCAGCCTACTTAATGGGGACTTCTCCCGTGTTGCGGGCATGTTTTATGTTTATACCAGTCTGTTGCTGTAGGTGTATGAGTCATTAAATAGCCTTATGCCCATAACTGCGAGGGTTATTTCTGTGAATAACGGCTAAGGCGTCTTTAGGCATGAAATTGTTCTTGAACACCGTAAAACACAATGAGGTGATTATGGTTGCGACTTGCAGCGGATCGCATTTGAACCGGTCTATGAACATCCTTCTAAAGGCCTGGAAACATACTCTAAGCACGCGCACATCATTCACGCAATAACGCTCACATTCGTCCGCTATATTGTAAGGAATATCTTCATTAAAACTGTTGTAGTAACGGTCAAAATCTTCACGCTCACTATCACTTATGTTGGCATTGTTAATGTTTCTGGGGAGGCAGGCCCACGTAATTTAAAGTGTCGCTAGTGAGGAAACTGTAAGGAAATACCCTTTTGAAACTTCGGTGGCTACACCCATCATCTTGGGTAGCTTGGCTAATTTACAAGGTGTGAATAATAAAATGTCTTTAAACTGAACATTACCTCTTATTTGCATCTATATAAGTTTGTTTCTTCTTTTCAAGGGATCGCCTGTAAATATCTCCGATGATTCGTGCTGAAGCAGCTCCTTACAAAGGAACTGTGCGTCAAATTTTGCCCCGTTATGGGCAAGAATATACACAGTCATTTTTTTTAACTTGTCCTCTAACTTGACAATATAGGATACAAAGAGTTTCACGGGGTTGTCATGTGCAATCGTTTTAAAGACGTTTGTCCGTTTACCACATTTGTCACACTCATCACACTCGAATTCCATGCACTCATCGCAAATAGTCTGGCTTAGATGTGGGATAATCTCTTTGGTTTCAGCAACCGTATATGTTTCTATATCTTAGTACACAGTTACACAAGGTCTATTTTTAGGCTTAGCATCTTTCATATAACATACATGCTTTACACCATCCGCCTTATATTTCTCATGGCATGTAGAACAGTGAATTTCATCACATTTATGCGTGAATTTCCCCCAACTACCCATCATATGAAACATACCACATTCACAGATTCTCATTTTCCTGCAAGTGCCAATTGACTTATGGAGCTCAAAGCATTTATTATTGAAAAATGTACATCTACACACATTACAAACCCTCTTCTCAGCTTCAACTACACGACTTTCACATTTGGGGCTTTTACACTGCTCACATACCACGTGGCATTCCTTACAATGTTTCACTATATCATCTGCAAACTCGAGACATCCCTTACACAAATCATGATGCCTTCCATATTTTTTACTTTTATCATAACTAGCGTAAAGAGCCCTTATATTACGGATGGGGAGATACGTTGACCCTGACAACCCTAAAATAAGTCGGGGCCTTGTACGATCTCTCACACAACTTTTTAAAACATACACAGCACTACGATGCTCATCCATTCTAAATACAACTATACGAACATTCATTTCCTGCTCTACCCTTCTCAGCTCTTCAGGACCCATATTACACTCAAACTTAAGCTTACAATCCGAAGCCAGTTTACGAGCACGTTGCACAACCGTAGGCAGCCAAACTTTTTGGGTTCGTATATTTAGTACGGTAAAACTATAAGCCAAGACTATTGCTATAAAGCCGCAACCACGCTCGGTGTCTGTATGCCATCTGTAAATAGCCTGGAAATTGAAGGTAAGAGTATAAGGTGTGGCACTATGACCCGCAACACGGAACACTCGGTCAATATCTACCGTGAAGTTGTCTATATTGAAGGCTGTACTACTTTGAGAGGCCTGCATTATACGCCCCAATATATCATATATTCTATATCTACATCGGCCAAGCGTTGTATGGTATTACTACCCAAAAGTCGTCTACAGCCCCGTCATCTGACCCGAACCCGAAGGACAGCCGCGTCCTGACTTCACGTTCATCGCGGTTCTGAAGGGCAAACTCCACAATATGCTCAACTACGCGTCGCAGTCCGTCCTTAACACCATTGCTATACATGGCACGCGGGTCAATCCTGACGATGTACCGATTTCTAGTCAGGGCTGGGGTGGAGGTAGCGGTGCGCAGCAGCTCGAATGTTATACCATCCTCTACAGATCGAGAAGCTGCTGCTGCTGTGGGGAATAGCCAAACTGTAGCCATAACTACACTCTCATCGGAATCGTCTGTAATATCGATGATGGGGACATGATGCTGTACCTCATCGTCATTCACGGTTCTGTGGAAGAAGAGGAAAAACAAGACTGTAGAATATAAGCAACACCAATCGAATTTTTATTATATTTTGTAAATGACCCACTTAGGAGTGTGACGTGTTATAGATTCATTCTGTAGAAAAATTCAGGTTCACGAGCCCATCCACATGTATTATATCTGGTCCTACAGGTTGTGGTAAAACTGTGTTTATGCATAAAATCATTAAAGATAAGGGGGAGATGTTCCCAAAATTTGTACATAAAGTCATATGGTGCTATTCGACATACCAGGCGATGTTCAACGAGTACCAAGATGATATTTTGTTCCACAAAGGTGTATATGACGTTAATTCGCTGAAGGGAAATGAGCATACAGTCAGTGTAATTGATGATCTCATGTTAGAAATGGATAAAACATTTGCCGAGACATTTACAGTGTTCTCCAACCATCTTAATATAAACGTGTTCTTCATTAATCAGAATCTATTTCACAAAAATAGATACATGCGCGATGTGTCGTTAAATAGACAATATCTTGTCTTATTCGCACAACGTAGAGATGTCACAAATTGGGGTATTAGCCAATCAAATGTTCCCGAATCAGCGTAAAGCGTAAAGAGATTTTGGAAGTTCATAAAGAAGGTACAAATCAACGTTACGGATATTTGCTTTGTGACCTTCACCCGCAAAACACGTTTAGAGTGTTTCTAATAACGAATATATTCCCAAACGAGTCTGAAACAGTGTATATTCCAGAATGACAAAGAGGCTAAAGAAATACCATGAATTAATGAAAATCTATCATCGACTGCCACGGGCATTGCAACAGATGTTTGTTAAAAATATTGATTCCGACTTTTTAAAATGCATCCGTGAAATCTGTCTTAAGGTTATAAAATGTAATGTACCAATGAAACCCCCTCAGAAGCTTGCCTATGCCGTTACAAGAACATAATACGTACACTCGCTCGTAAAAGTCAAACTGTGGGGAAGAAAAAAACGAATTATTATACAAAGAGGGAGATCATTCCTCCCCATCTTATTTTCAGTTTTGTGGCCTTTACTTACTAGATTAATATAATGAAGAAAGTAGTCATGATTCCGCACGAGGTGTATGCTTCACTGCAAAGTTCAAAGAGTACAGATACGGTTCTGGAACCCCGTAAAACAGTGGTTCTTAACCTTTTTACTACCATGCCCCCTCTAGGAATTGGTCCTTCCCTCCACGCCCCCCTTCAATCAAAATAACATTCTCAATAACTTCTCAATATTAGCCCATGCTCTCGTTAAGAGAATAACAAATACAATTAGAGAAATTCCTGTTTCTAGGGGGGCGCGCCCCCCTGGTTAAGAACCACTGCCGTAAAAGCAGGCTTAAAAGAATGGAAAGCGAATTGTTAGACCTATTAAACAGTGAAAAGTCACCTGATGAGAAAAGAATCTTATACCAAGAAGCTCTGCAGAAATTTCTTCATAAGTACGAAAATTATAAGAATCCGACAGAGATCCCCGTGGTTATTAGGCACAGCGCGGACAACAATGAGCATGGAGGCAAAGGGCCTAGGGCCGACGCTAGAGATAACCAGTCAGAGACTAATGGATCCACCCCACAACATATCGGGCATGTATTAAAAAGCAGTCTCCCACATACATTGAGGAATAAAGACTTAAGTCTTTATAATCTGTTGAGTGAGGACCCCATCATACAGTGGACCGATACAGGTGAGGTCATTGTTGAACGAACAAAAGTACAGGGCTCGAATATCATTGACGTCGTCCATGACCTGGTGAGAAAGTGGGATAGGCCATCACCATCAGGATGGAAGCATATTAAAGCAAGACTACAACAAATAAATGTCCCCAAAATATTGATAGGAAATCTGAATAGGTTAAAAGACTAGGAGCAAGCTCGCATGTGTCACAACTGAGCACGCCATCACCCCTAGCGGTAGCATCTCTGAAGAGGAGAAAGAAGAGACCAAACAACAACGGTCAAACCTTAGCTTTAGGAGGGACATTAGAGACGGATTATTCATCAGAGGCCGTATTCCCGCTTTGCTCGAGAGCAAAAGGAATCGAGCAATTTAAACTTTACCCGTTTGATATCATCCCGGACTTATCTGCTAGTGTAAACACACACTTAAGTCCACAGCAGAGGGGAAACATTTCAGTCAGATTGGAATTCGTCAAGCCGCTAGACGTACCTATTAGTGTACTAGTATACTTCGAATCACAGGCCGTAATAGAAATCGATAGATTCAGGGGTGTAGTCACTGACTTTTAAAATGGATGCGAAAACACTCCAGAGAGTAATAAATAGTGACCGAATCACACGCTCCAAATTTATCGGCTTGTTTGTGAAGAACGAAACATTGAAGATCCCGACTACGAGAGACTGCGGTGCACTTATTCTAAACACGGATTTTATTGGTGGAGAAGGGATTCACTGAAGAGCCGTCTACTTTAAAAATAGGGAACGAATGTACTATTTTAACTCGCTGGGGGCTCATCCCTGGAATGACCCTATTAATGTAAAATTTCTCGAGCAAATGTATATCCCCCCAAATTGTCTGAAATCCTTACAGGTTCCAGGGCTACTATAGCAACGTATGTGGCATGTACTGCCTTTCATTTCTCTTACACATAGCACGTGGGGAGGAGTTTACAAATTTTTAAAAATTATTCGATCTGTGTCACACTGAGCGGAATGATGAAATGGTATGCAGACAGATAAAAAAACGGTTCCCGTTTGTACGCACTCGATGTATTGTGTGATGTTTTACGCGTGTATATATATATATATATATATATAAATTGTAACTTGAGTAATTGCTACAATATTGTGTAAAATATAAATTGTCTCCAATAATGTTAGTTGTTAGTTTGTGTACCTTTAAGGATGAGCCTTATGCTCTGTAGATTATTTGAAATGTAATGGATGTTAATTCTGTAACTAATTTAAGTTGAATATAAAGAGGGCCGTTTCCTGGCATAAGCAGACTAAGCGGCCGCTTAAGGCCCCGCTGCTACTAGATGGCCCCTAGACAGGCTCCCAGGTCATAGCTCAGTGGGCAAGAATAGGAATATAGATGAAGTTATTATTATTATTATTATTATTGTCGTGTTAAAGTTTTTGTATGAGAGAAATGTGATAAAACGGAGACAAACGAAACGTTTTGGTCGTTATGTGTAAATAACTATTGAGATCTTATTTCGGTGCTACTGTAGTATGCGGTCTACCGTTAAGTTTCTACTGTAGTATGCGGTCTACCGTTCAAAATATTTAAAAGGAATTGAAAATGAATTGAAAGGAATTATAATTTAATTTACCCAATTAAGGAATTATTAAAGAAGTTAAACATACTACTACCGCATACTTAACGGTAGACCGCATACTACAGTACGCCCTTGATGATTGGTTAGGTTAAGTCGTGATATTTTCGTTAGTTTTAACGAAAATATCACGACTTAACCTAACCAATCGTCAAGGGCGTACAATTAACCTAATAATAAAATAATAAGAAGATAAGAAACTATAATTAAAGGGTAGACCGCCGAATCGTAGGTAGACCGCCGAATCGTAGGTAGACCGCATACTACAGTAGCACCCTTATTTCTATATTGTTTAACTTTATTCTTACTATATGCTTATACTTTCTTAAATGCTTAATTTTTCTAGTATTATAAAACATTATTTCACTAATTTACTAATTATTAAGAGATTTTGTAACACTTTAAAACCTAGGATTATTTTCGTTATGTTTTCAAGTTTATTAATTCTTTTCTCATCTTTTTCAGATAATGTGAATTTTGTTGGTTAAAACCTAAATGGTCTGATTATTTGAATGTATTTGATTAACGTTACAATTATAACAATTATTATTATTATTATTATTATTATTATTATTATTATTATCATGATTATTATTATTTAGCAGATTAGTTGTGGTTAACTAGATGTGACTTCGTGCATCTTGGAAAATGAAACGACATTATCCATCAGGAGCTGAAAAACGGAAAAAAGAAGAAAATAGAGGAGGAGAAGCTTTCCAGTAGCACAGGTGAGATGTGTCACTTGTATATTCTTATGATTACAGTTCAGGCAACTAGGTTAGGTAGACCATCAAGCTAGGCAAGTGCTCAGGAATCGTGTAGAGTAAGCTAGTCTCTGTAATATTTATAATATTTCGAAATGTGAAATTTAATGGATCACATCACCTCAAATTCTGTTCACACAGATCAATTATGAAACAAGATAAGAACGAGTATTTTAGCAAAAATTAACAGAATATGTAATGTTATGTTCTTCTCAGGAGCACTACTGAAATATTTGGAAAAGCCATCCTCAGCAAAGCCTGATGAGCATCATGAGTCAACAGCAGGACCATCCTCTATGCAACCTCAAACACCAGTAGAAGTAGAGCCTGATGAACCAACAAGTGGCCCATCTTCTGTTCAGCCTCAAACACCACACACAGGCATTTCTACTGAGCAACAAGAACCAGGATCTGCTCCACCGCTTGATCCGTATGACTGGCCAGTTGTCCTGTCAGATGCCTTGAAGACAGCTCTGGTGTCTCGAGGACCATTTCAAATCAGTCCAGATTTCACATTCCCTAAAAGAGAGGACGGTAGAAGCGTTCATCACCATTACATGTACAAAACATTAATTAATGGGGAAAAAATAAAGCGAAGCTGGCTGATGTACTCTAGAAGGAATGATGCTCTTTATTGCTTCTGCTGCAAGTTGTTTTCAAGGAAGTCGTACAAACTAATTACGGATGGACTTTCAGACTGGATAAACGTTGGTTCGCTTCTGAAAGGCCATGAAAATAGTTCAGAACATGCAGATAACATGGCAACATGGAAGGATCTGGAACTGTGGCTAAAAACTGGGAGGACCATTGACCAAACTGAAATGTCATTAATGGAAGTAGAGCGAAGACGCTGGCGAGATGTTCTCACACGTCTTGTAAGTATAATCCAATCACTGGCAGAGAGAAACCTTGCTTTCAGGGGGTCTTCCTCTACATTGTACAATCGAGACAATGACAACTTCTTGAAGGAGGTTGAGCTGGTTGCCAAATTTGATCCAGTGATGAAACAACACATTAGCAGAGTCGAAAGTGGCCAATATAGTCATTCAAGTTACCTAGGAAACATCATTCAAAATGAGCTCATTGGGTCCATTAGTGGGAAGATTTTGGATGCCATTGTTGCAGAAATAAAACAAGCTAAATATTACTCACTCATTTTAGACTGCACTCCAGACATAAGCCACCAAGAACAGATGTCGATTATTATCAGAACTGTTAAAATGGGTGAAGTACCAGAAATAAAAGAATACTTCTTGGGCTTTCTTGAGGCTTCAGAAAGTACAGGCCTGGGTTTATCAGTTCTGATTCTGAAGAGACTAGATGGACTGAATATTCACTTTGATGACTGCACAGGACAGTCATATGACAACGGAGCGAACATGAAGGGCAAGAACAAAGGTGTTCAGGCAAGGTTATTAGAGAAGAACTGTCGTGCATTTTATGTTCCGTGTGGGGCTCACACTCTGAATCTTGTAGTGGCTGATGCCGCTAAAGCTTCCACAGATGCCATCAGCTTCTTTGGCAACGTACAAAAATTGTACAACCTTTTTGCAGCGGCTACACAGAGATGGACAATCCTAAAGAAGCACGTCAACATAACACTCAAGTCTTGGAGTGAAATCAGGTGGGAGAGCCGGCTTAAAAGCATTGAGGCTGTGCGATACCAGAGCCACAACATCTGAGAGGCCCTGTTGGAAGTCAGAAACAATGCCACAGATGCCATAGCCAGGACTGAAGCACAAACACTTGCAGAGGAGGTAGGGTCTTATCGCTTTCAGATTTGCACAGTAGTATGGTATGACATTCTTCATGCAGATAACCATGTGAGCAAACTTCTGCAGTCTCCTACAATGCAGTTTGATGTGGCAGTCAACCTCCTCACAAAAACAAAAGACTCACTCACCAGCTACAGAAACAGGTTTTGTTGCAGCACAAGTCGTAGCTAGGGACATATGTGAGGAAATGAATGTGGAGGCTGTGCTGAAGGAGAAGAGGCTCAGATCCACAAAACAGCACTTTGCTTACGAAGCTCCTGACGAACCATTTACAGAAGCCTTAAAGAGGCTGGAAGTCAAATTTTTCAATGTGGTGGTGGATTGTGCCATCGGGTCAATAAATGAGAGATTCAAAACATTAGATGATGTGAGGGACATATTTGGGGTTCTCCTAAACTTCACCACAATGAACAAGGAAGACTTGTCCTGCAAGTGTGAAAAGCTCTCTAAGATACTGAGCTCTGGAGCTGATTCTGATATTGATGGAAGAGAACTGGCCCTCGAAATTAAGAACTTGCCGACTTTACCTTCACACAACATGACTGCATTGGAGCTTCTCTCCTTCATTCATCAGAAGCAACTGGAGGAACTATACCCCAATCTCTGGGTTGCACTAAGAATTGCCTGCACTCTACCTGTGACAGTAGCGTCAGCCGAGAGGAGCTTCTCTAAGATGAAGGTAATGAAGAACTACCTCAGATCATCAATGGGGCAGGATCGCCTCAGTGGCCTTAGCATCATAAGCATCAACCAGGACGTTGGCAGAGAGATTTCATATGATGATGTTATTGATGATTTCGCCCAGAAAAAATCTAGGAGCAAAAATTTTGAAGATACAAACTGTTCTGTATAACTGTTAGCTATTACACGATTGTATCGTAGAGTTAGTAATTGTTTGGTAGTTGATAATTGCACTATTTTTTTTATACATAGTTCTGTCATTTATTCTAAATAATGTATAAGCTAATTTTCAGGAATTTCATAAAGAGTATTTTTTCTGTTTGTCTTCTGAAAGTACATATTTGTTGTTTTGGACAAATGTTTTATTAAAATTGTTTCATAATTGTTTTTTATTAACACAGCCATTTTTTGTATGTGTGTGCTGAGGTGATGTAGTAAGGCGTGAATTGGTGGAAGGATGGGTGGGGCCTCAAATGGGTATACTGCTTAGGGCCCCCTAATGGATAGAAACGGCCCTGATTATAAATATATAATGTATAAAAAAAATTGATGCCAATGTCACTCCTATATGTGTGAGAAATATTGAAGGGCATATTATGTAAAATTGTATACAGTAAATTGTACTATTTTATAAAACATTCTTCATGGATCTAGCATTTAATAAATTGGTGAAAAATACACTGCGTCTACTTCTTACTCGAAACACACACAAGAAAAAGAAAAAAGCTTACATTACTTCGTCGATGATACGGCAATCACTGTGCTGCAATAATTCCACATCCTTGTTCAGATCACTGTCCACGACTTGTGTTTCTTCAAAACTATTACGAAAAGATTCTATAACACGAACGAGTTCCGCATCGGTCCTTTAAGGAGAAAGGATACGGATGTAGACAGAAATTTTTAAATTATTTTGGTTAGTTCATACATTTTTCTGAATCTTTTTTAATAATAACTAAAATCCATTTGTTTTTCATAAAAAATACACACAAAGAACCATATATATAATATATATATATGTATGTGTGTGTGTGTGTGTGTGTGTAAAAATGAAAAATGAATAATCCCTTCATATAATTGATGATACTTCGTAATATTTATATATAAGCCTTATATTCTTATTCATATATTCATTTTGACATATCAAGTCCAAAATCGTATGACACGAGTTTGGATAAAATTTTGATTTGCTGTCTATTTTATAATTGGTGAATTATTTACTTGTAAACTACTTAATCATTTTGTATAAAACCCAAAATCGTACAACGCTGACACAAGTTTGGATACACTTTTGATTTGCTTTCTATTTTAAAATTGGTTAACTATTTCTGTTTAAACAACTTAATCATTTTCGTAGACTTAGCTTAATAATGTAATCTTGTTCATTTTCTGTATACATTCTCTCTTCGTTGTAAAAGATGAAGTCATGTCCTGCTTAACGTTTAATTTTTAATCCTAAGCCTTTAATTTTCGCCATGTGCCTGTTTGTTTGTAATTCGTGATGGGAAGGCATATTTCAATTCCATTTTTAGTTAACTCGGCAGAAAATGATAACATCAGATCTGTCAACATACGGTTTAAATAAACTATGGCCTCCTCTTGCTTAGCAGTTTACACATTGCTTCAGCAAAAATATTTGTTTTGTTTAAATGTTTTGTAAAATAAATCAGCCTATTGAAAAAAAAACAGCATTAAATAATAATGACGTCAGTAGGAAGTTTAGTATAAAAGCCCATAAAATTTCACCAATGTTCATTCTGACTAGACTGATCTAATTTAGAGGCTGAACGTTACCTGTAACATTTTAGCAGTAAATTACCGTAAGAAAAAGTCTTTATCTTCTCCTGCGAGCCTTGCTTTCTTCAGAGAACTTAGTCTTAAATAAAGAAAAATAATTTCCCGATACGTTATAAGAAGAATCGGGGAACCTTCAGAGAGTTTAGTAAGCCTCACAGAATCCTCCGATCCACCACAAGAAGAAATCGGAGAGTAGTATAAGAGAAACTTCTGCGATTTCCTATACCTTACCAGAGTAACAAATCTGTTGCTACCACCTAACCAGAACCCCCGTCAACTTCGAACCAACCAAGGCCATAGACGGAGGGGTTAACAACTGGCGACCTTGCATCAGGATTCTTCCAGTCTTCCAGACCCTGGAAATAGAACAACTGGCGACGCCCATTCTTCATCCAGGAACAAGTAGCCAGCAAGACACGTCTTCAGGGATTTTCGCAGTAGGAATCTTGTTAAGTACAGATCTTTTTATTAAAGTAATCTCTAAACATTTGAGAAGTCAATATTATTAACAGTTAATAATGAGTATCAAGCCAGAATTAACAAGAAACACAGTGAAAATTCACTACACCAGTGATATATTTCTTTTTATTGAAACCGAGTTATTTTCACTATATAGTTAGCATAGAATAATTTTATTTTATGTACCAAACATAACATTACCGTACCTTCGCGTACATTCGAGTGAAATGTTGTTTGCATTTTTTATTTTTGTTTACAATTTTTTCAAATTATTGAATTGAATTGACTTGCAATTATTGTGCAATTATTGTGCATTATTTGTGTATTTCTTGGATAGAGAAAGAGATAGTTTATAGTTTATAGAGCTACTTGATAGCAGTTCAAGTCAGTCGGTTGCATCCAGAAGGACAACGGCCCCACAGAGTTATACTAGAGATACTTGATAGCAGTTCAAGTCAGTCAGTTTGAAGCCAGTCAGTTTGAAGTCAGTCAGTTTGAAGTTAGTCAGTTTTAAGTGCAGTCAGTTTAATTCAACCTTCTTTTTTTTGTTGTAAGAAAAAGGAAATTGACAGATTTGTCTTTTTGAATGCAGTATATGCGTATATAAATATATAGGTGAAATATATATTTTATTGATGTACAAAAAAAACGGTTTCTGCAAAGTATATGGTCAATTTTTTTTTTTTTTAAATGGGTATAAATTTTTTTATTATTATTATTTGAATTGCCTCGTATTGTTGTAAACGAAAACGGAATTTTGGATTGATTTTCATTTTTATAATGGACTCCTAAATTAATTGTTCCTAACTTGTCGTATGTATGTAGTTCGTACGTGCTTGTTTGTTGACTCGTGAAAAGGATTTTTTTCTTTTTTCTCTCGCTCTTTCGCGTCGGTAAGCAAATTAAAGCGTTGATGCGCAAGGTTTCGTCTTTTCTTTTATTTTTTTGCGGTTACTATGTTGGTACGCAAATAGTTTTGTCTGTTTTTTTTTTAGTGCTTTTTTGGTTTAAATTAAAATGAGTTCGTACAATTCGAGTAATATGTCGAAATCGACAGGCAAGTTCCGCATCTTCGTTTGGGATGACTTTATTAAGTGTTTATTTAAACCGAAATAGATAATGTCTCGCTTAAGTTTTTTCGTTTCAATTCTGTTGTACTTACTGTATTAGGGATAAGTTTTCTTTCTTGTTTTTCTTTGTTTTGCTTCGCCTTCCTCATTTGTAAGTCCATTTTTCTGTCCTTTGTCGTTTTTTTTCGAAGAAAATGGATAGATATAACACTGGTCTACAGCCAAAATGCTTCGGAAATAAAAGTAGTCAATCTTTACTAATTTTGGGTCACTGAATACGAAAATGATGCCTAAAATTGCCAATTGGCTCTATTTATAAAGATATCAGGCAACCCTGCACCCTACTAACTGGACTGCATCTGTCGCGTAATATGTAGACGCCTGTGACACATCGACGCATTGACTCTACTGCGCATGCGCGTAGTTATACTTTTTATTTTAATAAATTAATGTAAATATATACATATATATACAATAAAATGTAATTTTAAATTTATCTATTGCATTATGTATTTGTAAATTATTTATTAAGAAATAGATTGGATCATTTTAACATATTGCTTCCCATAATGTTTTGATATTAATATAAATGGAATACTAACCTAACTTAACCTTACCTAATTTAAAATTATTAAAATGCAATGTAATTACATTAATTTATTTAAATAAAAAAAAATATAACTACGCGCATGCGCAGTAGAGTCAAGGCGTCGATGTGTCACAGGCGTCTACATATTACGCCACAGCATCAGTTCATTTGCGGAAGTCATACAGTGCACCCTTGTCAAACTCTTTTTAGTGTTTGCTTTAGAAACTGAATTTTTTTCAGCCTAATTTGAACAAAGATGCCTCGTAATTGCGTGAACAGTGTAGATAACTTCTGTTATGTTTGTGGAGAATTGACTTTTGCATCACAAAAGCGTGCTATAACCGCCGTGATTAGGAAAGCCTATCACCTTTATTTTGGCTGTAAGATTGGAGATCAGGACAAGAGCTGGGCCCCACACATATGCTGCAATACTTGTGCAACAAACCTTCGCCAGTGGTTGAATCGGAAAAGGAAATCTATGCCTTTTGCAGTGCCACTGGTGTGGAGGGAACCAACAGATCATGTCGGCAATTGTTACTTCTGCATGGTGCCTCCAGTCAAGAAAGGTATTTGCAAGAAGAAAAAGTGGATTTTACAATATCCGAATATACCCTCTGCTATACGCCCGGTACCTCACGGCGAAGGACTACCCGTTCCTGAGCCCACACACTCATTCTCCCTGGAGTCAGAGGACGAGGAGAATGAAGGAACCTGCGAAACTTGTGAGCCTTCAACTTCACAAGACCCTGAATTTGTTTATAACTTGACATCTTCTAAACCGCAAAATTCACAATGAATTAAACGACCTTATCAGAGATTTAGAACTGCCAAAGAGTAAGGCAGAACTGTTGGGCTCCAGATTGCAGCAGTGGAATCTCCTCGCTGAAAATGTTAGAGTGTGTAAGTTTCGTGACCGTCAAAAAGATTTTGTCCCATTCTTCATCATGGAAGGTGACCTTGTAGCTTGCAACGACATCGATGGTCTGATGGTAGCTCTAAACATTATTCACAATCCTGATGAGTGGAGACTGTTCATTGATTCATCGAAGTTGAGTCTAAAATCTGTTTTGTTGCATGTTGGCAACGTATTGCCATCAATTCCAGTTGGTCATGCAGCCCACATGAAGGAAACATATGACAACATGAAGCAACTTTTGAACTGCATAAACTATGGCAAACATCAGTGGTAGGTTTGTGGTGACTTGAAAGTTGTTGCTATCGTGCTTGGACCGCAGCCGAGCTACACTAAGTATTGCTGTTTTCTGTGTGAATGGGATATTCGGGCTAGGACTTCTCATTACACCAAGAAGGATTGGCCACTCCGACACTCATTGAAACCTGGAACAAAAAATGTTCAGTATCCTCCACTTGTAGAATCGAGCAAGATTTTGTTACCACCCTTACACATCAAACTGGGCGTCATGAAAAATTTTGTTAAGGCTATGGATAAAACGGGGGCAGCTTTTAAGTACCTCGGTGGTAAATTCCCAAAGCTCAGTGAAGCAAAAATCAAGGAGGGTGTATTTGTTGGTCCACAGATCCACGAGCTTCTTAGAGATGAGGAGTTCGACCGTATCCTAGGTGGTGAGGAGAAGACAGCGTGGAATGCTTTCCGGTTAGTAGCAACCAATTTTCTCGGAAATACCAAAGCTGACAATTACAGGGAAAACCTGCTGTTGTCCTATCAAAAAATGGGCTGCAATATGTCTTTAAAGATACATTTCCTCCATTCGCACCTGGAATTTTTTCCGGCCAACTGCGGAGCAGTCAGCGATGAACATGGTGAACGTTTCCACCAGGATATCTCAGCGATGGAGAAACGCTACCAGGGGAAATGGAGTCCATCATTGTTAGCAGACTACTGCTGGACAATAACAAGAGATGCTCCAGAAGTTGAATACAGGAGACAAGCAAAGAAGCGACGGGTTGAATCAATATAAGTGACTGCATTATACAGATATGTTACTAATATATGGTATACATATACACAAAATGTTGTAACTTAAATTTTCTTGGAAATTGTAGCCAATCGACTGTTTTTATGGTCATATTCGTTTTCAGCACCCCAAAATCCATAACAGGAAACACATTTTATCTCCGAAGCACAAACTTTTTCAAAATTTGTAAACCAGTGTTACGCATTCCATAAATGATCATTAAGTTTATTCATCATTGCTTTATATATATATATATATATATATATATATATATATATATGTGTGTGTATATATATATATATGTATACATATATATATAAATGTGTGTGTGTATATATATATATATATTCGCCTCGGTGGTGTAGTGGTTAGCGTCGCTGACTGCGAATCCATCGGTCCCGGGATCGAGACCCGGTGACGGCAGGCGGCGCGTAGCAAAACCCAGCTGTTCATCATCCCACACAAAAAAGAAAGTGGTTGGTAGATAAATGGGTACCCTGGGTAGCCTACTGGTTAAAACGCTGGGCTATTGGTGGGGCGTGGTTCGGATACCACGTAAAATGTAGGTCCAAGGTGGAATGAAAAGCTTGACCTTCGTCAGAATTAACAATTCGGGCGGACAAACCAAAGGTTATATACATATATAGGGTGTCCCAAAAAAAACTATATACTCTTTATAGCATCATATATTTTATAATTAAAAACAAAACAAAACAATATATTGTTATAGCAATTGCCAATGAAAGGTAAATTAGTAATCTAAGTGATCAAAAGGTTATAGCGAGTTGTTTGCATATAAAATTTAATTAATTACGCCAAGTGCTCAAAATGTTCTCCGGCGGCATGAATGCACTTTTGAATGCGTCGACTAACTGATTCGCAGACATGGACTAATGTGGATGCTGTGATGGTCCCGCACTTTTCCCTAATTGCATCCTTAAGGTGTTCGAGTGTTGCGGGTCTTGTACCATAAACTGCATCCTTCAGGTAGCCCCACAAGTAAAAATCAAGTGGAGTCAAGTCCGGTGAACGTGGAGGATACTCATCGCTTCCTCTTCGTCCTATCCAACGGTTAGGCAACGTTTCATCGAGGTACCTTCTGACACCACAATGATAATGAGGGGGAGGGGCTCCATCTTGTTGAAAGTAAAAGTCGTCGTTTCCAAACAACTTCCGAACTGCAGGTATAATTTCTGTTCGCAGCATGTCGAGATATGCGGCACCGGTAACTGTCCCATTAAAGAAAAATGGTCCAACCAAACCCCTGGATGATAAACCACACCATGCTGTTAATCCTGGTAAATTAACATGTTTATCCACATAAACGTGTGGATTATCAAGTGACCAGTACCTGCACTTGTGTCGATTTACTGTGCCATTCAGTTTGAAGGTAGCTTCATCAGACCACCCGATTTTGTTGTATTGAAAGTGCATTCATGCCGCCGGAGAACATTTTGGACACTTGGCGTAGTCAATTAAATTTTATATGCAAACAACTCGCTATAACATTTTGATCACTTAGATTACTAATTTACCTTTCATTGGCAATTGCTATAACAATATATTGTTTGGGTGTTTTTAAAATTATAAAATATATGATGCTATAAAGAGTATATAGTTTTTTGGGACACCCTGTATATATATATATATATATATATACACAGTATTATAAGATGTTTCAGGTCGACCCTAGAAATATGGAAATTGGCGGAATTTGTAGTTTGCATTTGGTATTTGAAGTTTGTTATAGTAATTCCGTAACTAATATGAAGTGTTTCTTTTTATTGCAGGTGAATGAAAATGGCCGATAGGGAGTCGACCTGAAACGTTGAATTACTACCGAATTGCTACAAATTCCGCCAATTTCCCTATTTCTAGGGTCGACTTGAAACACCCTGTATATTAGGGCGATGTGAAAATGATAATTTACAATGGCACACTATTTTACTGTAGTTTTTGCTGAAAAAACGAATACGATGATACAAATTGTGCCAGGTTTCTCTAACCGCCCCATTTTTGCATGAATACAATTTAACAAACACAGAAAATAGAGTTATCATCTGGCGTACATCCGTCAACATTTCATCATATGAATAACCCCCCATTAATGTCATTATGAAACCACAATTATAAATTTTTGTAACTTTAATATATTATTTTGCGTCATTCCCAGATTTAAGTATTCCTGCGAAGGTTGTACTGTATATTTGTATGCATCGTGTCTTCTGACTCCCCAGGCACCACAGTTCGCCTGACAGCCAGCTGCAGTTGTTGTCCCCCCAGCTACAGAATCCAGAGGTAGGAAGCTAGTGAGCATACTATGAGAAAGGAGATGAAAAAATATTCTGTTACACTTGTTACAATGTACATTTGACTGACGTGAGTAAATTGAGTAAATATTTGTTGTTTTCCCTTGAGCAATTAAAATTCACTGAAATTTATTTGAGTTTTTGTTCTTATTTTTCAGTTAATAATTCACTTATAGGAGAGCAGAGATGAATTCAGCATCCCACACACCAGTGTTTCCACAACTGAAACAACATCCTTCTTCACATCAAGCTAGGAACATCCCCTCTTGCAGCAATTCTACACCAACAGCTCTCCATACAGCAGCATCTACACTTTCAAGTTCCCTATGCTATTCAGCAAGGAAAAAATTTGTGAGCACAAGACATTCTAAGCAACAATGTATGTTTGGAACTCCTGAGAAGTTGCCTCATAATCTTTTGCCAACTAATTTAATTTACAAGTGTCTCGGTATTTTATCTCAAAGAAAGGAAAAATGCAGCTAACGAGCCAATCATCAGACAAATAACTCAAGAACTATTAAACTTTGCTAGCAAGCATCACTCCCCACAGTTCAGGAAAAAGCTGTTTTGAAAGATAATAAGATTCATAGAAAGAGGAGCACCGTTGAGTCGATCAAAAACATCAGTGAAACTAAAAAATTAATATTTGAACAGTCACAGTAATTTGTTTCTCTTTTCTTTTTTGTTTTTTCCCTTCTACTCCAGTTGGAGAGAGTTTCTTACTTCCGGGTTAAACCTTAACCCTAAGGAATTTTTAGGTAGAGCCTAGTACTGCCCCTGTCGCCCCCACCACTATTGAGATGATCTCAGGTTCCACATTCCACATTCTCCTTATTTCATGTTTGAGTCTCTGGTATTTTAAGACCTTTTCCCTTTCATAGTTAGCCACATTCCAGTCCGCTGGGACTCCTACTTCCACCAAGAGGCATTTGTTACCCTCCTTCTCTCTCACTACTATGTCTGGCCTGCATCCTGATACCCTGATGTCAGTTGGTATCTCGTGATCATGTAGGAGCAGCACTTTGTGATTGTCTTCTATTCCTTGTGGAATATGTTCCCAATGCTTTTCTGTTTCTAGCCCTATTTCATATTTCTTACACAACTTGAAGTGGATTAGCTTGCAGACTGCATTGTGTCTGTCTGTGTAGTTTCGTCTGTGCAGGAGTATTTCGCACCCAGATAGTATGTGACTCACAGTCTCTGGGCTCTTTGAGCACAGTCTGCACATCTCGCTTTCATTTCTGCCCTCAATATTTCTTTTGAACCAGTTTGTCCGTAGTGCCTGGTATTGTGCTGCCACCACCAGCCGTTCATCTTCTGGTCTCAGAGCCCCTCTTACCAGGAACTCCACCGTTTTATCCCTCTCTATGTATGCTCTGTTCAGCACGTCCTCTTTGTATACTTTGCTGAACTTGCGCTCTTCCCAGTTCTTCTCCCTTTCTTCTGATCTTTTTCTGTTATACCTTCTTTTTATGGTGCTTATCTTTTCCATGAGAGGTTTATTTCCAATGTATTCAAGCTGTTCAGGTCCTATGCCAGTATCCACTAGATAATCATTTGCCTTCTTTGAAAGTGATGTTGTTTGAGACTTTTCACGTTCATGGTCTCTTACAAATCTGACTAGCCTTCCTTCTCCTTCCTTTATATACTGTGCTAATCCTATTGTTGTGGCTTTGTGCACTTGGTCAATTAGCGCAAGTCCTAATCCACCGACCCTCCTTGGCAGGTATAGCCTTGGTGTGCATTGGTTTTTATATATGATCTTCTACAGATCTACAGATGCTAAGGCTAACAAAGACCTTAAGATCCACTCTAAAGTTAGCCCGAGAGAAAGGAAAGAGTAGGGGGTTAAGAGAAGAGAAGAGAATAAGGGGCTAAGTAAGGAGGAACACCTATCACTCGTGGGTTAACATTCATTCAGAAAAAGAGAAAAAAGACTCACCATCATCATCCGCCGGCCACTGCCGACAAGTCAGAAAAATAGTCGGAGAGAATAGGAGAGGGGTGAAAGATGAAAAGAAGTAAAATAAGAACGCTTACAAACCATGCAAACACAGTCTTAACCAGTCATACCATGCAAACTACAAACATGCAAGAAAAGAGAGTTACAGACATGCAAAGTAAGGAGAGGATAAGAAAAAAAAAAAGTACGTAAAGTTAAACAAAAAGTGGGTTAGTTTACGCTACGAGCTACATCTACGTTCGTGTTAGTCTAATTTTTTTTTTTTTTTAATAATTTTATTGCTGGCATCACACGCTGGCATGTCACAAGCTGGCATTAATCGTCAACAGACTCATCCTCGATCCAAAATAGTCTCGCTACTAAATGGAACGATATCGTCCACGTCGGGGACAGTAGTATAGCCGCAAAAGGTTAGAGTGCAGGAATGTTGCAATTTATTACGTAATGTTGCAATGTCGCAAAGGGTGGTGGTGTTATGCAACATGTTGCAAAGGGGGGTGGGGTGTTATGCAACGTGTGCAAAGGGGGTGGGGGTGTTATGCAGCATGTTGCAAAGGGGGGTGGGTGTTGCAGAGGGGGTGGGGGATGCTGCAGGTACAACAAGGGGTCATGAAACTTGGAGGCGGCGTTATCCCCCAAGAGAAAGGAGAGAAAGGAGAGAAAGGAGGAGAGGTGTTCACCTGGCAGGAGCCAAGTGCATATTAAGACTTCAGCCGAGTAGGCGTTGTCTTATAGGCTCCTAATCAGCCAGTTGGTTTAGAAGGCGTAAATGGCTTGAGTTGCCAGATAGCG
This sequence comes from Bathynomus jamesi, assembly GCA_023014485.1. Taxonomy (NCBI): domain Eukaryota; kingdom Metazoa; phylum Arthropoda; class Malacostraca; order Isopoda; family Cirolanidae; genus Bathynomus; species Bathynomus jamesi. Next base: position 222,156 of record JAJOZX010002525.1, on the reverse strand, counting down.
CCATGTATTCAATAGAAGGCTGAGTTGCCAGTTTGTGCTATATATTTAATTAATTAATTCTAATCGAAGACTGAGTTGCCAGATACCATTTTAATTGTATACATTATTATAGACTCCTAATCAGCCAGTTGGCTTAGAAGGCGTAAATGGCTTGTTCAGGTTGAGTTGCCAGATACCATTGTATACATTATTATAGACTTCTAATCAGCCAGTTGGCTTAGAAGGCGTAAATGGCTTGAGTTGCCAGATACCACTTTTTAACATTATTATGGAGAGTTGCCAGATACCATTGTATACATTATTATGGGGAGTTGCCAGATACCATTGTTCAGGTACACAGTTGCCAGATTGTACCATTTATTTTCTTAAAAGTTGGTTTAGAATTCCGCTAGTAGGTTTAGAAGGCGTAACATGATATAATTAACCAAAAGAATTAAGTAAAACAACATTGCATCATTCTGTTTATTATAAATATATAGAAAATAAATATACATTTGAATGATCAATAATAATAGAAACGAGGAATATGTATATAATCCGTCAATATAACAGTACAGGAGAAATATATACACACGCACACAATTATGGAGAGATATAGAAAATAAATATACATTTGAATGATCAATAATAATAGAAATGAGGAATATGCATATAATCAAAAAAATATATACACACACACACACACACACACAATTATGGAGATATATAGAAATAAATATACATTTGAATGATCAATAATAATAGAAATGAGGAATATGCATATAATCCTTCAATATAACAGTACAGGAGAAATATCACACAAATATGTTAAATACATTTCACTTTTTTTTTTCAAAATACTAAACTCGCACTTAATCGAGTCTACAATTACATCATTATTGCTCTGCATTACGCAGTATATGCGGTTTAATAATATTTCACCGCTTAAAGTATAGGGAAACCTGTATTCGATATGAAGGGCTTTCATATCGTTCAGTACTATTTTTGTTCCCACTTTACAACCGGTTGGTAAGTCATCTTTAAATACGTCTAGAATACAATCAAAAGCACGCACAAAGAGTTCATCGTTAGCTACATTATTAAACACAAGTTTATAAACACGCTTTTCCAATCGAGGGTTTATTTCTACCGACCCGAGCTTTTCAATCGTGAACTCGTCTTCACTCAACATAGCGGCAATTGAAATAATCTTCTAAATCGTTACGACAACTGCGCGTTATATAAAGAAATAGTTCTTCAGGGTGAACGGTGTAGGTGAGCTCAGCCTTGTACCAGTCAATTGCTTTGTACCAAAGTTCATGGTATTTCAAAGAGTCTAAACTTTTTAAATAAACGTCCAGCTCTAGACCATTCTCACCTTGTTCAGCCCTACACTCGGTAAACCCATCGAGCAGAGCGGTGTATGCGTATTCAAGTACTGTATCAAAATAAAGCATATCCGTAACACGCGCGTCTAATATAGGTTTCAGCTTGCGGAATCCGACGATTTCAAACATTCTGTCGAGGATGAAACGGTTTCGCGTAGGAACAAGAGCGTTATTATCAGAAGCATTCTTCCACATCAGCCGTATATCAATGCATGGCCGATCGTTATTTATACACAACGTACATACAACGGCGTATGAGGGTGCGTCACTAATCTGCTCTCTTCTTGTACCTACGTTAGCAGGTATTTTATAACGATCTTCACTCCACTTCTCAACTATCACGAAGATTCTATTCATCTCCTCGACACTTAAATAAACCCGTTTGTTTGTTTGTCTACATTCCGTTTCCAGTACATAGCTAACGGTACCGGATTTACGCCTGAACACGCGCAACGATTTCGTCACGGACACATCGTACGAGGCGTTGAGAATGCTGCTCAAAGGAAGTTCCATCGTATTCGAGGAGCGCACGTCCACTCGGTTCAAGCTCTGAGATAACTATGAGCCGTGTGAGGCACGCAGGTAGGCAGGAACGGTTCGATGGGCGGCTGACTCGATGATACGTGAATGGGCTTGTTCGAACTCGTATGATCCGCGAGTCGCACCATAATCGTGGGCGAATTGTTGTACATATTGGGTAGGTGTTTTTCCGCTACAAGAATTAATTTCGGTTTTATCACTACCAGACTACGCACCAGACAGTTTCCCTCAGGATAATTTTCACGAACTAGGCACATTTTATAATGTTTTACTAAACATCTTCACACTCCGGCGCACTATTTGAGGAACATATGCTCATATTTTTCCTTTCTGCCCATCAAACGATACTCGTCTCTAAAGTCTGTTAAAAACTCACGCAGGGCACTAGCCACAACCTCACTACGAACCTCATCATGATATACATTAATATAGTGATAAAAATACTTAAGATTGTCCATGATCACGAGATTCACATTTTCAGTCGTAGGGTATGAGTAATCGACATGGTGTAACATGACATAATACCGCTTGTCACACCACCCATCCACAGACTCATTATCCATACCTGCTGCTTCTCTTCTGCACGCGTTGTTTCTTTTACTTCACGGTATATGTGAGACTTTATAAAGTTTAGCTCTACAGCATACTTCAGCACATCGTCTGTGCAACGAAAGCCTTCAACGGTCTCACCAGAACATCCGTAGAGTATTTGTACATCTTGCAACTTCGCACAATCCAATGTGGTTTTAAAAGAGGCATAGGAGGGGGGAATAGGAAGTTTTTCGGTATCCACCACATCCTGGCACTTTGCTGAATACCATTTCATAAACGTTGTACAAGCAATATTAAAGGTAGCCATTTGAATACACGTCTGATCTCCTTTTTTCTTCTACGCTGGCGAATACACGTCTGATCTCAAGGGCTTACTGCAGTCGACTGACCACGCAGGGAATCCCAGATAGTAGCATGACTCACGTTGCTGATCTTACATTGGGCGGAGCTTAGAACTTTCACCTGCACACAAACACACACACACACACACCACACACACACACACAAAGGAGAAAGTGAAACGCTAATTGAAACATGATTTATTTAATAAACGAGATATTCAAGTTATATATATTTACAAATACGATTTAATAAACGAGATATTCAAGTTATATATATATATTTACAAATACGTGTAATAAATAAGTTAACAATAGATACATCAAAGATTATATACAAGACATACATTACAAATACGTGTCATAAGTAAGTTAACAATAGGCGCATCAAAAGTTATGGTATCCAAAGGGTACGGTATCATAGGTACCAGGTAACTGGTAACGTTTCCTATAGGTGTTACGGCACACCTTCGTACCCCTAAGTTCCTTCACGCCCCCCAGCTTCTGCGCCCGAAAATTGTGGGTGCCTACAGTTAGTTGGGGAGGTCGTTCGCCCTCTCATCGTCCAAACACACTAGATCCTTCAACGATTCAAAGTTAACAACCCGCCGATTCGCATGGTTGAGCGTAATACCCTTTGCCTTCACGATATATTTCATATCCTCCCCCACCCTGACCCGTACCCCATAAGTTTTAGGTCCTGTTGAGACAAAAGAGTCGGCGTATGCGTTGTCCCCATACTCATCCTTGATCTCATCAGTGAGTTCGCCGAGGAACTCCCAATAGCGGGCATGTATTCACCCTCCCTCTCTGTGAATATCACGCTATCTGTATCGGCATACAATACTTCCGCCCAAGAGAATGCAATAGACCCCAAAGTTTTATACGGGCGTAGGCTGTTGTGAAGCTGGCCACAGGTATGTTTGTAACCCTTGAGGTATCTGTGGCCAATTCAGTGTTGTTGTACTTTATTATGTAAGTATTACCTACATTCACGATCTCCATGACCTCTTTATCGGAGCATTGGCATAATCCCAGACATCACTATAACTTTGTGCCAAATGAATGTTCCCTTTGCCGGTATTCTGTGCAAATTTTCCCCATAGACTGTTTAGACACAACTTTGCACTAAAGCGCTTGCCAGGATTCTTTGCAATTTGGGCACGATCAAGTTGTATACCTTCGCGGTCGCGGTAACGTTGAATATAGGCAGACTTTTCATCTTCGGTATCAACTCCTCGCGGATACCCTGATGCCTCAACCTTATCCTTCAAAAATGCGTTTATATATGGTGTGAAAAGGTTGGGTAGCTTCTGAAACCTCCACACCTCATGTATCTTCAGTATTCTATACCATGGCGTACGGCTAGGGCCAGCTCAGGACTTGTATATACGCCTCTGATCTTACGCTGGTGGGGTATATGGTTACAATCGCCGTTATTCTCTTCCGCGCACTTCACGCACAGTGGGAACATGAGCTGTGGTCGATAACGACAGGTAAGATTGGCATCCATAAATTGCGTGGGGGAGTACGTCTACGAAAGAGAGCCAAAGTAACGATCATTCAAATTTCTTGAAAATTCATTGATGGAGGGCAGGTTAGGTCCCACCAGTTTCTCAGGAGCGCCCACGGGGTACGGATTGTTCTTCATCACGTATGGGTATAAAGAACAGAAATCGTAGTAATGGAGCTTCACGCCCTCCGTAGGTGGAAAGTATAGTCTGAATGGATTTGTACGTCCTCCAAACAAGCTATCACCACATTTGAGAGGATCCAGCACCATTGAACGCTTGATCGTGTTTATTTCCTCACGATACACCTCGTCTGTCTCCATCCGTGCATCATATTCATGCCCCCACAAGACTTTGTGAGTGAACTGTGATCCTATAAGTTGATCGCGGGTGCGGGTCCATGCAAGACAGTCGGCAGGAGATCTACCGTGGATATCTCCGGCGATTCCGCACTCAGGACGGGGGCATCCATGCCACCAGCATCCGTTAAAGGAGTACACAGTCTTCACACCAGTGACACGGTTTTCACTTAACCCATCAACCCAAAAAACACAACCATTAATCTTAATGTGTACTTCACCCGTGTTGCGGGCGTGCTTTATGTATACACCTGTCTGTTGCTGTAGGTGTATGAGCCAGTAAATAGCCTTGTGTCCGTAACTGCGGGGGTTGTTTCGGTGAATAATGGCTAAGGTGGCTTTAGGCATGAAGTTATTCTTGAACACCGTAAAACATAATGACGCGATGGTGGTTGCGACTTGCAGCGGATCGCATTTGAAACGGCCTATGTACATCCTTCTAAAGGCCTGGAAACATACTCTAAGCACGCGCACATCATTCACGCAATAACGCTCACATTCATCAGCTATATTATAAGGGTTACTTTATTAAAACTGTTGTAGTATCGATCAAAGTCTTCACGTTCATCTACACTCATACAGTCATAGTTAAAATAATGTTTGGGTGGTGGTGGGCCTACGTAGTTTAAAGTCTCGCTGGTGAGGAAAGTGTAAGGGAAGTATCCTTTGGAAACTTCAGCTGCTACTCCCATCACCTTGGGTAGCTTTGCTAATTTACAAGGTGTGAATAATAAAGTGTCTTTAAATTGTACATTGCCTCTTATTTGCATCTGTATTAATTTGTTGCCTCTTTTCAATGGATCACCTGTAAATATCTCATAGGATTCGTGTTCAAGCAACTCCTTATAAAGGAACTGCGTGTCAAACTTTGCCCCGTTATGGGCGAGAATATACAGTCATTTTTTTTAACTTGTCGGCTAACTTGACAATATAGGACACAAATAGTTTCACAGGACTATCGCGGACATTCGTTTTAAAAACGTTTGTCCGTTTACCGCATTTGGGGCACTCGTCACATTCGATCCCCATACATTCATCACAGATGGTCTGGCTCACAAGTAAATGTGGAATTACCTCTTTGGTTTCAGCGTTCGTATATGTTTCTATATCGTGCTATACAGTTATACAAGGGTTATTTTTAGGCTTAGCATCTTTCATATAACATACATGCTTTACTCCATCCGCTTTATATTCCTCCTGGCATGTAGGACAGTGAATTTCGTCACACTTGTGTTTAAATTTCCCCCAATTATCCATTGTGTGAAACATACCACATTCACAGATTCTCATTTTCCTGCACGTGCCAATTGATTTATGGAAATCAAAACAGCTATTATTAAAAAATGTGCATCTACACACATCACAGTCTCTCTTCTCAGCTTCAACTACACGGCTTTCACATTTGGTGCTTTTACACTGTTCACATACCATGTGACATTCTTTACAATGTCTCACTATATCATCCGCAAACTCGAGGCACCCCTTACACAAATCATGATGTCTCCCATATTTTCGACTTTTGTCATAACTCGCGTAAAGCCACATTATATTACGGATGGGGAGATACGTTGTCCTTGACAATCCTAAAATAAGTAGGGTCTTGTACGATCTCTCACACAGCTTTTAAAAACATACACAGTCCTACGACGATCATCCAACCCAAATACAACTATGCGGACATTCATTTCCTGTTCTACCCTTCTCAGCTCTTCAGGACCCATATTACAGTCAAATTCAAGTTCACAGTCTACAGCTAGTTTACGGGCACGCTCCACGACCGTAGGCAACCAAATTTTTGTGGCCTGTGTATTTTGTACAGTAAACATACGTGCTAAGAGTACTGCTATAAAGCCGCATCCACGATCGACGTTTATATGCTTTCGGTAAATAATCGGAGAATTGAAGTTAAGAGTATACGGTATGGCACTATGACCCGCAACACGGAATACACGGTCAATATTTACCGTGAAGTTGTCCATATTAAAGGCTATACTACTTTGGGCGGCTTGCATTATACGTCCTAATATATATTCTACATCTTCAGCCGCCAAACGTCTAAATGGCACTACCACCCAATAATCATCTACATCACCGTCATCTGACCCGAATCCGAAGGACAGACTCGTCCTGACTTCACGCTCGTCGCGATTCTGAAGAGCAAACTCTACAATACGCTGTACAACCCGGCGTAGCCCGCGCTCAATTCCATTGCTATACATGGCTCTAGGGTCGACCCTGACACTATACGATTTCTAGTCAAGGCTGGGGTGGGGGCTGCGGAGCGCACCAACTCAAAAGTTATATCATCCTCAACAGAACGGGGGGCAACTGTGGCGGATGAAATAGGGGATATATTAGCGGAAGGTGCTGCTGGGGGGCCTGTTGCGTAGGAGGTTGAGGGTTGGGATCTATTATTGTAGACTTAACAGAACGGGGGGCAACTGTGGCGGATGAATAAGGGGATATATTAGCGGGAGGTGCTGCTGGGGGGATTGTTGCGTAAGAGGTTGAGGGTTGGGGATCTATTACTGGTGCAACAGGCGCGTATTTCGGTCGCTTTATACCTGACGTGGGGTTCTCTTCATCGTACCACCGCTTTGGACGTGCTACCGTTATCGCTGGTGAGCAGTGGCGGTTCCTCATATGGGCAATATGGGCAGCCGCACAGGGCGGCATTTGTGGAGGGGCGGCATGAGCGCCTGCAAAAAAAATAAAAATAAAAATAAGAATAAATAAATAAAGAAATAAATAAAAATAGTTTATTTATGGCAGTTGTGCAATTTAATTTGTATTTTTCCTGTTCATAGTATCATAATTACATTCTCTTAAGTAAGTTATTCTATTTACGTGATGAAGGATTTGTAAAATTCAGAAATTTGAGTCTTTGTTTTGGTTCTGAAGTTCCAACAATTAGTCCAATAAAAAGTTATTTTGTGAAAGAGTTATGTCTGTCCTTTATTTTGGGGGGATTCGAATGTGTGTGTGTTGGCGAACAGGGGGGGGGGGCGCTGAAGGTGAGGTTCGCCCAGGGCGTCATGTAAGCTAGGACCGCCACTGCTGGTGAGGGTTCGTTGGCAGGGGAGGAGATCACAACTACACTGTCGTCGAGGTCATCCGTAATGTCAATGATGGGGTGCTGTACCTCATCGTCATTCACGGTTCTGTGGGAGAAGAAAACAAAATATAAGGAACAGCACTCAAAATTTGTAATATTTTGTAAATGACCCACTTAGGAGTGTGACGTGTTAGAAATGGACTCTGTAGAAAAATTCAGATTCACGAGCCCATCCACATGTATTATATCTGGCCCTACAGGATGTGGTAAAACTGTGTTTATGCTTATAATCATTAAAGAAAAGGGAGAGATGTTCTCGAAATTTGGGCATAAAGTTATATGGTGCTATTCGACGTATCAATCAGTGTTCAACGAGTACCAAGATGATATTTTGTTCCCCAAAGGCGTATATGACGTTAATTCGTTAAAGGGAAATGAACATGCAGTCATTGTAATTGACGATCTCATGTTGGAGATGGATAAAACGTTTGCCGAGACATTTACAGTATTCTCCCACCATCTTAACATAAGCGTGTTCTTCATCAATCAGAATCTATTTTTCAAAAATAGATACATGCGCGATGTGTCGTTAAATACACAATATCTAGTCTTATTCGCACAACGTAATGTATCACAAATTGGGGTATTAGCCAATCAAATGTTCCCGAATCAGCGTAAGGAGTTTTTGGAAGTTTATAAAGAAGCTACAAGCACGCGTTACAGATATTTGGTTTGTGACCTTCATCCGCGAAACACGTTTAGAGTGCTTCTGCGAACGAACATATTTCCAAACGAGCCTGAAACGGTGTATATTGCAGAATGACAAAGAGACTAAAGAAATGCCGTGAATTAATAAAAATCTATCATCGACTGCCCCGGGCAATGCAGCAGATGTTTATAAAAAATATCGACGCCGTTACAAGAACATAATACGTGCACTCGTTCGTAAAAGTCAAACTGTAGCGAAGAAAAAACGAATTATTGTACAAACAGGAGGGTCATTTCTCCCCATCTTATTTTCAGTTTTGGGTCCTTTACTGACTAGATTAATATAATGAAGAAAGTGGTAGTGATTCCCCACGAGGTGTACGCTTCACTGCAAAGGAATCCAGACACGGATCTAGATCCCCGTAAAAGCAGACTTAAAAGAATGGAAAGTGAATTGCTAGCCCTATTAAACAGTGAAAAAACACCTGATGAGAAAAGAATCTTATACCAAGAAGCTCTGCAGAAATTTCTTCACGAGTACGAAAATTATAAGAACCCTACAGAGATTCCTGTGGTTATTAGGCACAGCACGGGGACGATGGACATGGCGACATAGGATCTGTGCCCGACGATACAGCTGACCAACCAAAATTAAGGGATTAGCCACACAACATATCGAGCATGTATTAAAAAGCACCCTCCCACATACATTGAGGAGTAAAGGCTTAAGTCTTTATAATCTATTGAATGAGGATCCAGCCATACAATGGACCGATACAGGCGAGATCATTGTGGAAGGATCAAAGTACAGGGATCAAATATCGTAGACATTGTCCATGATCTGGTGAGAAAGTGGGATAGGCCATCACCATCAGGATGGAAGCATATTAAAGCAAGACTACAACAAATAAATGTCCCTAAAACGTTGATAGGAAATCTGAACAGGTTAAAAGACTTGGAACATGCAACGCATGTGACACAATTGAAGACGCCGTCACCCCCGTCGGTAACACCTTTGAAGAGAAGAAAGAAGAGGTTAAACAACGGTCAACCCTACCCACGTGCCTCTAAAATACGCAAATGGCTAACGTATTAACTAAACGCTATTATGACATTTCTAACCCAGCCTCCTACGGCGGCGTAGATAGAATGTACAGAAGTGTTTACGGAGTAGGAAAAAAAGATGTTGAAATATTTTTGAGGGAGCAGGACGCTTATACGCTTCATAAGCCTGTGAGAAAAAGGTTTAAAACAGCCAAGACAACGGCTTCCTCGATTGATTCTATTTGGCAAGCAGATTTAACAGACATGCAAAGATATTCTGTGTATAACGATGGTTACCGCTACATTCTATTCATAATAGACGTATTCTCTAGATATCTGTGGCTAGTTCCTCTGAAAAATAAATCACCTGAAACAGTTGCTAAAGCCACCAAAACGCTAATGTTAAAAGAAAACAGGGTTCCTGGGTGTTTTTGTACGGATATAGGGAAGGAATTTATAGGCCGTGCTTTTCAGAACATGTTGACAGAGTTTAATATCAGCTATTACACAACCAATTCTATACATAAGGCTTCTTTAGCTGAAAGAGTTCAGCGCACCATAAAGCAACGCATGCACCGTTATTTTACACATAAAAACACATACATATTTCTAGACATTCTGGGATCATTGGCCTCATCCTACAACCGCACATACCATCGCACGATTGGGACAACACCTAACGAAGTTTTAGAAAGAGGTACGCTCCAGAGAAGAGATGGATCACCAACACCACCACCACACTCGGCGCGCTTCAAAATCAATGATTATGTAAGGCTGTCGCGTTCGGGGAATAAATTCGCAAAGGGTTTTGAGCAAGGATGGACACGCGAGATTTTTAAAGTTAGGGCTATGAGACCTAAAGGTGAGATAATGATGTATTACATTGAAGATTTGAATGGGGAAGATATCTCAGGAGGCTTTTACCACGAAGAATTGCAGAAAGTTGCGTTTAATTTAGGAAAAAATGTGTTTAAAATTGAGAAAATTTTAGGAAGCATAGGTTCAGGAAAGAGAAAAATGTACCTGGTGAAATGGCTAGGGTAACCAGAAAGCTTCAACACCTATAAAAGCTGATGCAATAATGAAGCTTAAATAGTATGCAACATGGCTCCTAACCATTTCTACGTCACACTCCCGTCCTCCTCGTCCCTGTCTGTACACCCTAACAACACACTAGCCAACTTTGTAACAGAACTCCACGGGCACATTGAATTGGGTCGTGATTCGTATGAGGTGGGGATATGCGAAATTCAGCTGGACACCGTCTTTTTAAATATTGAACATAAAGAAACCGTTTTTACGATTCTTAGAGACATTGACGAGTGTGAAAAAGCTGGGGTAGCTATGGATGAAACTATACGTATCGCTCGGACTAAGGTTGCACGGTATTACAGTACAGAAGCAAGACTAGGACCGGGTCAATATGGTTCGGTCTTGGATGTTGTGAGAGGCTTAAACGTAAGTTTAAGAAACTCAAACCTTACGAATGATTTAGTATACGAAATCGTAAACAAAGGAAACCCTGCACATACACTAATCCTAAAATCAAAGACTAACAGACGTATTAAAGACCATAGAATGTTCAAAATTCTAACCAATGGCCGATATAGCGCAGCCTTCCAAAGACACACATTTCACGAGACACAGCATGACTTGTCCAGATTAATGTATCAATTGAAGATGGAGAAATTGGCTGAAAGGTCCCCAGAAATGTGCTATATTTACAATAATATAGTGGAGCACCAGTTTGTTGGGGATACCCAGGCACGCCTGCTGCGCATTGCTCACATCCCCAACCATAGAGGAAGGAGTTTGAGTATTACATATGACAGACCCCATTATGTGAATGTCGCAACTAATTTAATAACCAATATCTCAATATATATAAGAACGATTGAGGGTGAAAACTTCCCATTCGGTAACGGGAGCTTAACAGTGAAGCTACACTTTCGACGCACGGAGTTATAATGGATAGAAAGCCTTTCACCGTCTATCGAGGGGTGAGATACCAGCGTGGTAGTGGACTTGGATCCATTTTTTCATCCATACTACGTACGGCTGTTCCTTTGCTGAAGAGGGGTGCCAGATACCTCGGAAGGAAAGCGCTACAATCAGGTCTTAACACTGCAGAAGACATATTGGCCGGGGCTAAACCTAAAGAAGCTCTAAAAAAAACATTTAAAGCGTACACAGGACGAAATCATCAAAGATGCAAAGAGAAAAATGCGTGGTGGCGGGAAGAAGAAGAAGAGGGCTGCCCGGAAGAAGGGGTCACGTGGTACTAAACGTAAAAGGATATCAAGAAAGAAGTGCTGTAAGCGAATAAAACCTATGGATTGACCACTTTTTTGACTGATATAAGCTAAGGACATTGATCTCATGAATCATAGTTTGTTTACTACTTGTCGAGAGAGGAGGCACTATTTCGAACTCGCCATGGCACGCTTCATCCACCCATGTAGTTCACAATGCTGTAAATCGGAGCTGTCCCTTTTTGAGCTGCCTCCAACTCAAGTTTCTATTGAGCACAGTGATTTTATTACAATTAACCCTTTAAACACAATTAGTTCCCCGAGTGCACCTATAGAATTCGTGATACCCAGCTCAGGCCCTTACTTTTTTTATCCAAGCTGTGTGCACATGTACGCTAAGCTACGTATAGCCCATTCTGATGGAACGGTCTGCGATGACAAATATGCTGTATACCCTGAAACAAACTTTCTGCACTCCATATTCAACCAGTGTGACGTATATTTAAATCAGACCAACATATCGGCAGGCACGGGGTACTATCATCTACGAGCCTATCTGGAAAATGTCCTCAACTTTTCCAAAGAAGCGAAGGCTACCTTTTTAAGTGCCGAGGGATATTATCAAACTAAAGATGAAAGTAGTATAAATGACAAATTTAAAAATTCTAAAAAGAAAATATACGAGTGTTTTGGACGGCTGCACACAGATTTCACTTTCCAGGAGAAGTTGCTTGTCAACGGGGTGGATATGAAAATAAAGCTCACCCGCACGAGTCCTGAGATCTGCTTAAATCTGAATGCTGATCAAGAAGAGGGTGCAAAGCCCGTTGTGGTTCACATTATGGACACATACCTCCGCGTACGGCGAGTGAAATTAAGTTCACCAAAACAACTAGAAATTGAGAAAAATTTACTAAATGCTACAGTGAAATATCCTATTAACAGAGTACAAATCAAACTATATACGGTTCCTGCAGGGTTGGCATCGAAGCAGATAGAAAACATTGCCCTGGGAAATCTTCCTAAAAGGATATTAATCGGAATGCAAGACCATGCTTCGGTGAATGGAAAATATAAAAAGAGTGCCTTTAAATTCGAGAATTTCGGACTTAAAAATATAACTATACGTTAATGGCACTGCTTTGGGTGGAACAATGGGTACGGACTATTCATCAGACGCTGTGTTACCTCTTTGCGCCAGAGCCTATAGTAATCTGACCCATATTGCAGGTGATTGTGATGAGCTTGGTAATGGGGTAACGCAGGAAGAATTCATTGATCAATTTAACCTTTATCCGTTTGATATTACACCTGACTTATCTGCTAGCGTAAATACGCATTTAACCCCACAGCAGAGCGGAAACATCTCAGTGAGGCTGGAATTCGCCAAGCCTATAGACGCGCCTATTAGTGTACTAGTATATCTCGAATCGCAAGCCCTAATAGAAGTAGATAGATTTAGGAGCGTTATCACTGACTTTTAAAATGGATGCTAATACACTTCAGAAAGTAATGAATAGTGAACGAGTCACACGTTCCAAATTTATCGGCGTGTTTGCGAAGAATGAAACATTGAGTTTGCCAAGTACGCGAGAATGCGGTAGTCTTATTGTGAACACAGATGTCATCGGTAATGAAGGGATTCACTGGATCGCTGTCTATTTTAAAAATAGACAGCGCCTGTACTATTTTGATTCAGTCGGTACTCAACCCTGGAGTGACCCTATTATTGTAAAATTTCTCGCTCAGTTACATATTCCCGAAGTTGTATGGAGCCCGTTTCGTATACAAGGATATTTTAGTAATGCTTGCGGAATGTACTGCGTCTCATTTCTCATGCATATGTCATGTGATAAAGAATTTATAAATTTTTTAAATTTATTTGACCCGTGTCACACTCGCCGAAACGATGAAATGGTATGCAGACAGATAAAAATCCGTTTTCCAATTGTACGTACTCGTTGTATAGTATAATGTTTTTGTTCGTATATTTGTAACGGTATAATCTGTAGTTGGTTATTGTACTGATTTCTTTCATTTAATAAATTTATGAAAATATATTGTCTTCTTACCCCAAAAAGATCGAAAAACACTTACATTATTTCGGTGTGACATTCATTATGCTGACTGATCAGTATATCCTCCGTATTCATGACACGAGAATCTTCAAAAGATTGTATAACACGTGTCAAATCCTCATCGGACCTTAAAGGAATAATGTTCATTCTTTTTTAATAAAGACATATACAGAGTATACAGACAGACCCCATTATGTGAAGATATCTTTGGTTCGAAACTCATTTAAGTGGTAAATCCGAATAACATTTAAAACGATTGCCATAAAAAATTTCGATTTTAGCATAATGGTATCTAACTGAAGTATTTGACGAGATACTACAACCCTCCATATATATAAAATCATGTTTCTTGTGAATAAATTATAGACACTTACATTTCTATGGTAGTCCCTTGCGTCGGATTTGTAACGGTATAATCTGTAGTTGGTTATTGTACTGATTTCTTTCATTTAATAAATTTATGAAAATATATTGTGTCTTCTTACCCCAAAAAGATCGAAAAACACTTACGTTATTTCGGTGTGACATTCATTATGCTGACTGATCAGTATATCCTCCGTATTCATGACACGAGAATCTTCAAAAGATTGTATAACACGTGTCAAATCCTCATCGGACCTTAAAGGAATAATGTTCATTCTTTTTTAATAAAGACATATACAGAGTATACAGACAGACCCCATTATGTGAAGATATCTTTGGTTCGAAACTCATTTAAGTGGTAAATCCGAATAACATTTAAAACGATTGCCATAAAAAATTTCGATTTTAGCATAATGGTATCTAACTGAAGTATTTGACGAGATACTACAACCCTCCATATATATAAAATCATGTTTCTTGTGAATAAATTATAGACACTTACATTTCTATGGTAGTCCCTTGCGTCGGATTGTAAGGAGCGTCACTGCAAATATCTTCAACGGTTTGCGTTGGAAATAATTCATCACGGTCAATCGCGTTAAAAAGATTAATTGCAGTCAATGCTGCAGTGTCACCTTCTTCATACAAATCCGGAAAAGCGTACAGTTCGTGGTCCATGGTGGAGGGAATGCACTGGCAGAGGGAATGATTATTCACTGACGCAAAAATAGCTAATGTTACTCCAAACTGAAAAATATTTCCTTTTATATGCACAATCGCCAAGCTCCGCCCCAAAAGATTAAGGCCAGATGTTCGTAGTGATTGGTTGCCAGTGTAGCTGGGTGGAGCTATGATAAGTTTGTGTACCAATCGTAACACCGCTATAACGGGTCCGGACGAGTAATGGCATCTTTATATTTTCTCCAATAGATTTAATGCTCGTATTACCCCTTGCTGTCTTTACCATGTCAATATTTTTCCCCCACTATTCCGGGATCATTAGTCACTAATGTAATCGAGAGGATTTTATAATAAAGAAATTATAAATATATCCATTCCTTTAATTATATTTTTAAAAAAGAATAGAGCATTCGGTTTCCACGTTAAACTGTGGGTCTAAGGTGGAGTGAAAACCTTATCCGTTGTTACATTTCGGGGAAGAGCTAGTTGTTATTATTACTAAAGAGAAAAATCGTGCATGTTTTGCGGTCATACTACCCACGGATCAATAATCAAATGTTCCTGTTATGTTGAAATTATGATGAGCAACGACTCCCTGACGAGATGTGTTTCTTGAACTGATCCACAGAACAGATGTTCACAGCTTCTGAAGGCTGCACGAGCAACAGATCTTATAGACAATGCAGGTCCTGTATATGAGCTTTAATTATCTCGATGAAATAGTGAGCAATCATTCCCTGACGAGATGTATTTCTGAATCCACGTTAAACTGTGGGTCTAAGGCGGAGTGAAAAGCCTTCCAATTCGGCGAGAAAGAGTTAATTATTATTATTACTACTGTAATTTGTACCACCCTATATATATATATATATCCATTCCTTTATTTATTTTAAAAGAATGAACAAAACTCTCTCTCTCTCTCTTTCTATATATATATATATATATATATATATATATATATATATATATATATAAATTATTAGTACTTTCAGGTGAGCTTTAATTATCTCGATGAAATAGTGAGCAATCATTCCCTGACGAGATGTATTTCTGAATCCACGTTAAACTGTAGGTCTAAGGTCGGGTGAAAAGCTTTCCAATTCGGCGAGAAAGAGTTAATTATTATTACTACTGTAATTTGTACCACCCTATATATATATATCCATTCCTTTATTTATTTTAAAAGAATGAACAAAACTCTCTCTCTCTTTCTTTCTATATATATATATATATATATATATATATATATATATATATATATATATATAATTATTAGTACTTTCAGGTTTGCCCACCTTATTTCTTTCGCTGATTATTATTTAATATAATTGTGTGTATATCTTTCAATAACAGAGATGTTATCTAAGAATATGACACCATACAAATTACGCGTAAATAAAAATACAACAGCAAAAATAAGAATCGGAGTGAAGAGAGATTTTACTCGAGTAGACTGGAAAAAAGGTCAAATTGTGGTCATTTCAAAAAGGCCTCTGGGCAAACAAGTGTGATTCGAGTCGGGGAGCGTTTCCTCGTGTGTGTGTGTGTGTGTGTGTGTGTGTGTGTGTGTGTGTGTGTGCACGATTTGTTCACTCGTTTATTATATATACAATCACCTATCTTCGTAAGGTTTCTTTTAATTGTTTAGTGATTTTTTTAATGTTTTAATTCACTTTAAGGTGAAAATCCATATATTATATATATAAGGAATGACAAAATTAAATAGACACGGTTATTATGATTCTATATATATATATATACAAACACAGATGGGGTGAGAGGTTTGGGGGGAATGAGGGAGGACGACCGTGTGTTTTGGTTTATTTCAACTTTCTTCGTAAGGTTTCTTTTCCTTTCGTTTTTCCCACTGTTATTCAATTGTGGTATTTATAATAAAATAGGAATTAAGTGATTTATTGTGTAAAGAGCGTGTGATAAAGTTAATGTTTCAATTCACTTTAAGGTGAAATTCAATTTATATATATATATATATATATATATATATATATATATATAAGGAATGACAAAATATACGTTTGGCATTTTTTTCTGATTTTCATTCACATGATATGTACAGAGGCGTGTGTGCGTGTGCGTGTGCGTGTGTGTGTGTGTGCACGAGTTGTTCATTCGTTTATATATACAAACACAGATGGGGTGAGGAGGGTGGGGGAATGGACGACCGTGTGTTTTGGTTTATTTCAACTTTCTTAGTAAGGTTTCTTTTCCTTTCGTTTTTCCCACTGTTATTCAATTGTGGTATTTATAATAAAATAGGAATTAAGTGATTTATTGTGTAAAGAGCGTGTGTTTAAATTATTTATTTAATAAACAGATGAATCTTCTTAATTCCAACAATTAAAAGAAATTCTGTATTGATTAACTACCATCATATAAATATATTGTGGTACTTTGATTAATATATGGTTTTAAATATTGCTATCTGGCAACTCAGCCTTCTATTAAATACATGGCGCTATCTGGCAACTCACCCGGATTAGAGGTCTATAAAAGAGCGAGAGGCTGATGACGGAGTCATTACAAGCTCGGCTCCTAGCCGAGCAAGGACCTCTGGTCCTTTCTCTTTGTGGCCCTTTGGGAAAACCCCTTAGAGGCCTCTTAGGTTAGGTATACGAAAATAGCTTGGGGGAGAACTCCGCCTCCAAGTTGCATGCCACTGCAATCGGCAACAAAGGCCGATACTCTCTCTTTCTCTCTCTCCCCCCTTCAGGTGTACCCTCCCCCTTGGCTCCTTCTAAGCCAACTGGCTGACTCAGCCAACTGGTTGATTAGGAGCCTATAAGACAACGCCTACTCGGCTGAAGTCTTTATATGCACTTGGCTCCTGCCAGGTGAACACCTCTCCTCCTTTCTCTCCTTTCTCTTGGGGGATAACGCCGAATCCAAGTTTCATGACCCCTTGTTGCACCTGCAGCATCCCCCACCCCCCTTTGAATGGATTTATTTTTTGCAACACCCCACCACTCTTTGCAACACCCCACCCCCGTTGCAACCTTGGGGGATTTTTGCACCCCCCCTGCAAATGTTGCATAACACCCCACACCCCTTTGCAACATGTTGCACAACACACACACACACCCCCTTTGCAACACCCCACCCCCCTTTGCAACATTTCGACATTACCTAATAAATTGCAACATTCCTGCACTCTAACCTTTTGCGGCTATACTACTGGGGACATTATTTACGTCTTCTACGGTAAAAACTGTCGCAAAAAAGTTATTGAAAATACCCGCCATCGCCTGAGCATCAGAAGCCAAAGCGCCATTAACATCCACTAGAGAGCCTATGTTATCTTTTATCGGCTTACGATTATTAACGTATTCAAAAAACTTTTTTGGATTATGTTTACTATCCGCAGCTATAAGTATCTCTAAATTACGCTTGGCATTCCTAACTGATCTTTGAACCTGACGTCTAAGCTCGATATATCTATTAAAGTTAGCTGCCGTGCCATTGCGCTTATTAAGTCTATACGCTCTATTACGCTCGTTTATGAAGTCGCCTATTTCCCTAGTCCACCACTTGGGCCTAGCATGATTTCTAGCGCGCTTGGGCCTACGAGGAATAAACTCCCTTTCAATATTACTAAAACTTTCTTTAAACGCCACCCAATGCAAATTTGTGTCATTACCCATAAATAAGTTATCCCAGTCCACTACTCTCATCCTATCCGCAAAACTATCAAAATTAGCCCTACGAAAATCAGGGACTTCTATTATGATACTATCCTTAGTGTTTTCTATGAATAACTTAAACCTAAGAATTTGATGATCACTACATCCTAAACTCTCGCCTACTTCTAAACTTTCGACTATATTCTCGCCGTTTGTCATCACCAAATCTAAAATATTATCACCGCGCGTTGGTTCGGTAACCATCTGTCGTAAAAATTATCTTCCATAAACTCGATCAATCTCAAACCCTCCTCATTACCAGTAAAAGTCTCATAATTAACATTAGGGCAGTTAAAGTCTCTGACAATTATACTATTCCGATTGTCAATAAAGTTACCAAGAACTGAGTAAAATCTAGTATCTGTATCGAGGGGTTGAACGGGAGGTCTATAAACAACAACAAAATTAAAACTAACACTACGCGCCCTAACTTCAACACATGTCGCATTAATTGCTGCCGGAAAATCTAACTTAACCTCGATAGCCCTAAGGGAATTACGAATGTAGGTAATTTTTTACTCTCAGTCCAGCCTCTGGAAACTGAAAATAAAGTTTACCATAAGACTCTTTACATTTTTTTAAACAACTTTTATTAAGTACAATATGAAGGCAAATGCCGATTAAAGCTTAAAATTAATGTTAAGAAATTATTTGTTTTAGCGATAAAATCGCGGATCATGTTTTTGGGAGTGATAAAATGGCTGATCCCACAAAGGTTAGGAAGGTACCGCTAACAAAATTGGGGGGTTTGACCTGAACTCATAAGATTTTAGTGTCACGATGGCGTCGGTTTGCGATGGTTGTAATTATTCACTGTGTTTAACTTCATGCAAATTTTTTGATGCTGAAGAGGCTGCATTTAATTTTTAAGTAGAACACGGTGTATTGCTAAAAGAATTTATTTGCCCTAAGAAAAACAAGGAAGGTATTGTTTGTGGTGATAAGTGTGTGTTCGATAAAAACAGAAAAGCATTTCGTTGCCATAGGTCGGTGCGTGATAAGAAACGGAGAAGGGGATATATATACAGGTAAGAGTAGTACCTAAAATTAGGTTAGGTTAGGTAGGTTAGGTTAGGTTAGGTTAGTATAGTTTTACGGTATATATAATATATACAGTGAATATATACAGTGTTCGTTTTACTACATATATATATATAAAAATGTGTGTGTGTATATATATATATATATACACCTTTTAGGTCACTTATGTTGGCTGTTTCTACAATTTCCATAATTTATATATCAATGGATTCGTTTTTACATCGCGAATGCGCCCTAGATAGTCTCTACTGAAGGAATTACCCGCATTTTAGGGTATTGTTTCACACTTATACCCCAAAACAAACTTTGTATCCTAACTTAGTTTTGGGCCAGCTCCCTCACTTGAGACTATCGAAATCGCATTTCCTGGTGTAATAACGAATCCATTGATCTATAAATTATGGGAATTGAAGAGACCGGAGTGATAGTAAAAAATTACCCGAATGTACAACAAAACGCTGCCACCAAACCTATGTAACCTATCATTAGTAAAGAGTTTAAAACCCGGTATATCAAGTTCCCCCAACAAGTCCCGAGTCACGATATTTAACCAAGTTTCAGTGATAGCAACTATATCGTAGTTCCCGGAATAAATTATCGCCTTAAATTCATTTAATTTATTTCTAATACTACGCGCGTTACAATAAAAGACGTTTAAGTTATTTTTTACCAAGGGCCCGCGTTTTAAACTATTTTTCACGTCGGGCCCGCGCTCCCCGGACCCACAACGTTTAAAGAAGGCTTCGACCTATACAGCTTTCGCACGTTTTCGTCTATTAACCTACCTAGCCTAGCATTACCTATTTCATTAAAATGTACCCCATCTTTTAGAAAAAGGCTAGGATCACTGAATTCGGACCACAGCTTTACGAAGGGTACATTTTCCTCAGCACAAATCTCTTCTAATTTATTATTAAAAAATATTGTTTTTGACGTAATCCTAAGACCCAACCCGTGCCTAGGGTAATACCTAGAACTAAAGACTTATCTGACCTCGCCTTCAGGGACATAATTAACTCCCTATATCTCTCCAAAAGGTCAGGCACTCTCGTATCGGGCCTATACGAGTCGTTGCCTCCTACCATCGTCACCAACATCGAGTGACGGGAGACAACGTCAATCCTATCCACTGCGTCTCTAACTCTGTCAACCCTGGCCCCTGGGAGACAGACCCTCCTCCGCTTGGTTGGATGCCGTTCAACGAACTCTTTGTCCATGTGGCGCACTAAAGAATCCCCAATTAAAATAGTTTCCCCCTCAGTCACGTCCCTTTCCAAATGGGCGAAAGGGTTCGAAACCTCGATAGGGGGGGATTCCTATCACCTAACGTACACGGCCTAGCTCCACCCTTAACTTCTCCAAATCCCTCCCCATCTACTACTCTCGGACTAACCTTAACCCCTTCCTCAACTCTATCCACCCTTCCCGACAAGCTACCTAAACTAGAAACTAGATTACGCACCTCACCCTTCAAATTACTAACGTCTTCAACGTTAGTATTGGTTCGGCTTCCGACAACCGTAGCCCTACCCATGCCCTCATCAAGCGTTGCAAGTCTTTCCGCTACCTCACGTACACTGCGTTTTATGTCAACTATTTCCTCAATTAACTCGCAAAAGAAACAAACTGATCTCTCGGTAATCGCCATAGGACCGCCGTTATAATCTTTAAATTCCAAATACCACAGGTTTACCCTACACCTAACACACGACGCTTTCTGCGACGGCATCGCGCAGTTAAAAATTAGTTTAAACCGTCACAAGTTTAAGTTAAATTAAGCCGGCACGCTATGAAAACTTCTAAATCGCTAAAAACCACTAATGAAAAATGAAAATGAAAATGAAAACGTTTATTGGCAGACTATAGTCCATATGACAAATATTATTAATACAATGACAGTTCATACACTAAGGATAAAAATATATACAATTGATTAGAAATAATACTGCACTGTCGAAGATAAGTGGAGCTACAGACAGACGTTTTCGTACCAAAAAGTCCATATCTTAGAGGATAAATGGCAGGACTCATGGATAGCTTGGATGATCGGGTTGGTTGATTTTTTAATTATTTGCATTAGACTGTGTTGAGCACGTCTTGTTACCTCCGGGAAGCTCGGAACATTGCGGGTTGCAAACATTTGCGAAGCTGAGCATCTCAGGGGTAATTTATGTAAGAGTCTAAACGACCTGTTGTACAGCAAATTTAGGGTTCTGTCAGAACCTTTTTTATAATTCACCCAGAGTTGCTGACCGTATATATTACTGCAGAAAGTACGAAAGAGTGTGTCTTTAGCTTCACTTGTACAGAAACGAAAGTTCCTTATGGTCATATTCGCTTTAGCACACAGGCTTCGAGATTGTTTTCTTATATCCGAGTCATCACTCAAGGAGCTGGTAATAGTTTGACCCAAATACTTAAACTCTTGTACTTCCTCAATTACTTCACCATTCATTTTAAACCTTATATCAGCTGGCTGATTACAGCTTTTAGGATGAAATTGCATAACCTTAGTTTTTGTAACATTAAAAAGAATATCATGTTTCTGCGAATACACTTCGCAGACTTTTAGTAGCCGATCCAGACCTTTAACAGAGGGACTTATTAACACCATATCATCGGCATAAACTAAGTTATTTATCCTTGTGTTATCTATACAACATCCTACTGTTGCCTCATTAAGTGAAGCAATTAATCCGTCAATATACACATTAAACAGCATAGGGGAGAGCAAGGAGCCTTGTCTCACCCCACAAGAGGAGCCAAAACACTCGGATAGTACATTGCCCTACCTAACAGTGAAAGATTGGTGGGAATACCAAAATTTCAATAAATTTAATATGTACATGGGAACCTTCCTGTCTTCTAGTTTTGCAAATAAAATATTGTGGTTCACCATATCATATGCCTTACTGATATCAAGGAAACAGCTATAAATGGTTGAATTACTGTCAATGTATTTAGATATTGTTTCTTTAAGTACATAGATACACAGGTCAGTTGAGAGGGACCTTTTAAAGCCAAACTGATTAGGAGATGTCCATAGGAAATCATTTAATCGGAGTAACAAGAGTTTTTCTAGTAGTTTCGAGAAGCAGGAAGCGACAGCAATAGGCCTGTAATTATTGCTGGACAGAATGTCTCCATACTTATTTTTGACCAGGGGCAAGATATATACCCTCATGAACTCTGCAGGGATGTAGATATGAGCAAGCATGGCTGATAGGAGCAATGATATATGCAGACATACTACGTCATTTGCATATTTTAAGTGCTCATTCGATAAGTCATCTACCCCTGACGCAGAACCAGTCTTTAACTTTTTAATTAACTTCTTTACTTCAGAAAATGATATCAAAATATTTTCCCTTGTCCCTCCCACAATCGTTTCGCTGCAATCTATCTTAAGATTATCCCTACTCACACTATTAAGAATGTTAGAGTAGTGGTTTTTCCACAGCTTTGCAATTTCATCCTCCCCCGACACCCCATCGATTGTTCGAGGGAGGACATTTTTGACACCCGTTTGATTCTTAACAAATTTCCAAAATTTGTTATTATCGTTATTTATGCGAGCTTCACAGGCTTTTGATGCTCGAATAGACTCTTCTTCCTGTTTACATCGCCTTATGGCCGCCTTATACTGACCCCGACTTCTACACATATTTATGTATACTGGTCCTAATCTGGGTCTACCATGAAAGCACCACAAATCGTAGGCGTCTTTCGATTCCCTCTTCAGGGGGGCAATAAAATCATTCCATCCAGGAATAACCTTAGTATGATAGTTGTAAGATTTAATCAAGGGGCTTCCTGCTTCTCTTAACAGGGATATTATCTTACTAATACCTATCTATGAGTTTACATTGAGAATCATTTGAGCAAGGATTATTACAGCCAAGGTGCAAAATTTCTAAATTATTAAAGAGGTGACATGTTCTGTCTTTGTATTCTATTCTCTGCTGCATATTAACATTGGACCAATCGACGCGATTATTCTTACCTATTGAGTTCTTGTTAAGTCGTGTTGCGCATAAATTGGTAACGTTAATTAATATTTCTAATGGTCTATGATCAGAAAGAAGGAAATCATGCAAAATATGAACTCTAACAATTCGATCCTTTAGATTATTACTAGTGAGACAATGATCAATCCACCTGGTGTACCACTCATATCGCTAACGTATGTAAAATTATCACTGGCTACCCCTAATACATCTACATCACTTATACTTAAATTGGCCGACTCGTACATGTTACCCAATTCTCCAAAGAATTCCGAGTTCACATGTGCGTTAAAGTCCCCCATTATTATACAGTGAGAATATTTGGGGTTATCTGATAATGACTTAATTTTGTACAGCAAATCAATGTATTCATCTAGATTACTGCCGTTGTTGTATGGTAAATAGCAGTTTACAATTAATATGCAATCATTGTTCACTTGTAATTCAATGCCTAACAACCTTACGTTATCGCTTGTTAAAAATCTTATATGTTTTGACAAATTTTTCCTTAATAAGAAAGCAACACCACCAAAAGGCCTACCGTACATTAATTCATCTGACAAGTCTACTGCTGATGACGCATGGTACATAAAGTCATCATGGATGGTAGAGAGGAATTTTAGCTCTTGCTTAGGTAGCCAGTGCTCCTGCAGGAGTATCAAATCTGCACTGTCGCAGATTTTATGAACATCTACAGTTGAATTCCTCACTGACCTTACATTATATGAGACTATTTTCAACAAGTTATCCGCCATGACTGATAGAAAATTTATTATTAGTAAGATTATTATTATTATACACAGTACAACTTTCAGGCATTACCGTTAGGGCGTCTATTATTATAATTATTATTATTATTATTATTATTATTATTATTTTGCCTGTTATCAAATCTCCTGGAAAAGTGAATAAACTCCTTAACAATAATACCGTCGGGCCATTGACTCATATTATACGGGTTGAAATGCACATTTACACCTTTAATTATTACTTTAAAAGAGTTATAATATGGAGATTTCGTGTTTAGTTTATTAACTATCACTATTCAATTACTTAACAATAACAACGTGAATATAAACGCAAGTATATAAAATTCAAAACTTTCCAGGAGTAAAATTCTCAGCAATATGCAAATGTAGATGCAATATCAGAGAGCTCAAGAAATGCGTCCGTTCAGTACAGAGTCTGGCTAACGAATGAGTACAGAGTCTGGCTGACGAATCAATGCGCATGGAGCATTTTTATGGTGATTGTATCCAGTTTGTTGATTTCTAGCTGGGTCCAGTTGATTATGCCAAAACTGTATGACAGTACAGGCACTGCCAGTAAGTTTATGGATAGGATCTTATTTTTACTGTTTAGGTGAGATTTTAGGATCAGCCTTCTCCTTTTTGAATATTCTTTCCGCAGTCTTTCCTTCATAATGTCATTTTCCATCTTTTCAGATTCCTCCATCCCCAGATACTTCTATGTAGCCTCTTGCTCTAGTTCTTCTATCACGATATTGTCCACCCTGATGTTTTCTGATTCACACCTTTTGCCTTTCTTTAGTGTGACAGTGGCACATTTCTCCAGCCCAAACTCCATCTGGATATCATCTGAGAACTTTTGACCTCCCTGATCTCTTCTGTTAGCTCACTTTTGTTTGGGGCATACAGTTTTAGGTCATCCATGTAAAATAAGGAGATATTTTTGGGCTGCTATTTTCCCTTGGCCTCATGACGTAGCTTTTGTTTAGGTTATTTATTAGTTGGTTTAGTGGGTTTAGTGCCAGTACAAACAAAAGGGGACATTAAATCACCCTGGTAGATCCCTCTCTTGATTCTCACACTGTTCACCTCTAACGTTCCCTTACTGTGATGGAGAGTTAGGTCTGTTTCTCATCGTGTCATAGCTGTTTCTAAGAAGATCCTGATGGTGGGGTGGATCTTGTATAGTCTCAGCACTTCCTTCACCCAGGAGTGGGGTACACTGTCATACGCCTTTTTGTAGTCAATCTATGCCATGCTTAGGTTTCTCTGTTTCTTTCTGTTGTTCTCCAATATAGCTCTGTTGATTAACAGCTGGTCTTTTGTCCCATATGTTTTTATGCTGCATCCTTTTTGTTCTGGGCTTATAATGTTTTCTTCTACATGGCTATAGGTCCTGTCAGCTATGATTCCTGTTAGTATTTTGTAGATTGTTGGCAAGCATGTTATTGGTCTATATTTACTTGGATTCTGGGTTTCATGGGACTTTGGTAGTAATGTTGTTTTTCCTTTTGTCAACCATTCTGGTGCTTCTTCTTCTGCTGTTAGTATCTTGTTGAAGCACCTTGTTAGTTTTCCACTTAGTGATGTTAGCTTTTTCAACCAGAAGTTCTTAATCATGTCTGGGCCTGGTGCTTTCCAGTTGCTGCTTTTTTTATTTTCTCCTCAACTTCTTTCATGGTGATTCTATCCATGTTCATCTCTGAGATGTTTCTCAACTTTTCGCTGTTGTAAAGGCTCCCAATCTGCACCATCATTATGGTTGACTTCATTCTCATAGATATTTTTCCAGAAATGCTCTACTTGTTCTTTTTCAGGCGATCTTTCTACGTTTATCTGGGCATTCTTTAATTCTCTAAATAGTTTCGTTGGGTTGTCTTGAAACATCTCATTTTGTTTCTTTTCTCTATCCAAGCGTATATATCTTGCCAGTCTCTGCCCTTGCTAACAGGTCTAGTTTTTCCTGGCAATGCTTTGTATGATCTTTCTTTCATTGTCCAGTCTTTCTCTTTGGATTAGTACATTTACCTTTTTCCTTCCCAGTTCAGATCTTATTTTCCCCCCTCATATGGGTAGTTAGGATTGAGATCTCCTTCCTGAGGTTACTTACTCTGCTCTCTAGTCTTTGCTGCCACCTTGGCTTCCTCTCATTTCCATTCTTTCTCTGGTTTTGCTCCTGGCTGTTATGCTCGCGTATTTTTACGCCTGCCATCTCTGTTACGCTGACTGCTGTTGCATAATATAACCTCTTTAACTCTGTGAGGCTACTCTCCTGGGGTGTTATTGCAGGTAGTACCTTGTTTGCTATCTCTATATATTTTCTGACCTTGTAGGTGTTCCTCAGCTTGGGCAGTGGCCTCTTGTGGTTCAGTTCCTGGTGTACATCTTCTTCTCTGTGGATTAGGATCCTCCTTTTCATTTCCTTCTCTTCCTCACTCTCCTCTTCCATCTCTTCCACACTATCATTGCCTGGCCCTGATGTAGTCTCCCTCATCATCTGATGGTTCACTTGGTGGAGGGGGAGGGGGTGGCAAGATGTTTGTGTGCCAGTGGTTCATCTCCACTTCCACCGCCTCCTCTTCCTGCCCTGGGCAGACATCCTTCTCCACTTCTTCT
Source organism: Bathynomus jamesi (assembly GCA_023014485.1). NCBI lineage: Eukaryota > Metazoa > Arthropoda > Malacostraca > Isopoda > Cirolanidae > Bathynomus > Bathynomus jamesi. The sequence continues at coordinate 195,197 of JAJOZX010002525.1, read as the reverse complement.
GTGCTGTCTCTGGTAGGCGTTTCCTCTACGGTACCTGGGGCTGTCTCCTTTGTTTTTTCTGTCACTGAGGGTTTCACTTGCCTTTCTGGTGTTTCGGCCAGTTTGCTTTTTGGGGTTTGTCTCTTTCCTCTGCCTACTGCCCCTTTGCTTGTTCTTAGTTCTTCTAGGGTGTCAGCAGTTATTACCAGTTGTTTCTGTACAAACCAAATTGCCTTTTCTTTTGCTTTCTGTGCCTCATCATATGTTGGTAGTGTGGCTCTTTGTTTCCTCTCATGGTCAGTTCTCCTTTCCGCGATTGTCTTTAGGATATGATGTTTTTGCCTGATCACCTTTTAACGGTCCACTGTGGAGTCTGTGTACCGCTTCTGGAACCCGTATACCATGTAGTCATTCTCATCGAACTCCTTCCTTTCAATTGCCCATTTTAGAAGCTCGCTCTTGTTCTCTTTTTCTGGGATCATCTGTCCTATATACAGGCTTTCTAACAGGTACAGATTTCTCTCCATCGTCCATGTCCACTCGCTTATGGTGTTCTCATTTCCCTTTTGGACATAGTCTTCTACCTCTCTTTTGATCTTTTTCATCTCTCCCGCTGTGATCTCTGATTTCCCTAGTTTGATGGTTGCACTGATGCTGTGGAATCGACAGTCTGGGTTTTTTTTCTAGCTTCTCCCTATCTAAGACTCCTCTCTTTGTTAGCATTTCTCTGCACCTTTTGCTGGCTCCATTTTTTGGGAACTGCTCACTTGTGGCATAGGTGGTACACCACAGTATTTCTCGTTTTTCCTCCACTGACCATTGTGTCCTGGTACCCCCTCTGAGGTTGTAGGTGAAGTTAGTCTGTTTCTTTTTGTTGTTGGGTGAAATGGGGGCTTCATGGGGTAGCCCTGGCATATCACTTTGTGGAGGTTGCCCCTCATTTTGTGTAACCCGTCCATACTGAGGGGCAGTAGTGTGTACTTGGGCCTCTTTTCCAGGGCTGGTATTGCGCGAAGGGTTAAGACCATTCCCCTGTTTGCCGATCTCCTGATAACGGTCACATGGTACTCGGCTTTCGACACCTGTGCGACCGGGCGAAGTGGCTCTGGTTGATTCACCATTACCCCTATTCACGCCGTTGGCTTTCCTTCTTAGGTTGTAGTTCATTGTGTTTCTTTTTCCGCTGTCCACGTCCTCTTATTCTTGTATTCGAGGCTTCCCTGCTGATTTCCTAGTAGGGGGCTCCCCACATCCGCAACCCGGGGGATGCGTCTGGTAGGCTGGGATAGGCCCTGTAAATGTAATTTAAAATCTTATACAGGCATAGCATGCAGTGATGATTGTGAAGAAATTCACATAGATTGCATATGTCGAAGAGATAAAAAGTACCAAAAGAGGAATTACAGTTTCTACTTGATCAGTGGAGTGATCATAAATTTTACAAAAGAGATATACGAGGAAGCTCTCAGAACAAGTAAGTAAAGAAAAGAAAACCATCGATCGTTCCACTGAAGTTCAACCTTTGAACTTAGTAGAAAATTCTTCAGATGACGATAGTGACAATGGGATAATGGAAACTGAAGACTGTGGTTTGGGAAAATAGTGGAAGCCAAATGAGAATATCTTTGCGGCATGTTGCAATGCAAGCAGATAGATTTGGTGTATCAGATTGTGCTACTGCTGCTATTGCAACTGCAACTTTGAAAGACGTTGGTATGATCACCAAAGAAGGTGACCATCTCGTAATAGATAGAAGTAAAGTGCGGAAAGAGAAGGATTTCGAAAAACATTGAAAAGTGATAAAGTGAATCCTATTACTTCTATGTACTTCGATGATCGAAAGAATCAGACTTTAAATAAAGTGAAAGTCAATGATAAGTTATACAGTGAAAAGAAGAGTGAAGAACACTATGTAATGATTGCTGAACCAGGTGGAGAGTATATTACCCATCAGACACCAGCACCGAGTAAGGCTACACACATAGCAAATTCAGTATTGTCAGTTATTAAAGAGAGACATCTACAAAATAATACAGTTGTAATAGGCTGTGATAGCACAAATACCAACACTGGTGTGATTCATATTATGGAGAAAGCCCTTGGTAGGCCATTTCAGTGGTTCATTTGTATGATTCATACAAATGAATTACCTCTAAGACATTTTTGAAACATTGGATGGTACAACATCTGGGGCAAGTACCTTTGTTGGTGCTATTGGGAAAACTATTCACTTTTGTGAAAACAATCCAGTAGTACAATTTAAACCTATAACTAATGGTAAAGGACTATTATATCTGCCACAGCACATTGTTGATGATCTTCGTGGAGATCAGCAGTACTTATACCGCATTATTTCAGCAATCAGAAATGGTACAGCTGATAAACACCTTGCCCATGCAAAGCCAGGTCCCCTTAGTCATGCTAGATGGTTAACTCTTGCTAATAGGGTTTACCAACAAAGAAACTTTACACAATAACACACTTCATTGTGACAAATTATAGTCCAAATTGGTTTGACATCAAGTCTAGACCTAATTGCATAGATGGCCCAAGGTATATGTTTTCTGCTATTAATAGGGTTAAGCATTTGCCTAGAGAACCAATAGAAATTGTTAAGAAGTATATATCCAGAAATGCATACTTTGCTCACCCGGAAAATATTCTTCAGGCAATGTTGTGTGTCTCAGCTAGGAATAAACGTGAAAAAGCTCTTAGCAAAATCATGGACATACAAAATGAGATTGGTCAAAATTTAGGATTGAGGGATTTCAAGGTTCCTACTCTTAATTTTGATGCAAAAAACTGGGATGAAATAATTAATTGGAATGATACTAAACTAAGTGAGCCACCTCTTACAATAAAGCTAACAAAAGCAGAAATTTTAGCTATCAAAGAAAACGCATTGAACATTCCAAATTATCCCAATCATACCCAGAATGTAGAGCATATATTAAATTAGTGACGGACTCTTCAAGTTCGGAATTTGGGTTTGAAGAACGAAATGGTTTTATCAGAGCTGGAATGATTTCACGTTTTCTGATGCCAGACGTAGAAACTAAAAAGGATTTTGCTAAACGTTTGCCTTCTTTATTCGAATAGTTAATGTTGTTTTTTGCAGTTACCATTTGTATATTCATTTGCAATGTGCTTCTATACTCTATATGCAGAGATGGGCAAGATCAAGATCAGATCACCAGAAAAATGTGATCTTGAAGATCAAGATCAGATCACCAGAAAAATGTGATCTTGAAGATCCAGATCAAGATCGTGATCTTGAAGATCACTTTTCAAGATCACTTTTTAAGATCACTTTTATATGAATTGAAAAAAGTTGTACTCTTGTAGAGTAAACAAAAACAAATTATTTTGTTAATCACTCCTGAAAAGTATCACTCCTAATACTCCCCTGAGGGCTGAGGCAATACAAGCATCGCATCCTACCCATGTCACCTGATCTAAACCACGGGGATTGACGATTCCCCTTTCAGTTTTTCAGGTGGTAAACTTAAAACTTAGTATTATCATAACTTATCAGCAAAGAAAAAACTATTAAATGACCTACATATAGTTTTTAGTTCTATTTTTCTCAATTCTCATTTCACCAGGTCCATAACCCATATCAATGAATGGTCAGCATATATAAGTAAACATTTTTTACATAGAATTTAATTTTACAGTTTTACTGCAGTACGCAATTACTGACAATATAAGGGTAAAAACCGCAAGTTAAGAGTGTTAATTTAATGTTCAACCGCTGTAAACATTTGCTTTCAGCAAAACCAATTGTTCAAAGTTACCATCCGAGAGACGACTTCGTTTGGGGCTATGAACCATGCCAGCAAACGAAAACAACCGTTCCACTGGTGCAGAGGAAGGTAGCGTGGTGTTATACCTCTTGAAGATCTTCTTTATAGCAGGATACCTATCTAAAGAGTCGAGTGCCTTACTGGTGTCCTGCAAATAATTGAGGACTTCCAAGTCTTCCTTGTTGTTAGGAGCAGAGAATGAGCCGTCCATAGTTCTGAAGAAATCGTCTTCAGATGATGAGTCTGAGTTCACCGAACTATTACCACTGCTGTCAGAATTACAATTTCTTACAGCCATTTGCAGCTTGTCTTTTACTTGAGACTTGATTGCTTCATGATCGCCGAAATTAGGCCCTTGCAACAATGATATCCATCTAAGTTTGAAATACGGATGAGATACTGAGGCCAAAACGGCATCAGTTACCTCGGGGCTCAACGACAAAAAATGACCAAATCTGGCATTGAAGCCAGAGACGACTGCTGCCAGTAATGGCATGCAGTGTCTCAAGCGCAGGTCGTTTGGTTGGATAGGCTCCAATCTTGCGAGGGCATCTTGAGTCACTAGGACTGTTGGAAGAAGACAACCGTAGTAGCATTCTTTCTCTGCCTGTAATTTGTTGAGGGCTGCTGCAATTGGTTTTAGAACAGACAAATATTCTGAAATAAATTCCAATTCATTGTCTTTGAGGATGGGTAGATTCAGTTCTTCAAGAGCTACATTCACGTCGTTCTTATGTTTATATATTTGGCTTAATGAGTCGTACATTGAGTTCCATCGGGTGACGCATGGGTACCTAAATTGGACGCCAGTTATTTCCTGTATTTTTTCTGCTGACTTGGGTTTACCAGCAGCATTCCACAGCGCCGAACATTTTCCCATTGCAGAATGCTTTATCTTCTTTAGTCCAGGTGAATTCAGTCCTTTATCTGCATCAGTTGTTGCTACCAAGTTCAATGTGTGGGAGGCACATCGAATATGGGATGATAGTTTCACTGACTCCTCTCCATGCTCTCCTGAATGTTCAGGAAAGTTGCTGATGATAACCTCTTCATCTGAATCTTTTTCATCATCATCTTCATCTCATCTCTCAATGTCGTCAGTACGATTCTGAACACGAACACCGAACTCTTTAAAGCATTTCACCATGTTCGATGCATTGTCGGTGACTGTAGATACAACTTTTCTATAAGATAAACCATGCTCCGAGTTGATCCTGTCCAATATTCCAGCAATTTTATCAAAGCTATGTGTTCCACGAAATCTTCGGCATGCCAGTGCAGCTGATCCTCGCGACAAGTCATCATTGATCTGTAATGTAAGAATATAAAATCAATGTTTGTATGAACATTTTTTTAAGCTTAATTTAATAATATTGGTTAGACACGCACCAGCTAAACTGCGCCACCAAACATTGAAGAGAAGAACTATGTGATATAAAGGAGGCAATTCAGCGATGAGTCGCCTACCATACCACCACATCAGTGACCCATCCCATAAGAGCAAAATGTGGAAGAGTCCATATTCACAGCCTGTGAATATGGACTCTTCCACATTTTGCTGTGAATCAGACACAATGACAGATGACAGAATCAGTGAATTAGTGTGAAATTACTGTGAATCACAGCAAAATGAAGACTCACCAAATTAATGAATGAGGAACACATGTCGAATAATTGAAAAGATTATACTATAAGTCTATCAGACTATCAGTCTATCACCAATGGTCAATTTATCAATTATATAAAAATAATACACTAAATCAATAGCATACCCAATGCGCAGTGACTCCCATGAAACTGCGGTGATTAGTTGACCATATGTCGCATGTAACACACACATGGTCAACTGCTGCCAGTTTTGCTTGTATGTCTTCCTTCATTGTACTGGTTGTTGTTGCAAGAGATCTAGCCAGGGTGCGTCTAGATGGCACCTGAACAGCCGGGTTGACGTCTGAAAAAAATATTTAAAAATTAAAACAAATACAATAGATTAGCTATAGAAAAAATATCAAAATATTTAGCTAGGCTAGCGATATGATTAATTATTTTAATCAGATATTAGCTATGGAAAAAATAGCAAAATATTTGAGTTATACTAACATGAAAGAAGATCCTTAAATTCATGTAGTTCAACTAGGCTCAATGGTAGGAGCCCATTAGCCACAAGCGAGAGAATCTTCTTTTCAAGGATATCCTTGCATATTGGTGGTCCTGGTTTTTGCTTGGAAATGTGGAACATGCTTAGTGTTGACTGCTTGGCAATTTTGGCAGGGCCAGCATTGCTGCCGCTGGCATCTTCTTCTTTAGCTGGACGCTTGCGAGATTTCTTCTCCGATTCATATTCACCCAAAAGATCCGAATGTAGTTTCTGCACAAGAAAATAAATTATTATCATGCGGAGAGACTTCTTGAACACCCTGTATAATATTTATCAGAGTATCAAACTTCTAGTTGAAATTAATACTTAACAAGATTCTAAAATTTTGTTATCTTTAACTAAAATTATTTTCACCATGATCAGTGCATTTTTATCCTATGTTAAATTGAAAGCCGAATTTCGTCCTTCAGTAACTAAATAGGAGAAATTACAGACATGGATCAGACAGAGAGAAAGACAGATACACCTGGCGTTTTATTATAGTTGGATATCGGCAGTTTTTAATGTAGTTACTAGTCCATAATCTATTAATATCTGAAGTGCACAATATATTCAAATGGACGTCTATGTAAATGTAGCATTAGTCTTGTATGGCACCAGTCACTTAAAATATGACTTGAACCATTATGTTAATGTTGCTACTTACTACTTAGTTACTAAGTAGTACTAACCCTGAGGTGCCTCAGAAGATTGCTTGTTGAGTCGAGGCCAGCAGACAGAATTGTAGTTTTCTTTGTACACTGCCTACAAATAACTTTGATACTGTTTCCAGTTTTTTCGACAATTTGAAAATATTTTCCGTTCAATAGCACAGATTGATCCTTATTACCAACATTGTTATCTAAATATATTGAATACTGTTCTGGTGACAACCTAGAATATTTGGTTCCCTTGGGAGCCTGTTGAAGTTGTAAAATTGCACTCATTATTAAAAAATTCAATCTGTAAATAAAATATGTTTAGAATTAATTTATTATGAATACGGACCTATAGGCTATATTTTATGCCTATTATAATAATATATTAATAGAACACTTTTAACATAATTGCACAGTAAATTACACTTTTTACGAGCCTAAATTCCACAGCAACTACACCTTCCATGAGCCCACGCATGACGCAAGTCACCCAACTAACAGAAAACATAAACAGTCGGTGTTGAACAAAGTTGCCACCAGATGTCGCTTGGACAAAAAACAAATGACATTCGCATAGCGGCATATTTAAGAATCTGAAATTAAAAGTGATCTTGAAGTCTAAAGTGATCTTCAAGATCAAGATCACAAGAAATAAAGTGATCTTAGATCAAGATCAAGATCACCATAATAAAAGTGATCTTCAAGATCAAGATCGTGCCCATCTCTGTCTATATGTATGATATTTAATAAAACAAATTAAGAAAATGGTTATTTTTCTTTCTTTGTTTCTTTATATTCTTTGCAACAAAACACAAAATTCGAGAATATCATTAATCCAAAAAAGAAAAAGTAAAGGGAAATTTATTAAATAACCTGAAAATTATTTGCAGAATACATATTTTTAAGTTTTGTGTGGGTTATATCTATCTGATTCCCCCACAACATAACAAAGAATCAGCTATAAACCACGGTAAACCCAGTTACGACACCCAATTCATATTTTGGCAAAAATGAGGCAGTTCAAGATACTCTAGAATATTATTTGTCCTTGTCGTAATAAATACGAACAAAAACACTGTGACATTTCACTGGTACGTTTTGAATTAGATTTTTATGTTTGTAAGAGATTTGTAGGGTTTGCGACAACTTAACTTTTAACGTTAACAGAGAAAATTGTTTGGAAATTGAATGGTTTTCTTTCACTTTCTTTTCGCCTTTACCTTTAATGTTCCAATAAAAAATTTACTTAAAGTTCAGTTTCTTTAATGCCCAGTTTCCTTAATTAATTTCTTTAATGTAATGAACACCTCATCCAAGGCCAGTTGAACACTCCGCGCTTTGTCCTGCTGAGGCCGGTCAAAATTTGAACTATTTATATATTTCGGACTCTCAAATGATGGAGGACAATGCGCAGTGTGTCCAGACAAAGCGCGCATTGTCCATTGCTCCAGATATAACAATGCCATACTAGTAGTATCCATTCAGCTGTCGTCCATTTGGCAATTGGAAGATATTCCCAGTAGTGACGTATGAAACCTACAGTTACCCATCAATCTGGTAATGTTATAATGTTATTAAAATTTAATATGCATCAAAACATTGTTTTTCATTCATAAACTGCCTATATATGTACCACGTATTTATATGTATCAGGTTTTTGCTGTCTTTGTTATAACACAAAATAATATCTGAATCTATGTTCAATATTAAATGTATATAAATAAATAAATAAATAAATGAATCAATAAATAAATAAATACAGGCGGGGGATGGGTGGTGCAGGTCATGGAATTTGCTCAGGGCGCAATAATGCCTACCTACGACTCTGTTTTTATACATTGAAACTTCAGTTCGTTCAGGATGACAAGTTTGCCAATACCAGGAACCCTGTCATCACGTCCGGAGGTTTTTTTTTTAGTTTTTATAAGACCATTTTTTATTCATTTCATTGACATCCCTCTTGTTAATATATATCCAGTTCTTGAATATATATTTAATTATTCATTTATGTTTCCTTAGTAATATGTAAACCAGAGTGATGAATGGAAATAATTATGTTCTAAAGACATTTGGCAATGAGTCAAGAGCTGGCACGTCACATCAGCAGCACCACCCTCTGTCCCCACTGTCACCCGTGTTTACGCCACCACTAAGTACATCATGGCCAGCCAAAAACTGTTAGGACCATATCTATATTATATGTTAATAAAGGGCAGGAATAATGTCTCATCATTCACACACACACACACACACACACACACTACGTTTCAACCAACCAATCAGCGCTCACTCACTAAACCCCAGATTCATTCATAAAATGTTATAACTGTTTGTAGTAACTACACACAACAAATATATGCCAGGTGTCGCTATCTGTTCTCAAGTGTGTCCTACGAACAATGAGCGCAACTGTACATAGAACCATTGTACACAAATACTGTATGCCACTGTATGAAGACATAAAAACATCTATGCAGAAAACTATCACGAAATCATAACACAATCATATATTATTGAGAAAAGAACTATTTTACTGCTCTCTTCAACTTCAGATCGAAAGACACACATTTATGTATTTATTTATTTATTTATCACTCTGTTTATATTTCTGCCCGTATCATGCAAAATCTGTTCTTCGACTCGCCAAAAATTTCTTCATCAGATAAAAATGTAAAAACCTATCTAATCCCAGTTCTTCTTGATCTTTCTAGCACCTAGTCAAAAACCATTCCAACAACTTTACTTCTTTCCCTCCTCTTTTCCATTCTGATGGCTCAGTTGCAGTCTCTTCTCCTGATAAAGCTGAATGAACTCTTCGCTCAAACTTTCGCCTCTAACTCAACCCCCGACAATTCTGGTGTTGTTCCTCCATCTCCTCCCCCTCTAACTTAAATATGTCTAAAATTGCAATCTCTTCCAAAGATTTTTTTTCTGCCCTATCTGGGCTCAACTATAGGAAGGCGTACGGTTCTGATGGGTCCCTCTTGTTGTTCTTAAGAATTAGGCTTCTATGCTTAAACCCTGCTTAGCAAAGGCACACTCTTTCGTCTTTCTTTTCATCTAGTACTTTTCCTTCCTGCTGGAAGTTCGCTTTCATTCAACCTGTCACAGAGAAGGGTGACCGCTTTCAACCATCCAACTATCGTCGAATTGTCTTCATTTCTTGCCTTTTTATTCTTTTAAATTTATCCTTAATAGGACTATTCTTAAACATCTCTCTGTTCACAAACTTCTCTCAGATCATCAGCATGGGTTCGCAAGGGACGCTCTACTGGCGATCTTCTTGCAAGTCTCTCTGACTCGTGGTCATCCTCTTTTCGGGACCTCGGTGAAATCTTTGGTATTGCGCTAGGCATATCAAACGCCTTCGATAGGATCTGGCATAAATCCTTACTTTCTAAATTGCCCTCCTTCAGTTGTTATCCTTAGTAGTATGACCGCAAAAAGGGAGAGTGCAATTGCATTGCAATATTGATCATGAGTGCCAGTGCCAAATACCCCAAGGTACCAACCCCTCCCAATCCCCAGGGTGCCAAAGAAAAGGAAACAAAAAGTGGGGCAAGGTGGAATCCCCCCAGCTGCCAAAAGCTGGGGGAATCCTACCCAAACAGGGGGAGTAGAGGTTGATCTCCCCCCGAAAGGGTTTCCCTAGCTTAGTAAGGTAAGAGAGAGAGGAGAGAGAAGAGAGCATCCTTTCGTCTGGATCGCTAGAAGCATAATGAGATTTCATCCGAGCATTAGCTGGCTTAAAACTCGAAATCCGCCAGTTGGCTTAATCAGCCAATTGGCATAGAAGGCACAGTCGACTGGCATAACCAGCCAAGTGGCATAGAAGACATTTTGCATAGTATATATATATAGGGTGTCCCCAAAAAAACTATATACTCTTTATAGCATCATATATTTTATAATTTAAAAAAAACCAAACAATATATTGTTATAGCAATTGCCAATGAAAGGTAAATTAGTAATCTAATTCGCAGACATGGACTAATGTGGATGCTGTGATGGTCCCGCACTTTTCCCTAATTGCATCCTTAAGGTGTTCGAGTGTTGCGGGTCTTGTACCATAAACTGCATCCTTCAGGTAGCCCCACAAGTAAAAATCAAGTGGAGTCAAGTCCGGTGAACGTGGAGGATACTCAACGCTTCCTCTTCGTCCTATCCAACGGTTAGGCAACGTTTCATCGAGGTACCTTCTGACATCACAATGATAATGAGGGGGGGCTCCATCTCGTTGAAAGTAAAAGTCGTCGTTTCCAAACAACTTCCGAACTGCAGGTATAATTTCTGTCCGCAGCATGTCGAGATATGCGGCACCGGTAACTGTCCCATTAAAGAAAAATGGTCCAACCAAACCCCTGGATGATAAACCACACCATGCTGTTAATCCTGGTAAATTAACATGTTTATTCACATAAACGTGTGGATTATCAAGTGACCAGTACCTGCAGTTGTGTCGATTTACTGTGCCATTCAGTTTGAAGGTAGCTTCATCAGACCACACGATTTTGTTGTATTGAAAGTGCATTCATGCCGCCGGAGAACATTTTGAGCACTTGGCTTAGTTAATTAAATTTTATATGCAAACAACTCGCTATAACATTTTGATCACTTAGATTACTAATTTACCTTTCATTGGCAATTGCTATAACAATATATTGTTTGGTTTTTTTTTAAATTATGAAATATATGATGCTATAAAGAGTATATAGTTTTTTTTGGGACACCCTGTATATATATATATATTATTAACTTTTGAGCAGGCATTTGAATTAAACACACACACACACACATATACACACTCCCGGACTATATATATATATATATATATATATATATATATATATATATATATATATATATATTTGGCATAGAAGGCACATCCGACTGGCACAACCAACCAGTTGGCATAGAAGACATATATATATATATATTATATACACCGTATATATATATATATATATATATATATATATATATATATATATATATATATATAAAACCTTTGGTTAACCTTTAACCTTTGGTTAGCTTCCGCCAGAATTGTTCATTCTGACGAAGGTCAAGCTTTTCACTCCACCTTAGACCTACAGTTTAACGTGGAATCCGAACCACGCCCCTTCAGCAGCCCAGCGTCTTAACCACTAGGCCACCTAGGGTACCCATTTATCTACCAACCACTTTCTTTATTGTGTGGAAGGATGAACAGCTGGGTTTTGCTGCGCGTCGGCTGCCGTCGGGTCTCGAATCCGGGGCCGATGGATTCGTATTCAGCGACGCTAACCACTACATCACCGAGGCGCCCTAACCACTACACCACCGAGGCGCCTAGCCACTACACCACCGAGGCGCCATACATATAATATATATATATATATATATATATGAAAATTATTTCACGAAAGAAACACGTGAAAAATAATTATGATGAATAAAACCACGAAGGAAAGGAAACAGAATGGTGCTCAAGCCTTTCGTCAGTGTTCCTGAGGATGTCACTAGACGAAAGCGCTTGAGCACCATTTGTGTTTCCTTTCCTTCGTGGTTTTATTTATCATATATATATATATATATATTAATAATTTTTTACCAGCATTTAGATTTAAAAAATACAAACCAAACACACACACACACACACACACACACACACACACACACACACACACCGTTATTAATTATAAATACATTCGTTTTACAATGACTTGAACAATTCTCGACTATTTATTTAATTTAATTTGATCCCTTTACAGGGCTCTTATTAAAATCAACAGATTAATAGATGAAGAAACACTCCACGACTATATATATATATATATATATATATATATATATATTATATATATATATATATATATATATATATAATGTTATAATGTTATAGACCAACAAAGACCCTAGGATCCACTCATGGCTGGTCTACCTAACTGTGCTCGTAATTGTGTATGTCCTCCGTGGTGGCGGAGGGGACCTACAATTTTACGTGGGTTCCGAACAACAAGAACATAAGAAATTTATGTAACAACTTCCTGTACATTGGCAACGACCAATTTAGCAAAACTAATTAATTATCGATTTAAAACTAAAGATAGAATCTCTGGATCCAGAGGATCAAGTCATAATAGACTACTATACAAATATGTTACACTCTATATCTATTTAGAACCGACATGCAAATATATCAGATCCAAAGAATCCAGTCAATTTCATTACGGTATCCATCAATACTAGTACCTTGTCACGAAAAATAAGTCACGGTCCATATCGATTGTGGACCAAGTCAAAATTTACAACTATATACATTACAATATATACACTTAGGAGGAAAAGTGTAGGTGTGGCTGTAAAGACTGTACAGTAATGTAGAAATGTGTGTGCACCCATCTTAGGTCTCCCATTTAAAGGTGTTTGTGGGGCAAGTGAAGATCATGAGTTTTTCAATACCTCACAGTACTATGGGGGGCACCGCTCAGCAGAGGAATCTCTTTAAATGGGGTGTGTAAGGACAGAGAGTATCCCCTAACCCAAGACGCTGCCTCCCTATATCCCACAACACTTGTGTTGAGCTGTGGGATTTGTGGGATCTATCCCAACAAAGCCTTAATTTTACTACCTTAAACTATACCCAATCTATCAAGATATGCGTCTAATCGATTTTTAAACATGTTTATAGACGTGCTACTAATTACTTCTACCGGCAAACTATTCCACCTAATTACTATTCTATGCGTAAAAAAGTTTTTGGCAACTGCTGTCTCGAACCTTCTACTTGTCGACTTACACCCGTTATTTCTAGTCCTATTATATTGAGATATTTCGAAAAATCTATCTCTATCTACGTTATCGAACCCATTCATAATTTTGAAAACCTGGATTAGATCACCCCTTAACCTCCTAATCTCGAGTGTTGTCAATTTTAACTCCTTAAGCCTATCCTCGTACGATTTTGACCTAAGCGACGGAATCATCTTAGTTGCTCGTCTTTGAACTCTTTCGATTTTGTCTATATCTTTGCGCATATGCGGATTCCAAAATTGGACCGCGTACTCCAAATGGGGTCTAACTAATGATTTATAAAGAGGAACTATAATATCGCGCGATTTGTACTCAAAATTTAGAGCTATAAAACCTAACACTTTATTCGCCTTATTGACCGCTGCTGTACTTTGTTTCGCTACTTTTAAATCACTAGTGACTATAACTCCTAAATCTTTTTCCTGCTCTACGCTTGTTAAATCTTTCCCTGACATACTATACGCAAAATTACCGTTACGCGAACCTAATGCAAAATTTTGAACTTATCCACGTTAAATCTCATTTGCCATGTGACCGACCAATCAACGATTTTATTCAGATCTTCCTGAATTTTACCTCTATCTTCGTCATTAATCGCCCTACCACCCAGCTTCGTGTCATCCGCAAACTTTGAAACTGTACTGACTAGGCCGACATCTAAATCGTTAATATATATAAGAAAAAGCAAGGGGCCCAATACAGAACCCTGAGGAACGCCACTCGCTACATTAGCCCAACACGACTCCGCTCCATCAACGACCACCCTCTGTTTCCTACCTCGCAACCACTCTTCTAGCCAATTTATTACTACACCCCTGATTCCATGAGCCTTAGTTTTTTCAATGAGTCTTTTGTGCGGCACGGTGTCAAACGCTTTTTGAAAATCTAAATACACTACATCACCCGCCCGATGTCTATCGTAAACGTCAACCACGCTTTGGAAAAATTCTAAAAGATTAGTTAAGCAAGTTTTATTTCGCCTAAAACCGTGTTGCGTATTTCTAACTAGTTTATGCACTTCTAAGTGTTCGACTATACGATCCCTAATTATTGATTCCAGTAGCTTACCTACAACAGACTTTAAACTGATTGGCCTATAATTTCCCGCCGCACCTTTATCGCCTTTCTTAAAGATAGGTGTTACGTTTGCTAACTTGAAATTATCTGGTACGCACCCCTCAGAAATAGACGCATTAAAAATCTTTGTTAGCGGCACAACAATGCTATCTTTTAATTCTTTTAGTTGTATGGGATATATGGAATCCGGACCCAGTGATTTACGCGTTCTCATCCTATCAATATAGCGCATTACCTCCCCTTCACTAACGACAATATTATCCAAAATATTACCATTATCAAAAGGTATTATGTCTATGACCGTAGGGATATTCGTTACGTCTTCTATAGTAAAAACTGACGTAAAAAATTCGTTTAGCAAGGTAGCCATTTCCTTGTTTTCAGAAACTAGATCTCCCTTTACATTTTTCAATGGACCCAAGACACTTTTTACTGGATTTCTATTATTGACGTATTGAAAGAATCGCTTGGGGTCTTCTTTACCGTCACGAGCTCTGGAGATTTCAAATTCGCGCTTGGACTTTTTTATGACACTTTTCGCTTCACGCCTCAGAGATATGTAGTTGTTTCGTAACAACAAATTGTCTTTATCGCACTTATGTTGCCTATAAGCCCTATCTCTACTCTTTATAATATCTCCTACTCTAGAAGTAAACCACAAGGGCTTGTTGTTTACTTCCGCACGCTTAATTTTGTACGGTACACATTCCTCATTTATAGTCCTAAATACTGTTTCAAACGATTCCCACATTAGATTTGCGTTGGAGTTCCCCATCACGTTTTCCCAATTGACGTGTGACAATTTATTTCGAAATTTACAAAAGTCTGCGTGCTGGAAGTTAGGAATTTTAGTCGAGTTAGTTGGTTTCGAGTGACTTACTGAGAGGACAAACTCTACCATATTGTGATCGCTATTGCTCAACGGTTCTATTACTTGAAGATCAGTAATTAGCCTATCATCCGTAGTTATTACTAAATCTAAAATACTGTCCACCCTCGTAGGTTTCTCAAATGCTGCCCTCATGCTACTCTCGCGTCGCTTTTTTGCGCTATTCAAAATTTATCCAAGACATGCCGTTAAGGTCGTTACATAGGTAATATATTGAATTTATATTGTTGTTTATACATTATAAAGAATTATATATCAGCCAAATTTTTCTAAAATGTAAAAATATATTTCGTTGTTAGTAAAACCAAATAAAAATATAAACCATCATCTTATTAAGATGTATACATAAACATAATTTAAAAATGATTGAGTGGTAAATAGAAACATCTGCATTCACTATCAACCAACATATCAAGAGATTAATTTTATTTGTAAACTTAAAAATAATGTTGGAAATAGTTACATTCTCAATGCTTTATATAATATATAAAATTCTTTTTAGAAATAATTGTACATGACACCTGCATACAATATTTATAAACATGTCAAGAAATTATATTTGAATTAGTATAGTAAACTCTCAAATAATGGTGGAAATAGTTACATTCTCAATGCTTTGTACGTATAATAAAATTCTTTTCAGAAATAGTGCCCTGTTTAATGTATGAGGTTTTCTATACTCGATATACATATCCTTAACATCACTTAGGAATATTTTTGTTCCTAATTTACAATTTTCGTAATTTTTAACCTTTAAATCTATAAATTCAAAAGCCTGTTTGAGTACAAGGTCGAATATTACAATATTATCATGAAAAGTCAATGTATAGTTGTATACACAACACGCTCTAAGCGAGCGTTTATGCTCTTTTCAAGCGATTTTCAACTGAAAACTGTTTAGAATGCATATCGATGTATAAGGAAAGCCTCTAAATCGTGGCGACAGTTAGAGCGTACGTAAAGATACGCTCCGCCGGATGAACGGTGAAGTCGAGGGAGGGTTTGTAATGTCCCAAAGCGATTGGTACTTTTCTAGGGAAGTGTCTTCTAAATATTCTCTAAGCTTCAAGCCGTTCTCAACTTGTTCATCTACAGTATACACGTTATAAAATCGTCAATTAAAAATGTATAGGCATGCTCGAGAATGGTGTCAATATTATGCATATCATCAACTCGCGCACTTAATAAAGTTTCCATGGTGAGGAAGGAAACTATTTCAAATAGTTTATCGAAGATGAAACAGTAACTAGTTCGTTATTAACATTGGGATCTTTTCCAAATGGACGACCCCCGGATTTAGCTGAAAATTTTTATACTAATAAATTTTTATATTCTAATAACAAAAATTACATTATTTTCCTGGGTAATGGTTCAGAATACGGGCGCCACTTAAGCAAAATTTCGAAAAATACCATAGAGACAAAGTTGTTTCTCTCATTAAAATACATTGATTGCATGTGCCGCATAGTAAAAAAAAACCAAGTTAGAAAATTACGAAAAACATATTTTTGGGTATGAATCTAGGAAATTTTGAGTTGGCAACCCTACTATCGTATCGTTCATTCACTTCAGTTTGAAAATGGCTTCCCTCTGTGACGGGTGTGAGGTGACGCTAGTGGAGCTCGCATGGTGTTCTCCCTTTAAATGTAGTGTGTCCAATTTGTATAATTTAGGTCTCGGGGGTACGGGGGCGGAGCCCCCGTAAAGATCACGTATCACAAATTGATCGGTATAGGGTTTTATATTTTTTAGGTTAGTTAGGTTAGGTTTTCCATGAAACCTAGGTTTTTCTCATGGTTTTTTGATGTTTCATGACACGTGTTTTTTCCTCCAAAACATGTTAAAAACCATTGTTTTCCTGTTGTTTAGGATAAATCTGACCATCGCTATTATAGTAAATTATTGCTTGTGCTGTGTTCCCCCACCCAAAACCCCCGGTTCCCACGGTGGTCCCCCCAGATTGTAGGAGGGGTTGGGGGATGAAATAACTTCAAGCAATAATTTACTGTAATGGCGATGGTCACATTCATCCTAAACAACAGGAAACCAATGGTTTTAGCATGTTTTGGTGGAAAAAACACAAAAATTGAGGTGGCGCCCCTATTCTGAACCGTTACCTTTTCCTGGAGAAATACGCGCAACATACGAAAAAAATTGCATTTACAGTATATGCGAACTAGTTTGCATGGCGCATGACCGCTCATGACGCCCGGATACAAGGGTGCTATGTGGACCCCGGTTAATTGAATGGCCGGTTAGGTTAACTGTACGCCCTTGACGATTGGTTAAGTAGTGATATTTTCTTTAAAACTGAGAGAAATATCATGACTTAACCTAACCAATCGTCAAGGGCGTACAGTTAACCTAACCGGGCATTCAATTCACCTAAACTGGCATTCAATTCACCTAAGCGGGCATTCAATTGACCTAACCGGGCATTCAATTAACAGGAGACAACTCGCAAGTAGATATATCACAGCACTGCATTATCATATGCTCACACTACAACAATAATATTCAGACTAAACTAGGTCTAAGCAGGCAACAAATAAACATTAATAACAGCAACAAAAATTACTGTTTATGCGAGTTCGTATGGAGAAAAAGGTATACAAATGAAGGTTTATTTATTAAAATATTATTAAATATTGCAAATTTTAATAAATAAAGGATATTATCTGTTTTATTTTGTAAAACCCACTACATAACACTACATAATTTAGATAACGGTCATGCGCCATGCAAATTAGTGCGCATATAAATGCATTTTTTTTCGTATGTTGCGCATATTTCGCCAGGAAAATAATGTCATTTTCGTTATTAGAATATAAAACTTTATTAGTATACAAATTTTCAGCTAAATCCCGTGGGGTCGTCCATTTCGAAAAGATCCTTAACATTGTTTGTCCTGAAGGTTTTTAGATTAGTTTTCCACATCAATAGTGTCTCAACACAGGGTTGATCCGTATCGTGACCAGAGTTAACACATAAATAATATAGTATGAGGGGTATCATTGATCGTTACTCTCGTTGCACTCGCGGTAGTTGGTACTTTATAATTCTCAGGCGTTCACTTCTCAACCAACATGAAGATTTTCGACATCTCATCAACACTCAAATAAAAAACATTATCGTTGGCGGAGTCTATGCGTTTACAATTTGTATTGAGCACATAATTAATTGTGCCACTGCTACGTTTAAACCCTCTCACTGATTTGGAAAACGTCACGACGTATTGAGCGCTAAGAATACTGCTTAACGATAGCTCCATCTTTCTTCGTACTGTAGGTGCAGTAGTATGCCCGCATTTGGTCCGACATAATTGGGGCGCTTTGAAACTTGCCCCTGGAGGCCTTCGCCTCTGTTATGAGGGGCCCCCTTCCCTAAGTTCCTCGCCCCTGTTTATGAGGCCTTACCGTCTTTCATGAGGGGCATTTGTGGGTTTGCCCCTTGAGGGGCCACACAGGGTTTCCTACCTTACCTTACTTTATGAGGTTTCATGGTCTTTCATGAGAGATATTTGAAGGTTTAAAAAAGAAAAAGGAAAAAGAGAAAAGAAAAAAGAAAAACAAACAAACAAACATTCCCGAGGCCGACCGGGGATAGGTTAGGTTAACCTAAGGGTAGGTTGAGTAGAAAAAAAATCATGGCTCTTTTTACACAGCGTTCCGTCGCGTTCCACCAGCGTTCCGGCGCGTCCGGTTTCGCATTCCCCGTTAGTTTTATTTTAAAATGAGCCACTTCTGGAAGCGTTCAAGGAATGTGTAGAAGATACATTTCTGCCGCATCAGGTTTCTACAAATATATATATATATATATAATTTAGGGTGATTCAAATATGGGGGTAAAAAAAAGTTTTTTATATTTTAATGTGTCCAACCCTTTAAATGGTTCATTTCAGCATAAAAACAACTATCGTAAAATATTTTAGCAAATTTTTAATTTTTAGGGGTTGCTACCAGCAATTAAAAATTGACAGAACGACTCAAATTGTCAAATTTTTCCACACCACCCAGGGGTACAGTACAAGGCGCATTGCTTTTTTTTAATGTGGAAAGCTCCCCCGTAGGTCCTACCATAACCACAAGCATGCATAATTAAACTAGCATGATATTTGAGACATTAGCTGTCCTTACTTCATCAATGTTTCTTTCTTTCTATCAGGGTAAACAGCCCTGTAGTTTTTCACTACTTGTAGCAAGAATTGTTTTTGATCTTCGTCATGTGTTAGTATTTTATTATATTCATCCATTAATTTTACTCCTCTTTCCGCTATATCATTCACGACTTTCCACTGTTTGATAGATTTCTTAGCGGAGTTATACTCTTCATCATTATGCCATTCTTTAGCATCTTTGAATAAAAATTTTGAACTAAATTCTGTTATTGTAAAGAATCTTTGAGTATTTGATGACAAAATCTTCTAATTTCTTCGTTGGAATAAGTGCAGGATCTAGAAAAGCCCGTTTTGCAGGAAGAGTTTCTGTTGTATTTTGCAAGGCCTTTACATTTTGTTTTTCGTTTCAGTAGGCACTTCATCATCATAAAAGGCCAAGGCTACCAGTTCTTCTGATAGGTACCAGAGGTGACCTAACAGTTTTTTAATAGCAAATGCAATTGTGTCATTTATTTGTTTGTAGACTACAAGATTCTGTAATAATTCCAGAGCAAGACGAGGAGCGCAAGATGGCACAGGAGCTGTAAACCATGCCTTTACATATAACCGAGTAGCAAATAGACAGATGTCTTTTAGTCCTTTTTTGTCTTTTACTGAAATTTTGAACTGAGATTTGAACATAAAAATTTTAATGAATATGTAATTTTGGCCATCCACCTAGCCCGATGAAGTCCCGCTGGATGTTTAAATTTGATTCCACCTTTTGGTTCACCTCCCAAAAAAATAATTGTTAACTGCAATAGTTCTAGGTAATCGTCTCTTGGTTGGAATGTATCTAGTTGATTTGTTGCAAATATAATTATGTCATCTTTGATGTCATGAATATTTTCATAGATATCTGGATCTGATAATGCTGTCTCGTAGTCCTCCTTATTAATGCTTGACCATTTTTCTCTGAACTTCTTAAAAAGGACTATATCTGGGCCAGAAGATGGTGATAAAGACTTTGAAACAACAGCTTCCAGCATAATTTCAAATATATGGTGTCGACATGCCAGCCACAATAAATCGTTGTCGAATTTTTGTTCTAGAAGAATAGCTGCACCATTTCTAGGACCAGTATTGGCTGCCGTTGTATTGAAACACATGCATTTTATTTGTTCGCAGATGTCCCATTCAAGCGATGTCTGATTGTTTGCATTAAAAAGAGACGCATTTCTGTCACTCAATTTTGCAACATCAAGACTTCCTAATAATTTATCATCAAACAATTTTCTACGTTTGCCAACCTTACTTTTCCATGTTGAAGGTTGTGCAGCACAGAAACCAGATTCATCACTTTTACTCTCCTCTGATTCTGATTCTGATGATGTACTGGTGAGTATGACAGCCTCTTCTCTTCTTTCTTTTGATCTCTTCTTCTGCTTTCCTCTTTTCATAACGTTGTTGCTTTTCTGCTGCTCTTTGCTCTTTTTTAGCAACAGCCTTATCAATGGTACCCATTTTTCCATGACGTCCTTTCTCACGTTGCATTTTCAAAATTTCTTATCTTCTATTTTTATAAGCTGCATAGCATTCTCATGAGCAATGTCAAATAAGTTTTCCAGTTTATCTTTCCATTTTTCTTCTTTATTATTTAAATTTTGTGATCTTTTCAATTTGTTTGCTTTGTTTTTCTTAAGCAGCTGTCATTCCTTCAGTATTCCTTGAATTTTATCTACTACATGTATTCTTGTTTTGCTGGTATTCCTGCTTTTTTCCAAACTGCTAGCACATCATCTGCAGTAGAGCAGCATGATTCTCTAATGTCTTGCTTTTTAATATTTCTGTAGTGCATGAAGAGGCCATCATTTCCTTCTCTGATGGTAATACGGATGTTTTTAGTACTGCAGAGGGCTGCCCAATTAGCCATACTTCAGTTTCTTTTCTTGTAGAACTTCTCCCAATGAGCAACTGGGTGATGGTGAGCTAGGCCTAGCTTCCATAATCGATTAATTGGTATCAAAATTACGAGTTCCAAGCAACAATTAAAAGCAAGCTAGTATATAAACCATTAATTAAAAATTCTGAAATATAAACAATTAAACATAAAATCATAAGTTGTAAAAACAAACAAATTGAAAAAGGGAAACTTTGACGCCTGGTAGCACATAGTAAATTTTATTTAAAATTCACCAAATTTGGCATACACTACTTTTTTGTCATAGGGAACAAAAATACAGGTTGAACAATTAAAAAAAAAACTTTGATTTTTTTGAATCACCCTAAATTATATTATATTAGGGTGATTCAAATATGGGGTAAAATTTTTTTTTATATTTTAATGTGTTCAACCCTTTAAATGGTTCATTTCAGCATAAAAACAACTATCCTAAAATATTTTAGCAAATTTTTAATTTTTAGGGGTTGCTACCAGCAATTAAAAATTGACAGAACGACTCAAATTGTCAAATTTTTCCACACCACCCAGGGGTACAGTACAAGGCGCATTGCTTTTTTTTAATGTGGAAAGCTCCCCCGTAGGTCCTACCATAACCACAAGCATGCATAATTAAACTAGCATGATATTTGAGACATTAGCTGTCCTTACTTCATCAATGTTTCTTTTTTTCTATCAGGGTAAACAGCCCTGTAGTTTTTCACTACTTGTAGCAAGAATTGTTTTTGATCTTCGTCATGTGTTAGTATTTTATTATATTCATCCATTAATTTTACTCCTCTTTCCGCTATATCATTCACGACTTTCCACTCTTTGATAAATTTCTTAGCGGAGTTATACTCTTCATCATTATGCCATTCTTTAGCATCTTTGAGTAAAATTTTGTACTAAATTCTGTTATTGTAAAGAATCTTTGAGTATTTGATGTGACAAAATCTTCTAATTTCTTCGTTGGAATAAGTGCAGGATCTAGAAAAGCCCGTTTTGCAGGAAGAGTTTCTGTTGTATTTTGCAAGGCCTTTACAATTTTGTTTTTCGTTTCAGTAGGCACTTCATCATCATAAAAGGCCAAGGCTACCAGTTCTTCTGATAGGTACCAGAGGTGACCTAACAGTTTTTTAATAGCAACAATGCAATTGTGTCATTTATTTGTTTGTAGACTACAAGATTCTGTAATAATTCCAGATCAAGACGAGGAGCGCAAGATGGCACAGGAGCTGTAAACCATGCCTTTACATATAACCGAGTAGCAAATAGACAGATGTCTTTTAGTCCTTTTTTGTCTTTTACTGAAATTTTGAACTGAGATTTGAACATAAAAATTTTTAATGAATATGTAATTTTGGCCATCCACCTAGCCCGATGAAGTCCCGCTGATGTTTAAATTTGATTCCACCTTTTGGTTCACCTCCCAAAAAAATAATTGTTAACTGCAATAGTTCTAGGTAATCGTCTCTTGGTTGGAATGTATCTAGTTGATTTGCTGCAAAATAATTATGTCATCTTTGATGTCATGAATATTTTCATAGATATCTGGATCTGATAATGCTGTTTCGTAGTCCTCCTTATTAATGCTTGACCATTTTTCTCTGAACTTCTTAAAAAGGACTATATCTGGGCCAGAAGATGGTGATAAAGACTTTGAAACAACAGCTTCCAGCATAATTTCAAATATATGGTGTCGACATGCCAGCCACAATAAATCGTTGTCGAATTTTTGTTCTAGAAGAATAGCTGCACCATTTCTAGGACCAGTATTGGCTGCCGTTGTATTGAAACACATGCATTTTATTTGTTCGCAGATGTCCCATTCAAGCGATGTCTGATTGTTTGCATTAAAAAGAGACTCA
This sequence comes from Bathynomus jamesi, assembly GCA_023014485.1. Taxonomy (NCBI): domain Eukaryota; kingdom Metazoa; phylum Arthropoda; class Malacostraca; order Isopoda; family Cirolanidae; genus Bathynomus; species Bathynomus jamesi. The sequence continues at coordinate 171,949 of JAJOZX010002525.1, read as the reverse complement.
TTTCTGTCACTCAATTTTGCAACATCAAGACTTCCTAATAATTTATCATCAAACAATTTTCTACGTTTGCCAACCTTACTTTTCCATGTTGAAGGTTGTGCAGCACAGAAACCAGATTCATCACGTTTACTCTCCTCTGATTCTGATTCTGATGCTGTACTGGTGAGTATGACAGCCTCTTCATTCTTCTTTCTTTTGATCTCTTCTTCTGCTTTCCTCTTTTCATAACGTTGTTGCTTTTCTGCTGCTCTTTGCTCTTTTTTAGCAACAGCCTTATCAATGGTACCCATTTTTCCATGACGTCCTTTCTCACGTTGCATTTTCAAAAATTTCTTATCTTCTATTTTTATAAGCTGCATAGCATTCTCATGAGCAATGTCAAATAAGTTTTCCAGTTTATCTTTCCATTTTTCTTCTTTATTATTTAAATTTTGTGATCTTTTCAATTTGTTTGCTTTGTTTTTCTTAAGCAGCTGTCATTCCTTCAGTATTCCTTGAATTTTATCTACTACATGTATTCTTTGTTTTGCTGGTATTCCTGCTTTTTTCCAAACTGCTAGCACATCATCTGCAGTAGAGCAGCATGATTCTCTAATGTCTTGCTTTTTAATATTTCTGTAGTGCATGAAGAGGGCCATCATTTCCTTCTCTGATGGTAATACGGATTTTTAGTACTGCAGAGGGCTGCCCAATTAGCCATACTTCAGTTTCTTTTCTTGTAGAACTTCTCCCAAATGAGCAACTGGGTGATGGTGAGTTAGGCCTAGCTTCTATAATCGATTAATTGGTATCAAAATTACGAGTTCCAAGCAACAATTAAAAGCAAGCTAGTATATAAACCATTAATTAAAAATTCTGAAATATAAACAATTAAACATAAAATCATAAGTTGTAAAAACAAACAAATTGAAAAAGAGGGAAACTTTGACGCCTGGTAGCACATAGTAAATTTTATTTAAAATTCACCAAATTTGGCATACACTACTTTTTTGTCATAGGGAACAAAAATACAGGTTGAACAATTAAAAAAAAACTTTGATTTTTTTGAATCACCCTAATATATATATATATATATATATATATATATATATATATATATATATATATATATATATATATTAGTAAATGGAAACAACGTATATGTTATGTATATAAGAAGAACTGTAAGTATAGTGTCTGGCAAATAGCAAAGATTTAAGCGTTCTTTAACCCTTTAACGCCGACCGTGGCCTTATGGCAACATGATCTTCACAAATGAGCCTTGCAATCTGAAAATCAGATGTTATTTTGGCTTAAATAGGAAAAACATTAAAATAAAATTCCATAACTCAGGCATGAAAGGGCTAATAATTACATAATACCCGAAAGGCATCCTATTTTACCAATAGACCTACAGTATAAAGACATGTAAGGTCTCAAAAAATACAGCAGAGATTGGGTACGCCAATATCTTCGCAGAAGGACTTAAAAATAATTGTTTGCTAATTGTGTGTAGCTTCATCGTTTCACTTTAATAAATTAATTAATACCTATACTACACAACATAAAATTAGAATAATACAGTTAACTCATAAACAAATTTTGTTTTGTTCTAATATTTGTATTACGAATACAAATATCCAGAAAACATTAACTAATTTTATTTAACTTATAATTCATTTATCTAATCCAGGGGTAGCCTATATATTTCAATCCGGTAAATTTCGTATAGTAACGAGGTAACATTATAATTATCATGATCAGTAAACATTATCATTATCAGCATAACTAATTATTTCTATATATATTTTTTTTTTTTTTGAGACATTTTAAAAAAGACCGGGGTGATAACGCGCATACTTGTAATTTAGATTGCATATGTCTAAATATATATACGTATTCCTTCACTGCCATATAGTTCAACCAGATAAATTGTTATTCTAAGCTATACATCTGTAAGATAAATTTTAAAAAATGCTAGAACTAAATCAAACATACATCCAGCCGTGTAATACAACTTTAAAACCATGAAAATACGTTTGCGGTAACGAAAACAGTCTAGTCATGCATGTTCGGATAGATTCGGAAACATCGATTCCGTTTTCTAAATATACGCTCAAACATTATTATTATTTTATTATTATTATATATGTAAACGATTATTTAAATTAAACATTTCATTTCCTTCGCGATAAAAAACAGTTGGCAACTCAATCTTTTAACGTAGGCATGCTTCTGTTGTCTAATTTATTGTTTCCTGTAACGATAACTAGTTATTATTATTTTATGTTTCAATACATGTGTTTTTATTTTATTTTGATCATAATTTTTTTTACTCAGGTAGAGAACTATGGCTGTGAATTCCATCTCATAAGAGAAAATAGCGATCACGCAAACAGTATGTTATTTTATGCTTATATTTCAAATCCTACGGTCCTATTAAGCTTATCAACATCATCATGCCATTACCGATATACAGGGTGTACATAAAGTCAGGATCTATTTTTGTGAAGCACTTGGAAATTATATGGAATTCAATCATAAAATGATAAAGTGGTAACATTTATTAAATAATTAAGAGTAGGATTCGACGTGACGCCCATCAGTATCCCTGCACAGCTCAAATCGTTCCGCAGCATTTCTAAACACGTTCTGGAGCATTTGCGGGGTTATGTTATCTGCAGCAGTTCGTATACGTGTACGTAAGTTTTCAAGACGTAATCTTCGTCTGATAGACGTGCGATTTGATAAAGCCCCATGCAAAGAAATCTAAAAGGGTTAAATCTGGTGATCTCGCTGGCCAAGGTCTGTTGCTTCCGCGTCCGATCCAGCGATTTGGAAAACGTCCATTTAGATAATCTTGAACAATTTTGGCATAGTGACAAGGAGCACCATCATGTTGATAGACGACGGTACTAACAATCCTATCCCCGTCGTCTATCAACATGATGGTGCTCCTTGTCACTATGCCAAAATTGTTCAGGATTATCTAAATGGACGTTTTCCAAATCGCTGGATCGGACGCGGAAGCAACAGACCTTGTGAAGCGAGATGACCAGATTTAACCCCTTTAGATTTCTTTGCATGGGGCTTTATCGAGTCGCACGTCTATCAGACGAAGATTACGAGTCTTGAAAACTTACGTACACGTATACGAACTGCTGCAGATAACATAACCCCGCAAATGTTCCAGAATGTGTTTAGAAATGCTGCGGAACGATTTGAGCTGTGCAGGGATACTGATGGGCGTCATGTCGAATCCTACTCTTAATTATTTAATAAATGTTACCACTTTATCATTATATGATTGAATTCCATATAATTTCCAAGTGCTTCACAAAAATAGATCCTGACTTTATGTACACCCTGTATAATATAACACACACACACACACACACACACAAATATATATATATATTAATATATATATATATCAGTGGAGTGCGGTGGGTGTTCGACAGGGTAAGCTGTATCTGCATATATATATATATATATATATATATATATATATATATATATATATATATATATATATATATATACAAGCATCATAACTTTATATTAGTTTTCGATTACTGTAGTAATATACTGACTGTTTGTAATTTGCCTTTTAACTCGGTAGGCGGAGCATGCCGCTTACCCTGACTGCACGCCACTGATATATATATATATATTATATATATATATATATATATATAACCAGATAAGTAGGTTTGTGCCAAATAAAAACATTCTTAATATATCCAATTAGTAGAAAACGACTAGTGAGTTTTACAGGGTATCCTCTGGTATTTAACCTCGTATTAGCTATACTATACATTTAATCAACTCTTGTCTCGAAACAGTTATTCTATCAATATTATACACATTAAACAACAAAGCTGCGAGCAAATAGACGTACAAATTAATTTTCCATTCCACCATTGTGACACTAATTCTATTCTCAGATTCTGATGAAACGAGTTATTTTTATATACTTTCGCCTTCTATCCCTCACACATATTGTATAGTTCAATTAGAACATCTTTTGGAGAAAAAAGGATTATGGTGATTTGCTTGCCTCTGACCATATATGATGACTGTTGAACAGAGATTGCTGGCTAAAAATATCGCACAGTGTTTCATGTGTAACCGGTATGAGCAATACCACTAAAGTAATTGACTACCTACCTTCAATAATAATTGTTCATGCAACAAAGATCTTTCACTACATGGTCGCTTCCCAGCGATAATTATTTAATCAAACCTGAAAGCTGCATTCTTTGCAAATTCTGGTCGATATACAGGGTCTGTCAAAAAAAACTAAGCCAATTTGAAATCTCTATAAAATGCACAGTTTGATAGAGATTTCAAATATTTTTTTATATTTAATAAATAAAAGGCTCATAAATAATCTGTAATAATTTTATAACTTTATTTTAAATATTTTAGGAGTTATGCGGTTATTTCTACAGATTGCGAAAATTTCAGTTTTTCTCATTATGTAATATCTTCTTTTTTCTCTTTTTCAGAATTTGTTTAGATTTAAAAATTTTCGTGAATACCTCTGAATATGCCATTCTCACATGAAGATAAAATAATTATAAAGCATTATAGAGTTGAAAAAGGTTATAGTGCAAGGAAATTACTTTCTGAATTCGATTATAAAGGATGGACTAGATCAGGTTTAGATTACTTATTGAGAACTATCGATGAAACAGGAAGCATTGAAAGGAAGGTTGGTAGTGGGCGACCAAAATCAGTTAGAGTAGATTAAAATATTCAGAAAAGTGGAGGAACGTATCCTTAGTCAAGAGGATCGACCTGGTAGCCACATGACACCTGCTCAAATATCAAAAGAACTAGAAATATCAGAAACAAGCGTAAAAAGGATTATTAAATCTGATCTGCAATTTAAACCATTTAAAAGAGTGCATGGACAAAGATTGTCAGAAGTAAACTGTCAGAAAAGAGTTGAGAAATCCAAACGTATTTTACGTATAATAACCGAAGATAAACTTTCCAAGACATTTTTTACGGATGAAAAACGTTTTACGGTAGAGCCACCAAGAAACTCACAGAATGACCGGGTTTATTCTGATGTTGCGAAGAAAAATGAAATCCAAGATGAAAAACTGTACGCAACAAGGAGTCACTTTTCTTCTAGCGTCATGGTTTCTGTTGGAGTGTCCAAGTTGGGAAAAACTTCAATATTTTTTATTGAGCCAGGAGTGAAAATTAATGCTCAATATTATTCAAATACCCTGCTTGAGAAAATGCTTCCAGAAATGAGAAACTTGGCTAGTCAAGGTTACTTTATTTTTCAACAAGATGGTGCAACATCACATACTGCCAAAACAACCATCGAATATTTGAAAAAGAATGTGCCTGAATTTCTGGAACCGAATAATTGGCCATCTAACAGCCCTGACCTAAACCCTGTAGACTACGGAATATGGGAAAACTTGGCAGAGAGAGTGTATAGCAACAGAATAAGGGATGTCAATCATTTGCATGAGTTGATTATCGCAAAATGGGCAGAGCTCCCCCAAGAGCAAATAAATCGAGCAATAGACGAATTCAGACCAAGATTAAAAAAAGTGATAGAAATGCAAGGGAATCATATTGAACAGTTCTTTTAATTTTATTAAACTAAAAATTATCTACAGTATATCGTAAAAAAAAAAATTTCGTGTTAAGTAGGAGAATCTCACTTTTTAGTTAATTATTAATAAAATTAACAATTCTGAAGATATCGTCATAAAAATTTAAAGGATAATAGGTGATTAACTATACTTTATTGTGTAAAATATTCAACTTAATTAGATAAATGGTTTTGTTTTAATAAAGGTTTGAATTTGGCTTAGTTTTTTTTGACAGACCCTGTATCATATATATATATATAATATAACAGCCCACGCCTATTTATTACAATTTATTTCAAAGCAGTTTAAATCCTCTAGTCTTTCCTTTGAAGCAGTGAAGCAGGAGTCACACCAAACTATTTTACGATTTCTAACATCTACAAACTGACAGAAATGAGGAGGCCGCACCTTTACAGATATATAAATGTAGTACAATATACGAATTTTATCAGTTTGGTTAATTCCTCAATGCTTTTCCATCACACATTCCTATCTTTATTACTTAAAATTAGTTAGCTATTTGCCAGCTAGTGATTAAAAGAATATCATGGTTCAGCAAATATAGTGCACAAATTTTGGACGATATTCCAGACCCCAGACAGCCATTTCTATAACGGCTCACATCATTGAGACGAACCAAACTTTAATACACATATGCCGATGAAGTAACTCTATTTTCTACGTCCAGTCTTTGCAGTTTACTGTTGTATTCTCTGTGTTCTGTTAATATGCATATATACGAGGGTAATTCAATAAGAATCCAGCACTTTTTATTTTCACAATTTTACTTTCACATCTGATAGATTATAAACACATCACTTCTCAACATAGTCTACCTGTTTCTCAATACACTTAGTCCAGCGATCTACGAGCTTCCTAATGCCATCACAAAAGAATGTTTATGACTGTGTGCGTAGCCAATCATGCACCGCCTCCTTCAGGTCATCATCGCCTTGGAATCGCTGACCTCTCAAAGCGTCTTTTAGTGGTCCAAACAGGTAAAAATCCGAAGGTGCCAGGTCTGGACTGTTGGCTGGATGGTCGAACACTTCAAATTTAAGTTCTTGAAGGCATTTTGTAGTCTCTGCAGCGGTATGAGGGCGCGCATTGTCGTGTAACAGAATAACACCTTCCGACAATCTCCCTCTCCGTTTTGTGCGAATTGCTTGCTGTAACTCATTCCGAAGCATGTCAGAATACGATACACTTGTTACTGTAGTTCCACGCTCTAGATAATGTTCAAGGATAGGGCCTCGTGTATCTCAAAACAGTGTTAGCATAACTTTACCTGCTGACAGCTGCGCTTTGAATTTCCTTGCAACGGGAAGGTGTTATTCTATTACACGATAATGCGCGCCCTCATACCGCTGCACAGACTAGAAAATGCCTTCAAGAACTTAAATTTGAAGTTCTCGACCATCCAGCCTACAGTCCAGAACTGGCACCTTCGGATTTTTACCTGTTTGGACCACTAAAAGACGCTTTGAGAGGTCAGTGATTCCAAGGCGATGATGACCTGAAGGAGGCGGTGCATGACTGGCTACGCACACAGCCAAAAACATTCTTTTGTGATGGCATTAGGAAGCTTGTAGATCGCTGGACTATATTGAGAAGTGATGTAATCTATCAAATGTGAAAATAAAATTGTGAAAATAAAAAGTGTGGATACTTATTGAATTACCCTTGTACCTTTCCTTTCAGCCTTTCAAATGTTCCGTGCGATGATTCCTCATTTCACAAAGGTCAAGCTTGTAGCTCCTCCTCTCGAGTTGGCCTGATGAAGTAGAGAGTTGGTTTTTTGTACTCTTCACCTCACATAGCCAGGTATGCCCAGCTAATCGGGGATTGTTCTGAGCCATGCGTCTAATTTTCTTTTGAAGACGTTCACTGCAACACAATTCGTGTTCCTTAGTTCTTTGGGCAGTTGATTAAACAGTCTTGGTCCCCTTACAGGGGTTAAGGATATATATATATATATATATATAATATATATATATATATATATATATATATAACGTAAAGAACGACGCTTTGTATAGGAGAATTATCCGCGCAAGATGAGAGCGAGCGAAAGAACGAAACAAATGAAAAAATGAGGTAACCACCCGGGAATCGAACCCGGGATCTTCCGATTGCCGGTCAGATATGATAACCATTACACCTCATTTTATCTAACTACCTCTCCATCGATAAACATATAGAGAGGTAAATAGATAGACCGACGTTATAGCTATAGATACAATCAAAATGGAATGCTGAGTCGCTAAAAATTGAGATTCAGAAATGGAAAATCTCGACATCATGTGAGCTGTCTGCGAGTTCAGAATTCTGTGATCCTACATTATATATATATATATATATATATATATATATATATATATATAATATTTAGGAGAAATCCAATGACAAGGAGGAATGTAAATGCCATGAAAAGTCTTCTTTAATGCGCAACGTTTCGAGCAATACGCTCATCATCAGGCTAGATAATAACAATATGAAATTAGAATCAATAAATAAATGTGAACAAGACAAAATAATTTTTATAAAACCTATTCATTAAAAGCAAATTTTAAAAAGACTAAAAGAAGAGGGTTAAATTCAAAGTTATAAAAATTTACATATAAAATTACAAGAAATTTAAAAGCTATTTTTAAATTACATATAGTAAATTTGAAATTAGTACACTGGAATAATTAACACTAATACAATGGAATAATTAACACTACGAACCTTTCAATGCTGGTTCCGAGGCACGAGTAATTTAAAACAAAACAAAACAGGAAACAAGCTATGGGTTGGGCGGTTGGAGTTATAAGTTAGGGGAGGGGGGATTATAAAAAATTGGGGAGGGGGGAGGGGGGAGGGAGTTGGGGAGGGGGGATTATAAAAAATTTAGAGGGACAGCTGAGGAATCCACGTTTAGAGAAGGGGTCAATGTTTTAATATAAAGAGATTCCAAAATTCTAAGTGAGTTAGGACAAGAATTACAACCGAGAATTTTAAAATTATCTAAAGTGACATCAGTTTTGCATTTTATACTGTGTTCCCGAATACTGGAGGCTTCTTTTTTATTTAAAATTTTACCTGTTCGGCAACTTATTCCCATATGCGAATAAAATCTAGTCCTGAGGGAGCGCACGGTGCTGCCAATGTAAGTACCAAGGAGACACCTTGGGCAGGTAAATAAATATACAACACCGCTACGCAACGAATCAGGAGTTCGATCCTTCGCTGAGAAAAAGCTACCTAAAGACATTTTGTTAATAAATATAATGCGAAAATCAGTATGATAAAAAAAATTTCTTAACAACTTTGTAAATTTAAGTTTAAATTCTTTATTCATGGGACCCATTTCAGGTACCAGGAAATATTTTATATCTTTAGGCAATGAAATACAGGAAAGTTGAGGGCTATAAACATTATTTAAGAAAGATCTTATTAGTTTATCTACATATTGAACAGGAAAACTATTATTGGTAAAATATGATCTTAAATTATTAAATTCATCGTTTAGTAAGGTAAAACTAGAGGTCAAATTATATCTTGAACAAGAGAGTTTTAATACACGACATCTTATAGTTAAAATCAGTAAAACTAAAGAAATTCATGCCCAAACCAGTAAAAGTGGGTTTCCTGTAAACTGATGGAGTAATAGAATCACCTTTTTTCGAAATTAAAAGATCTAAAAAGGGAAGGGAGCCATTATTCTCAGTTTCCATTGTATAAGTTATATTGGGGTGCAGAGAATTTAAGAAGTTAAAAAATTGTTGCGCTTGTACAGCATTATCAAAAACAGCTATCGAGTCATCAACGAAGCGTCGATAGAAAATTGGTTTACAATGGGTGGGAGATTGTCTAAAAATTACACTTTCTAAATGAGTCATAAAAAAATCAGCTGATAGAGGTCTATATATACTATATATACTCAAGGTATGGACAAGATGGCCTTAGGGCTTATCGCCATGTTTGGAAGACTTCACGAAAGCTTCTCAAGTCAAAACTCGATTGTTATTTTCTTGAAATGTGTCGTACCTGCAGGGTTTTCCCGAAATTCGTTTACTTCAAACTTTATCGTGACAATCTATATGACTCTGAATTTTATCAATCTTCCCTGGAATATTTATTAAATAATGAAATTAATTATAAAATCAAAATTTCAGACTCGCATAATAAGTCACTTGAGCATCATATAATTACCCTTAAAAATACCCTTTCGTTGTTGGATTATTTATTAATAATTTCTCTTGTACAACGTGAACTTGAAAAGTTTCATTCTACCATTTCTGAAACTCATGAACGTAAGTTAAAGGCCCTGGGCCTGAATTCACCTAATTTTTTCAATTCTGATAAAGTAATTTCGAATTTTTCTAGTTACACCCTATCCCCTCGGGAAAGGTTTTTACTCTCACTTGGCTTGCAATTTAAGCTTCCGTTATTTCAAATATATAAGCCTTCGTTTTTTCTTTACTTTGAAATTTTTTTTAATGGCTTGAAAAATGTTCCCCATGTCGGTGATTTCAATAATTTTAAATGTCAGTTTGCTAATTTAACTCATGAATTTTTTCACAAACTTAGAAACCTTAAATTTAAATCTTTCATATTTAAGAAGAGTGACTTGCAGGTTATTAAGAATTTGGCAAAGAACCAGGAGATTGTTGTGACTAGACCGGACAAGGGCAACGGAGTTGTTATTTTGAATAAATCTGATTACATAAATAAAACTAATGAAATCCTAAGTGATGTTAGCAAATTCAAACAAATTCTTGAACCCGTCAATAAAGTCATTTTAAGGTTGGAAGACCAAGTTAATAGATTTTTGTCACGATTAAAGTCTTTAAAGATAATAAAAAATGATACTTACTCTCAGTTGTTCGTATCTGGTTCTGATCTTGCTCAATTTACTGTTGCCTAAAATCCATAAAGTTGGAACACCTCTCCGTCCTATTTTAGCTTCGTATAACTTACCTACCTTTCAATTGTCAAAATTTGTTGTTGGTCTCCTGTCACCTTTTGCGAAAAATGCTTATACTATAAATAACTCTTATGAATTTCAAAAAGATCTTCTTAGTAAGAATTTCGATTCAAAAAAGTTTTTTGGCAGTTTTGATGTAAAGTCGCTTTTCACGAATGTACCTGTATCAGAAACTATTGCCATTATTTTAGATAGGGTTTTTAGCTCTGATGATAGTTTTCATGGTTTTTCATGGTCTTATTTTAAGGAACTTTTAGAATTGGTTTTTAAGCAATGTTATTTTACTTTCAATAATAAGGTTTACCAACAAATTGATGGTGTTGGGATGGGATCACCCGTCGGACCTCTATCAGCTGATTTTTTATGACTCATTTAGAAAGTGTAATTTTTAGACAATCTCCCACCCATTGTAAACCAATTTTCTATCGACGCTTCGTTGATGACTCGATAGCTGTTTTTGATAATGCTGTACAAGCGCAACAATTTTTTAACTTCTTAAATTCTCTGCACCCCAATATAACTTATACAATGGAAACTGAGAAAAATGGCTCCCTTCCCTTTTTAGATCTTTTAATTTCGAAAAAAGATGATTCTATTACTACATCAGTTTACAGGAAACCCACTTTTACTGGTTTGGGCATGAATTTCTTTAGTTTTACTGATTTTAACTATAAGATGTCGTGTATTAAAACTCTCTTGTTCAGAGGATATAATTTGACCTCTAGTTTTACCTTACTAAACGATGAATTTAATAATTTAAGATCATATTTTACCAATAATAGTTTTCCTGTTCAATATGTAGATAAACTAATAAGATCTTTCTTAAATAATGTTTATAGCCCTCAACTTTCCTGTATTTCAGTGCCTAAAGATATAAAATATTTCCTGGTACCTGAAATGGGTCCCATGAATAAAGAATTTAAACTTAAATTTACAAAGTTGTTAAGAAAATTTTTTTATCATACTGATTTTCGCATTATATTTATTAACAAAATGTCTTTAGGTAGCTTTTTCTCAGCGAAGGATCGAACTCCTGATTCGTTGCGTAGCGGTGTTGTATATTTATTTACCTGCCCAAGGTGTCTCCTTGGTACTTACATTGGCAGCACCGTGCGCTCCCTCAGGACTAGATTTTATTCGCATATGGGAATAAGTTGCCGAACAGGTAAAATTCTAAATAAAAAGAAGCCTCCAGTATTCGGGAACACAGTATAAAATGCAAAACTGATGTCACTTTAGATAATTTTAAAATTCTCGGTTGTAATTCTTGTCCTAACTCACTTAGAATTTTGGAATCTCTTTATATTAAAACATTGACCCCTTCTCTAAACGTGGATTCCTCAGCTGTCCCTCTAAATTTTTTATAATCCCCCCTGCCCAACTCCCCCCCCTCCCCCTCCCCAATTTTTTATAATCCCCCCTCCCCTAACTTATAACTCCAACCGCCCAACCCATAGCTTGTTTCCTGTTTTGTTTTGTTTTAAATTACTCGTGCCTCAGAACCAGCATTGAAAGGTTCGTAGTGTTAATTATTCCATTGTATTAGTGTTAATTATTCCAGTGTACTAATTTCAAATTTACTATATGTAATTTAAAAATAGCTTTTAAATTTCTTGTAATTTTATATGTAAATTTTTATAACTTTGAATTTAACCCTCTTCTTTTAGTCTTTTTAAAATTTGCTTTTAATGAATAGGTTTTATAGAAATTATTTTGTCTTGTTCACATTTATTTATTGATTCTAATTTCATATTGTTATTATCTAGCCTGATGATGAGCGTATTGCTCGAAACGTTGCGCATTAAAGAAGACTTTTCATGGCATTTACATTCCACCTTGTCATTGGATTTCTCCTAAATATTAAATTGAAGCTTTGTAGAAGCAAACCGCATGACTATATATATATATATATATATATATATATATATATATATATATATATATATATATAATATATATACAGTATATATATAGGGTGTCCCATAAGTCCGGCATCATAGGAGAAATTCATATTTTTCTATTTCTACAAACCATAATTCATATTTTTCTCTTTCTACAGGCCATAATGTCTGTGAGCAAGGAAGAACGAATCCAGATAATTCTACTCATAGGAAATCGGAGTCAAAGAGAGGCTACTGCTGAATTTAACAGACTGCATCCAGACCGCGAGCCAATAACATAGAGTTGTGTTAGCAGACTTGTTGCAAAGTTTAAGGAAACAGGATCCATAGAAGATAAACCACGCAGTGGACCTTCAAGGAGGTCCACTGACGATGATACAGCGACTGCTATTCTGGCTCATTTTAACAGAAGTCCCAATAAGTCTCTTCGGCGATTGTCCGCCGAGACAGGAGTGTCGAAAAGTAGCATCCATCGCATTCTTCAGGCTTACAAATGGCATCCATATAAACTTCAGACCCTACAGAAATTAAGCGAAGATGATCCCGACCGGCGGATGGAATTTTGTGAATGGGCTACGGAACAATATGTTCGGGATGCCAATTTCCCGTCCACCATTCTGTTCAGCGACGAGGCTGTTTTTTTATGGAAATGGTGAGGTAAATCGACAGAACACCCGCTACTGGTCTCAAAACAACCTTCACTGGTATACCTCTTCAAAGGAACAAGGTGCATCTCGGGTGATTGTATGGTGTGGCATTTGGAAGGATCGCATCATAGGCCCCCTCTTTTTCGATGAACATGTCACTGGAGGCACCTACCTACGTATGCTCAAGGAAGAAGCATTTCCCAGTGTCTTGAACGAAGAAGGAAATTTCCCAACATGGTTCCAGCAAGACGGCGCTCCTGCACATTACAGCACCCAAGTAAGGGAATACCTGTACCAACAATTCCCTGGTCATTGGATAGGACGTCGAGGGCCTGTGGAATGGCCAGCAAGAAGCCCGGATCTCACACCACTAGATTTTTGTCTCTGGGGCCACTTGAAAGCGCTGGTATACGCAGAGAAAATTAGGAGTGTTGAACATTTGCGGCAGTGCATTATTGGGGCATGTAACACCATTACTCCTGACATCATTCACTGTGTGCTTGCTGACTGGGTATCACGTCTGAATTTGTGTATTGAAAACAATGGTGGACATATTGAGCACATTCTGTAAATAAAAGCTTTTGTTTTGCCTTTTTTTATTATTTTTCCTATGATGCCGGACTTATGGGACACCCTGTGTATATATATATGAAATTAGGTCTGACGGCGCTTAACTTTAAATGGTTGCTCTCTATCTTTCACATAAGTTTTATTTGAAGTTCGCTTTCAGTTAGCCTGTCCCAAAGAAGGGCGATCGCTCTCAACCCTCCAACTATCGTTCAATTACTCTGGTTTCTTGTCTTTCCAAAGTTTTTGAATCTATCTTTAATAGGAAGATTCTTAAACACCCTTCTTCTCACAATCTTCCTTCAGATCGTCAGTCTGAATTCCACAAGGGATGTACTACTGGTGATCTTCTTAAATATCTCTCTGACTCTTGGTCATCCTCCTTTCGGTGAAACTTTTGCTATTGCGCTAAACATATCAAAAGCTAGAGTTTGGCACAAATCTTTAATTTCGAAACTGCCCTCCTTCGGTTTCTACCCTTCTTGCTGTGCATTCATCTCTAATTTCCTTTCTGGCCGAGCTATAACTGCAGTTGTAGATGGCCACTATTCTTCTCCTAAAGCTATTAACAGTGGCGTTCCTCAAGGTTCTGTCCTGTCACCCACTCTCTTCCTTTTATTTATTAATGATCTTTTAATTTGCACTTCTTGTCCTATTCACTCCTATGCCGATGATTCCACTCTGAGCACCTGAACTCTGATCTTTCTGCTATATCTGATTGGGGCAGGGAAAACCTTGTGGCTTCAGTAGTATCCCCGCGTTTGGGGAGAGGAAGTTGGGGTGTTCTGAAATTCTGCCCCTGGAGGGGCCCCACTGAAGGTCTTTGCCTCCGTTATAAGGGGCCCCCCTTCCTTAAGTTCCAAACTCATTTATGGGCCTCACAGGTCTTAATGAAGGGCACTTGCCTCTTGTGAAAGCACCTAAAACTGTATAATTCTTCTACTCGATGGTTTAGAAAAGGATTTCTGGTAGATCGGGTATGATCAAATAAATTATTATACTGATGTAAATCCAAGATGTCTCTTATGTGTTTCCAACAGTATGATAATTTATTTGATCACTTTTGGACACTTTTGGAGTTGATATAATTGTGCTATAAGAGACCAGTAGATCTGTTGTGACTTGCCATATGATGTTGTAAATGGCAGCTACTTAGTTAGTTTTAAGAAAAAGATGGGTGCTTTCATGAATGCGTGTTTATAAATAGTGATATTATGTTGGACAGTTTTGGAGTTGACATAATTGCGCTATGAGAGATAAGTAGGTCTGGTGTAGCTTGTAATATGATGTGGTAAATAGTAACTACTTAGTTACTTTTAAGAAAAAGATAGGCTCTTTCATGAATGTGTGTTTATGCATGACATTTTGATGACATAAATTGTAATTGTTTTTTTAATCAAGAGTGTTCATAGACTACTACAAAGAGAAGATAATAAAAGAGAACTTTACTAATTTGCATTAAATATAGAACAGTTTTATTTCCATTAGTAACTTGCATTGTAATTTCTTGAACAAATATTGCATTGTTTGAAGCGTATACAAGTTGAGATGCGAGACTTTTTGGTGAGACTTATTTTTATTAAGGAAACTATATTAAACATGCAGTATATAGCAGTTAGTTTGACATAAGAGGGCCTAAAAATCTTTGTTAAGTTGGTAAATCTGCTTAAGCTATCCCTGGAACAGAAGTGTATTTCCCATCTTGCATTGCTCTCATGCACCCCTTTCCAAAACTCCAGGGGTTATATGTAGATTTAGATGTAGGTAACCCTTACTTATTTAACTAGCAGCCCGCTAGTGTTAGGAACTTTTATAAAGAACGTTTACAATATTTTTTTACTTTGGTTTTATAAACTAGTATGTTGTGTGATATTATTATTATTATTATTATTATTATTATTATTATTATTATTATTAAAATTATAATTGTAAATCCATGAATGTGAAGAGGGAGTACAGTGTAACGATAAAGGAAGGCTGATTAATTGAGAATTTTGAGCCAGACTGACTCCGGTTAAAGACCTTAAATGAAATTAGTTTTTAAAACAACAATATAAGAGTTGACTGAGATTTGTCTACACTTCAAAATGGTATATAACAAAATTCCTAATAATGAAAACAATTTCCGCATATACTTACTAGCCCTTAAACTTTTGACTATCTATGAAGTATCCTTGTAAAATACATACAATAAATCCTATCAGAACATCCAGCACCCAACCATAAAACGATAATTTTAACAGAGAACGTAAAAAAAATGGAATATTCATTTTTTTTTATTTAATTTGGCATTTCAGATTCAGGTTTACTATACAACATTACAACCGTATTGCTTTGTTCATAAATATACTTCAGTTACTTTCTCTCTCACTAAGTCAAATCTACAGTACTTACCCAATCTGGTTGTCCGTAGTCAGTTCATTTGTACGGTAATCCACTATATTAAAAAATGTTTGCATGCTAGTGTTGTAACAATTACCATCTTTCATTTTAGTTTAGTCTACTGAATATTTTTTGCTAGCGAAAGTAATTAAATACTGTTGCTCTAGCTCAGTGCTGTCCAACTTCTATAAAGCGCGGCCAAGATGTTGCCTATAATCATACACTGTTGGTTAATACAACTTGGGAACCCGCTGAATGTTGTTCTCCCTACTAGAACTGACAAAATAGGGAAGAAAATTCAGAAATTAAATTTGGCAAACGTCCATTCCGCGGGCCGCAAGTTGGACAGCGCTGCTCTAGCTGGTCAGGATGTAAGCTGTAGAATTCAAGCACATATTTTGGAATTTAAAGACATGTATGAACAAATTGATTCCCCTCGCAATAATGCTAGCCTAGACTTAAATACCTTTAGGAGTAAAACTATACATGTAGGCCTGGCTGGAGCGATTATGCGACTGAACTTCATAATGCACCCAGAGATGCTTTTTTTAATGTGGTGTGAACAAGGGAAGCCAGGGCAAGACCCTGTATTAAAGCAAAACAGAGGGCTAATGCCAGGTTCAAGTATGCATTTATGCATTAAGGTATATAAAAAATCATGAGGATGAATTAAGCTCGGATGCTCTGGTTAGGAAGCTTGCCAGTAAGAATCCAAGAAACTTTTGGCAAGAATTAAAAGAATTAAATAATAGTAGTGTCTCTCCCTACTATCCTTGGTATCAAAATGTAATATAGTACCGACATATATACACAGTATATATGTATTTATATATATTTATGTATTTATATATATATTTATATATATTTATATATATATATATATATATATATATATTATATATATATATATATATATATACAGGGTGTACATAAAGTCAGGATCTATTTTTGTGAAGCACTTGGAAATTATATGGAATTCAATCATAAAATGATAAAGTGGTAACATTTATTAAATAATTAAGAGTAGGATTCGACGTGACGCCCATCAGTATCCCTGCACAGCTCAAATCGTTCCGCAGCATTTCTAAACACATTCTGGAGCATTTGCGGGGTTATGTTATCTGCAGCAGTTCGTATACGTGTACGTAAGTTTTCAAGACTTGTAATCTTCGTCTGATAGACGTGCGATTTTTTGATAAAGCCCCATGCAAAGAAATCTAAAGGGGTTAAATCTGGTGATCTCGCTGGCCAAGGTCTGTTGCTTCCGCGTCCGATCCAGCGATTTGGAAAACGTCCATTTAGATAATCCTGAACAATTTTGGCATAGTGACAAGGAGCACCATCATGTTGATAGACGACGGTACTAACAATCCTATCCCCAATCAGCTGAGGTTCAAGGAATTGCTGCAACATGTCCAGATAAATAAGCCCCGTAACTGTAGCTTCAGCAAAGAAAAAAGGACCATAAACCTTAGATTTTGTTAAACCCATCCAGACATTAACTTTAGGTGAGTCTCTTTCCCAATTTTGGACGAAATCATTCGGTCTTTCATCTGCCCAAATTCGACAGCTATGGCGATTTACTTTTCCACACATATGGAAAGTGGCTTCATCACTAAAGAGAATGTTGTCCATTAAATTATCACTCCAGATTTGTTCTACGAGATCAGCACACACAGCACTTCGTCGAGGGAAATCTTCCTCATGTAAATCATGTAAAACCTGCAAATGATAGCTTTTCTTCTGAAAATTAACTTTCAGAATTTTGTGCACAGATAACATCGGGAGGCCGAGTCTGTGTGATGCAGCACGAACGGACGTACGTGGCTCCTCAGTGATAATTCCGCGTACTGCATTCACGGTAAGATCTGACATACACGGTCGTCCTGATCTTGCTTCATCATTTACAGATCCCGTTCGTTTAAATTTGTTCACCAATTTTCGTATTGTCTTGTCTATTGGCCCCGGCTTATGAAATCTTCTAAACTTCTCTCTGATGTCATTGTATTTCTTTCCCTCGATTCGCCAAATTACTATTGCCACACGCTCTTCTGTATTCATTCTAAGGGCTTCTGAAAAGAAAAATAGAAAAAAATAATTATTTCACAAAAATAGATCCTGACTTTATGTACACCCTGTATATATATATATATAAATATATATATATATATAAATACAGTCCCTCTGTTAAAGGTCTGGATCGGCTATTAAAAGTCTGCGAAGTGTATTCGCAGAAACATGATATTCTTTTTAATGTTACAAAAACTAAGGCTATGCAATTTCATCTTAAAAGCTGTAATCAGCCAGCTGATATAAGGTTTAAAATGAATGGTGAAGTAATTGAGGAAGTACAAGAGTTTTAAGTATTCGAGTCAAACTATTACCAGCTCCTTGAGTGATGACTCGGATATAAGAAAACAATCTCGAAGCCTGTGTGTTAAAGCGAATATGATCATAAAGAACTTTCGATTTTGTACAAGTGAAGCTAAAGACACTCTCTTTCGTACTTTCTGCAGTAATATATACAGACAGCAACTGTAGGTGAATTATAAAAAAGGTTCTGGCAGAACCCTAAATTTGCAGTACAACAGGTCTTTTAAACTCTTACATAAATTACCCCTGAGATGCTCAGCTTCGCAAATGTTTGCTACCCGCAATGTCCCGAGCTTCCCGGAGGTAACAAGACGTGCTCAATACAGTCTAATGCAAAGAATTAAAAAATCAACCAACCCGATTATCCAAGCTATCCATGAGTCCTGCCATTTATCCTTTAAGCTATGGAATTCTTGGTACGAAACGTCTGTCTGTAGCTCCACTTAACTTCGACATTACAGTATTATTTCTAATCAATTGTGTATATATTTCTATCCATAGTATATGAACTGTCATTGTATTAATAATATTTGTCACATGGACTATATTCTGCCAATAAACCTTTTCATATATATATATATATATATATATATATATATATATATATATATATATATATATATATATATATATATATATATATACACACACACACATATATATATATATATATATACACTTTAGGTTACTTTAGGTGAGTTTGAACGACGGTTCAGGATCGACCTGCGGTCGACCCCTCTGCAGCAACCCGTCTCATTTGCAGGATTTGGTGAAGGAGGAAATTGCTCTCTGAGCTCCTACTGCCCTCGTAGCCAGCCACGCATGGCTGTTCAAGGACTTTGCACAGGAATCTGTCCAGCTGTTTCTTAACGTTATTCATGTTGGTGTGCTGGAGATTCCTCACTTCTTTTAGTAGGACATTGAAAAGCTTTGGGCCTCGTATTCTGACGGTATTTTCCATCCTCGTTTTCATAGACCCTTGCCCCACCACATCTGGGATCGCACAAATCTGTCTCTTCTCTCATTCCACTTTGTTTCTATTTCATTTCTAGGGTTAGGGAAAGATTCCTCAAGTATTTTCCATATGTATATTATTGTGTATCGCTCGCTCCTTCTTTCGAGAGAGTAGAGTTCCAGGGAATGTAGTCGGGACCAAGTAGTCTTCACCTTCCGTTTCCTCTATCGTAGACGTAAAAGTCCTTTGTATAGCTTCAATGTTCGCAATATCTCGTTTTCTGTATGGGTTTGTGAGACCTGAGCAATACTCAATTATTGGCAGGACTAGACTCTTCCATAATTTGAGCATGATGTGCTGCAGAAGCTCCTTCAGATGATTCCCATTATTTTTCTAGTCGTTGTAATTTTGATGTTATAGTGCTCTCTGAATTCTGCATCCGACGACATTATTACGAAAAGATCCCTGACTTGTGGATTTGGTGTTATCTGTTTGGCTTGCAGAGTTTTGTACCCTTTTTTTGTAGCTCCTTGTTATTACCATATCTTAGAAGTTGGAATTTTCTTCATTGAACTTCATATTGTTGTCTTCTGCCAACTGGAATAATGTTTCATTGTCGTTTTGTAATTTTTTTGTCACCTTCGTTCAATATTTCCTTACATATCTTTGTCATCTGCGAAGCATGATACAATACTGTCCTTAATATCTGCATCAATATCAATGTTACATTTAACATTGAAAAATTTCACTTCTTGAGATATGGTGGAAATGAAGAACTTTGTCAACATCCATCAACTGAAGCGTTGAAAGCGATGTTTTAAACACCGAGTATAGCAATTTAACTTGAAGTGATATGATAATAAATAATAGTTGTTAAGATTATTTTAAGAAAATGTTGGAAGTTTTCATGAATGAGAGTTTATAAATTGATTCATCAGTGCCGAATTATGTAATTCTATACCAGGGTATCCAACACGCTCGCCAATCGACACATGTGGCGAATTGACGATTAGCTTGTGGCGAATGGCTTTTGAGTTCATGAAAGATCCTTTACATTTTGACATTTTTAGTGCGCAAAAAAACGACGGAACTTGCCAACCTATTTCATTTGGAAAGACGCCATTTAGAAATGGATGCCCTTTCGCGTCAAAACAAAATGAGCAAGCCACAAAGAAAAGAATCCGTCGTCCAGTTTTGGACTCGGCTTTTGAGAGAAAATAAGTTCGTGGTGTTGCAGTCAGGTATTGCAAGATTGTTTTCGATCTTTGGCTCAACTTACCATTGTGAATCCACCTTTTCTGTAATGAGTTACCTGAAGTCAAAGTATCGCTCTAATTTGCTTGATACCTATTTAGAGGCATAGCTCAGATGTTCAATAAGTGAAAACATTATGCCTGATTTCACCCGGATAGCGCAAGATAAAGACTGCCAAATTTCACATTGAATTTCTTAATATAGCTCATTGCATTGCTGTAATTTTTAACATTATTGATATTTTCACAATAAAGTTTATGCTAAACATATATATCATTGTTGTATTAAAGTTTTCCTTTTATATGTCCTTTTTTCTTCCATTTCTAACGTGTTAGTACACATAGTTTCACTATGTGGCGAATTTAGCCCGCTGATCGCCACACATGTGACGCCCAACTAGAATTCTGTTGGATATCCCTGTTCTGTACCCGAAGTGTGACGTTTCTGGCGGGAATTTTTGGTCGGTTGGGCAGCTTTCATATGGTAGATGCCACAAGTTAATAGCTGTGATCGTGCATCTGTTATTTCTTTGAGTAAATGATGCATTATAAACAGACAACTACCCCATTACCTTCAACGATAGAGCAGTCATGTATATAAAGCGCTGTTTTGTGCAAATAGAGTTTAGATCATATGAAATCTTTATATATGGTTTCACTCATCCAATTGCTACCCAAAGCAATGTACATAAACGCAAAGTTGAGGTGAATGAACTTATAAAACTTTTATTTATAGAAATTTATTTGACCAAATATGATAACATTAAAGGTTGAATAATTGTTTTCGAGCAAAGCAATGTACATGATTGCAAAACTATATATATATATATATATATATATATATATATATATATATAGAGAGAGAGAGAGAGAGAGAGAGAGAGAGAGAGGAGTGTGGATAGGCGTAAGCAAAGCAGCATGTGCTTGCGTGAATTACGATACAATGCAGGGTGACGCGGAAGGTAATCGTTTAGTTAATTTTCTCGAGGATAGCTTTCTTATTCAAAAGGTTGGGGAACCTACGAGGTTGGACAGTATTTTAGATTTAGTAATAACTACGGATGATAGGCTAATCACTGATCTTCAAGTAATAGAACCGTTAAACAATAGCGATCACAATATGGTAGAGTTTGTCCTCTCAGTAAGTCACTTGAAACCAGCTAACTCGACTAAAATAACTTCCAGCATGCGGACTTTTGTAAATTTCGAAATGAATTGTCAATTGGGAAAACGTAATGGGGATCTCCAACGCAAAACTAATGTGGGAATCGTTTGAAGCAGTATTTAGGACTATAAATGAGGAATGTGTACCGTACAAAATTAAGCGTGCGAAAGTAAACAACAAGCCCTTGTGGTTTACTTTTAGAGTAGGAGACATTATAAAGAGTAGAGATAGGGCTTATAGGCTACATAAGTGCGATAAAGACAATTTGTGGTTACGAAACAACTACATATCTCTAAGGCGCGAAGCTAAAAGTGTAATAAAAAAGTCCAAGCGCGATTGAAATATCCATAGCTCGTGATGGTAAAGAAAACCCCAAGCGATTCTTTCAATACGTCAACAATAGAAATCCAGTAAAAAGTGTCTTGGGGCCGTTGAAAAATGTTAACGGAGATCTAGTTTCTGAAAACAAGGAAATGGCTACCTTGCTAAACGAATTTTTACGTCAGTTTTTAATATAGAAGATGAAACGAATATCCCTACGGTCATAGACATAATACCCTTTGATAATGGTAATATTTTGGATAATATTGTGGTTAGTGAAGGAAAGGTAATGCGTTATATTGATAAAATTAAAATGCGTAAATCACCGGGGCTGGATTCCATATATCCCATACAACTAAAAGAATTAAAGGATAACATTGTTGTACCGCTAACAAAGATTTTTAATGCGTCTGTTACTGAGGGGTGCGTACCAGATAATTTCAAGTTAGCAAACGTAACACCTATCTTTAAGAAAGGCGATAAAGGTGCGGCGGGAAATTATAGGCCAATCAGTTTAACGTCTGTTGTAGGTAAGCTACTGGAATCAATAATTAGGGATCGTATAGTCGAACATTTAGAATTGCATAACTTAGTTATAAATACGCAGCACGGTTTTAGGCGAAACAAATCTTGCTTAACTAATCTTTCAGAATTTTTTCAAAGCATGGTTGACGTTTACGATAGTCATTGGGCGGTTGATGTAGTGTATTTAGATTTTCAAAAAGCGTTTGACACCGTACCGCACAAAAGACTCATTGAAAAAAACTAAGGCTCATGGAATCAGGGGTGTAGTAATAAATTGGCTAGAAGAGTGGTTGCGAGGTAGGAAACAGAGGGTGGTCGTTGATGGAGCGGAGTCGTGTTGGGCTAATGTAGCGAGTGGCGTTCCTCAGGGTTCTGTATTGGGCCCCTTGCTTTTTCTTATATATATTAACGATTTAGATGTCAGCCTAATCAGTACAGTTTCAAAGTTTGCGGATGACACGAAGCTGGGTGGTAGGGCGATTAATGACGAAGATAGAGATAAAATCCACGAAGATCTGAATAAAATCGTTGATTGGTCAGTCACATGGCAAATGAGATTTAACGTCGATAAGTGCAAAATTGTACATATAGGTTTGCGTAACGGTAATTTTGCGTATAGTATGTCAGGGAAGGAGTTAACAAGCGTAGAGCAGGAAAAAGATTTAGGAGTTATAGTCACTGGTGATTTAAAAGTAGCGAAACAAAGTTCAGCAGCGGTCAATAAAGCGAACAAAGTGTTAGGTTTTATAGCTCTGAATTTTTAGTACAAATCGCGCGATATTATTATTCCTCTTTATAAATCATTAGTTAGACCCCATTTGGAGTACGCGATCCAATTTTGGAATCCGCATATGCGAAAAGACATATATAGACAAACTCGAAAGAGTTCAAAGACGAGCAACTAAGATGATTCCGTCGCTTAGGTCAAAGTCGTACGAGGATAGGCTTAAGGAGTTAAAATTGACTACACTCGAGACTAGGAGGCTAAGGGGTGATCTAATCCAGGTTTTCAAAATTATGAATGGGTTTGATAACGTATATAGAGATAGCTTTTTCGAAATATCTCAGTACAATAGGACTAGAAATAACGGGTGTAAGTTGACAAGTAGAAAGTTCGAGACAGCAGTTGCCAAAAACTTTTTTACGCATAGAATAGTAAATAGGTGGAATAGTTTGCCGGTAGAAGTAATTAGTAGCACGTCTATAAACTGGGTATAGTTTAAGTTAGTAAAATTAAGGCTTTGTGGTTCGGAACCCACGTAAAATTGCAGGTCCCCTCCGCCACCACAGAGGAGATGCACAATACACAATTACGAATACAGTTAGGTAGACCAGCCATGAGTGGATCCTAGGGTCTTTGTTGGTCTGAAACATTATAACATTATTATAACATTGAATTGGAAATTCATGATTTTTTTAATAAAGTTCTCAAGAAATCATTTATCATTATAATAGTCTATTATAATTATATGATGAAAAAAATAATATTAATTATTACACGTTGCAAAATACAGTACTTTGTCCCAATATTATGTGTTTCTATGCTGTGCTCTGAATAAAAGTGGATTTTCCATCTCAGTTGATTGTGTAATTATTGACATCTACCATAAATTCCTAATTTTAGTGCATCAGAGATTATTTACAGGAATCTGTATTTAATTTTCTCCTTCAGCAGTGGAGGGTGGGGACAGGCCACTTCCACATCTTCCCACAGCTCCGTGCTTCACACCTCAGTGCTTACACATTAAAACGGCTAGCTACGCCCGGATATATATATATATATATGGTAACTAGCTAACTAAGTTTAGGTAGTGCAGCTAGGAATGTGTGATACAAAAGGAAATAACCAAGCTGACAAAATTCGTATATTGTACTACATTTATATATTTGCATACTGTAGGTGTTAGAAAGCGTAAAATAGTTTGGTGTGACTCCTGCTTCACAGGAAATATTAGGACTGCCTTGAAAGAAGTTATAATAAATAGGTGTGGTTCACCCCGGATTGTTGCGCGCAGAATTTGCAGAGGATGCCACTTTCAGGTCTGATTAAATAATCGGGAGCGACCGTGTAGTGAAAGACCTTTGTTGCAATTATTATTGAAGATACGTACTGAATTACTTTAGTGGCCCGGCTCCATGAAAGACTGTGCGATATTTTTAACCAACAATCTAAGATGTTCTAATTGAACTATACAATATGTGTGAGGGATATAAGGTGAAAGTATATAAACAACTCGTTTCATCAGAATCTGCGAATAGAGTTAGGGCCACAATGGTGGAATAACTGTTTCGATACAAAAGTTGATTAATTGTATAGTGATACAAGGTTAAATACCAGAGTATGCCCTATAAAACTTACTAGTCGTTTTCTATTAATTTGATATATTAAGAAAGTTGATTTTTCGGCACAACCCTACTTATATATATGAAAATGAATACGTTCATTGGCAGACCATTACCCATATGACAAATATTAATAATACAATGACAAATCACATACTAAGGATAGAAATATATACAATTAATGAGAAATAATACAGTAATGTCGAAGTTGAGTGAAGCTGCAATCAGACGTTTTCATACCATATGTTCTATAGCTTAGAAGTCGTACGGTAAGATTGTTAATAGCTTGGATAATTGGGGTGGTTGATTCTTTGCAATAGACTTTAGTCTTGTTACCTCAGGGAAGCTCATTGTTGGTAGCACGCATTTGAGGAACTGCACATCTTGGAGTAATTTCTGCAGGAATCTAAGAGTTTCTTTAGCTTCCCTTGTACAGAACCGGAAGTTCCTTATAGTCATATTCGCTTTAACACAAAGGTTTCGAGATTTTCTTATATCTGAGTCATCAGTCAAGGAGCTAGTTTGACCCCAATACTTAAATTCTTGCACTTCCTCATCGTATATTATGTTATTATAAATTTAATATGTACATGGGGACTTCCCTGTCTTCTAGTTTTGTAAATAAAATATTGTGGTTCATTCTATCATATGCCTTTCTTATATCTAGGAAACAGCTATAAATAGTTGAATTACTGTCGGTGCATTTAAATATAATTTCCTTAAGTACATAGATACGCAGATGAGTTGAGAGGGAGCTTTTAAAACCAAACTCATTTAGCTCATAAGTAATCATTTAAGCGGTGTAGTAACCAGATTTTCTTGGATAGAATAACCGCATACTTATATATATATATATATATATATATATATATATATATGGGATGAATTTCACAATTAAATACGTGAAATGAATGAATGTTGCAAACCCACAAGGAAAAAGAAAAAAGAAAAACGATTCCAAGGCCTTTCGTGTACTCAGAGCTACACCTCCTCATGGAATGACGTCATTCCCTGATGAGGTGTAGCTCTGAATACACGAAAGGCCTTGGAATCGTTTTTCTTTTTCCTCGTGGGTTTGCAGCATGTATATATATATGTATATATATATATATATATATATATATATATATATATATATATATATATATATATATGTACAGTATATGTGTAATTTTATAACAATATTTGATGTGCAGTAGAAAACGACATATTTAAAAGTAAATAAGCAATTAAACATGTTATGAGTGTATAAAAAGTTTGTATTTGAAGTTCAGATCGGATGAAAATAAGTCAGTTTCCCTGAAGAAAGAGAGAAATTAATTTATTTCAATTAAAATAATGAACCTTCATTTTATTTTTCATAATACAGATATTAAACTAAGAAATTGTTTTTGATTTAAAATGTGCTTAACTTGATTTTTTTTGTGATGTTTGCAATTTGTTTACATATGAAAGTGGAAATACATTTGAAGAGGTAATATGGTATTAGAATATAATAATATGCTTTGAGAATACAATACAAATCATTGTATGTTTTGATGTCGATGCATACTCACTCTCGTTAGGTTTATTAAACCCTTTTTCAGATATTTATTTTAAGTTTTCATTTCTATTGTCTGGTGAAACGTGCTGGAACAAAAAGTACTCGATTGTTTATTTGTCTGATTTTTTCTGTTTGTTTTTGTCTGTTTTTGTTTGTCTCATGAAAGACCGTGAAAGAACCCCACAGGAGGCTTTTTTTCTCGTGAAGGAAGGCGAGGATGAATCTTTTTTTTTTCCCTCACAAGGAGGTAGGTGGCCCTCAAGGGGCAAGTGCCCTTCATTAAGAGGGGCCCATAAATTAGTTAGGAACTTAAGGAAGGGGGGCCCCTTATAACGAAGGCGAAGGCCTTCAGGAGGGGGGGCCTCTAGGGGCAGGATTTCAGAACACCCCAACTTCCTCTCCCCAAACGCGGGGATACTACTGCTTCCAATGCCTCAAAACTCAGTTCCTCCAGCTGTCTACTCGTCACAATCTTCCACACGATTATCCCCTAACCTTCAACAACATACAACTCAATCCTTCCTCTTTTCTTAACATTCTTGGCGCTTCCGTTTATCGTGATCTTTCTTGGAAACATCCCATATACTCTCTAAAAGTTTCTAAGAGGTTACGTGTGCTGTACCGCCTTGGCAGTTTCTTCACCCCCACTCAGTTGCTGTTTCTGTACAGGGTTCTTGTTCGCCCCTATATGGAGTATGCTTCTCATGTGTGGGGATGGTTCAACCAACACAGCCGTACTTGACTAGGTGGAATCAAAGGCTTTTCGTCTCATCAATTCCCCGCCTCCTACTGATTGTCTTCAATCTCTCTCTCTTCGCCGCAATGTTACCTCACTCTCTCTTTACTCTCGCTATCATAACGGACAATGCTCTTCTGAACTCTCTAACTGCATGCCTCCTCCTTTAAGGAGAATACGCAGCCCCAGACTTTCTACACTTTCTCATTCCTTTTCTGTCCAACTATCTAATACAAGGGTTATTCGGTATTTTCAGGCTTTCATCTACTCAACCGGTCAACTGTGGAACAATCTTCCTCAATCCATCTTTCCTCCTGTCTATGACCTCCCATCTTTCAAACGCAGAATGTCTAGGCATCTCGAAAACCCTGGCCTTTGATTTTGGCTCTTCTTCTTCTATGGGAGGGCCGCTTTTGCGGGACATTTTCCCCTGGCCCCTCCTTTCTGCATAAAAAAAAATATGTATATATATATATATACCAGTACTATATTCCATTTTGATACCAAGGTTAGTAGGGAGAGACACTATACTATTATTTAATGCTTTTAATTTTTCCCAAAAATCTCTTGGTTCTTACTGACAGGATTTCTAACCAGAGCATCTTTTAATTATTATTTTTCACCAGCAAAGATACAAAATTTTTTTAAAAACAATATTCTTTCCTTACTTGTATCCAGGGAACAGATATAAAAAATTGGGAATGATTAGGTCTCCTACTTTTTGTAGCATTTGTAAATTTTAGATATTTTACTTAACAGTCCTTGATCTGAATCATCAAGCTGTAAAAATAAGAATATTGGACCTCTCACTATACGCAACGTATTTCCGTGAGACAGTGAAGAAGTTGTCTGAGAGCTGATATAAACTTACTGTATATAATGTATAACACTATGTAACAAAATTTTGGAAAATTTGTGTTTATCTTTTTTTTTTGGGTGTTTCATCATGTTTTTGGGTGCACTGAATTCAAAAGTCGCATTAGTTTCCTCGTTAAACCTCTAATTTCTTCTGAAAACCATAACACTGGTATGCATCAATTTTGCTGTCAAGGGTTTTGTAAGTGATTCTTATAGAGTTTTTCCTGCTGATTTCGAATCTGCAATCCGTTTTTCTCAATCAGCTCAGGTTATCCGGCTATGGCCTCATAAGTAAAATAGAATTTTTCGTGATTTTGTCAAAGCGGAATTGGAACAGTAACATCTATCATCACTTGTTTCACTTGTATAATATCTTTTTTTACTTTTCAGGCACATAGATAAAATATTTCATAATGAATAGAGCTTGTAAAAATGATCCCAATAGATTCTGCTACATATGTGGGACGGTTACCATGCCAAATAACCAGTCCCAAATCACTAAATTTGTGAAGACAATGTATAGAGCATACTTTGGAATTAAGCTAGGGGACCAGGACAAAAATTTCGCCCCTCATATGTGCTGCAAGACGTGCATTAAAAATTTGAGAAGATGGAGCAAAGGCAGAGCGAAATTTTTGCCTTTTGGAATTCCCTTGATTTGGAGAGAAGGAAAGGATCACGTGACAGATTGCTATTTCTGCATGACAAACCTCCAAGGTGGGCTTATAAATTTATTTTTCTTAAATATTTTGAAATCCTCGTATGAAACTTGACATAATATTCACCATAATGTAATATTCACCATATATAGCATAATATTCACCATAATGGTAATCATACATTTACATATACATATTGTTATAGAAAATACATTTACACATACATATTGTTATACAAGTTACATTTACATATACAATGATTGTATATTTTCTTTCTTTTTCATTCATATTGTCCCCGAAGGGACAATATGAACGAAAAAGAAAGAAAATATACAGACTCCATCGACCTATTTCATATCTTACAGACGGCAGCCTTCCTTGAGCCGCCACTGTCTGAATGCTTCTTCTATTTCATATGCAAGTTTTATATCCATGTTTCTGTGTTTCTATTTTCAGGAGTTAACAAGAAGAATAAACACATTGTTGTATACCCTGACATTCCTTCTGCTATGAGACCTGTACCCGATGGTCCTGGAATTCCAATACCCGACCCACCTCAAACTCTGGACTTCGATGATTCTGATGATGAATCAATGACCAATGCCAATGACCAGTCCCAGTCGTATATACCTCAAAATACCGCTTTAAATGAGCCGAGGCCTCTCAACCAGGCCAAACTTAATGATCTTACCAGGGATTTAGGACTTTCCAAATTAGCTGCCGAGATCTTGGGCTCACGACTTCGAGAGGACAACTTGCTGGCTCCGGGAACAACATTCTCCTGGTATAGGAAACGAGAGGAAGAATTCCGCAAGTTTTTTGCAGTGCACGAAAATACCTCTTCCTTAGTGTACTGCTGCAATGTTGAGGGGCTAATCGAATCCTTGGGCCTGCCATATAACGCATCAGAATGGAGGCTATTTATAGACTCGTCTAAACGAAGTTTGAAAGCAGTACTTCTCAACATTGGGAATAGGGTTGCATCAGTTCCTGTAGCACATTCAGTACAACTTACTGAGAGCTACGATAACATGAAAATTTTACTGGATGCTCTCGTATACGACCAACGTAACTGGAGGATCTGTGGAGATTTGAAGGTAATACTAATATCATAAGTAAACTATTGCTATTGACTATGTTGTTTTTCCAAAGGTTATTTGAGAGCGTATAAGAGCACTTAACTTCCCCACAGAAGTGATACAGTCCAATGCATAGATTTTTTTATCTGATAGAACAAATTCTCTAAATTCTTTAAATATTTTCATTTTTTTTCAGATTGTGGCATTTGTATTGGGAATGCAAGGTGGATACACGAAATACCCATGTTTCCTCTGCAAATGGGATAGCCGAGCGGATGAGAAGCACTATGCACAGCGTGAATGGGCATCCAGAGAGAATTTTGAACCTGGGTCGTATAATGTCGTTTCAGTGCCCCTTGTACCACCAACAAAAATTTTG
Source organism: Bathynomus jamesi (assembly GCA_023014485.1). Taxonomy (NCBI): domain Eukaryota; kingdom Metazoa; phylum Arthropoda; class Malacostraca; order Isopoda; family Cirolanidae; genus Bathynomus; species Bathynomus jamesi. The sequence continues at coordinate 141,688 of JAJOZX010002525.1, read as the reverse complement.
CTCCCACCACTTCATATTAAGCTGGGCTTGATGAAAAATTTCATCAAATCAATGAATAAGGAGGGTTCAGCATTCCGATATCTCGAGAGTAAATTTCCTCATATCTGATGCTAAACTAAATGCTGGGGTTTTTGATGGTCCTCAAATTCGAACTTTGATCAAGGATACTCAGTTCGAAAACGCAATGACTCCAACTGAGAAGAATGCCTGGCAGGCATTCAAATCAGTTGTCACTGATTTTCTTGGCAAGCGTAGAAGTCCAGAATACGAGTCCGTTGTCGAAAACTTGATGGAAGCTTTCAAAGCTCATGGGTCGCGCATGTCCATAAAAATGCACTTTTTGTGGTCCCACTTGGACTATTTTCCTGAAAATTGCGGGGATTATAGTGAGGAACAGGGTGAACGATTTCACCAAGATATCAAAATAATGGAAGAGAGGTACCAGGGAAACTGGGATATCAATATGCTGGCGGACTATTGCTGGTGTTTGAAGCGAGACGTGCCCGAAGAAAAACAGACGGAAAGCCAAAAAAACTTCATTCCTTCCTCAATAAACTTTTTTCCATATTCATTGTATGAATAAAAGTATTTATTCACACAATGTTTTCATTTTTCACGAGTGTTCTTATAATATTACTCGGATCTACAGTGTTTAAGCTAAAAAAATCAATAAATTTGGGGATAAAATTGGACTTATAATAAATAGCCAATAGAGAAAAAACCTGACCTGATTGAGGAAAACCAATGTCATTTTCGAATTCAGCATGGTCGAATTATATAATATGAGTTGAAAAAACCCTCACAGCAAACAAACAAATTTCATATGCATACCAGTGTAATCTACAGCGTGTCCCAAAGAAATGTATACCCACTTTGTTCGATAATACCAGCTATGAGGATAATAAATATACTACTGTTTATATGTTTTTTAATAAAGAATTTTCTCCTGAATCTAAATATGTAATTATGTTTATTAAAAAGTGAAGAACAAAAACGTTACAGATGTTTAAATTAGAATTATTATTTTCGAGACTTCATGTGCGATATTTTCTAATATTTTTTTTTATGGCCTGGCCTGCCTTTTAACCGACTGTTTTGAGATACTTATGTTTAGTGCCTAGCTTAGCCTAGCCATTTCGTTGAATTCTAATTAGGCAAGACTACAGTTTTGCTCTAACCTTATCTAACATCTTATAACTCTGCGACGTTTGTTCTTTTCTAACGACAATTTGAACATCTTAGATAAAGTGTCATTTAACCATGGAATTTGTAAATTTTTTGAATTAACTAATAATTACAACATTTATGCTTCAATATCAACACTAAACATAAGTATCTCAAAACAGTCGGTTAAAATATTAGAAAATATCGCACATGAAGTCTCGAAAATAATAATTATAATTTAAACATCTGTAACGTTTTTGTTTTTCAATTTTTAATAAACATAATTACATATTTAGATTCAGGAGAAAATTCTTTATTAAAAAACATAAAAAGTAATATATTTATTATCCTCATAGCTGGTATTATCGAACAAAGTGGGTATACATTTCTTTGGGACACGCTGTATATTTGTACCTAGTGGCTTATCAGAGAGCAAAATCACAATGAAGAAAAGGAAAATAAATATATTTTATATTTAAAGAAATATAATGTATATATAACTCATATAATGCACCCAAATATAATATGCATACAAATATGCTGACAAATCTAAACGGATAATGCTTAAAAATGTACATTTGAGCGACTTTTTCTCTTGTAGTCCCATGGATTATCTCGTATTAAACACGATATAGTCGCCCATCACAGCTTCGTCCCATTTTCCCTGATATCTCCTCCCCATGGTTTGAATATCTTGGTGAAAACGCTAACAATGTTCTTCACTTACGTCACCCAAATTTGGTGTGAAGAATTCTAAATGTGAGTCCAGATAGTGTAACTTCAGGGACATTCTACAACTTAACCTTTGAAAGTGTTTGAGTAGGTTTTCTACTAGCTCTTTGTAGTTGTCGTTCTTCTTCTTACCTAAAAATCCATGGACTACAAGCCGAAATGACGGCCAAGCATTTTTTTCAAGAGCTGTCATTTTTTCCGACTCTTTAGATGCTAACATGCGTCTGACTTGAGGTCCAATAAATATGCCTCCCTTGATTTTAGCTTCAGAAAGTTTGGGAAACATTGAATGTATTTGATAAAGAGCATCACTTTCAGCATCCAAAGCTTTGATGAATTGCTTAATAAGACCAAGCTTGATATGCAGCGGGGGTAGCAAAATTTTGTCTGTTGGAACAAGGGTTTCGTTAAGAACATTGTGTTTGCCTGGATTAAGCTCATTTCTCACATGCCAGTCCTTTCTGACAAAGTGCTCATCATCTGCTCTGCTGTCCCAAAGGCAGAGGAAACACGAATATTTAGTGTAACCACCCTGTAGTCCAAGCAGGAATCCCAGCATTTTGAAGTCTCCACATACATCTTATCTATGTTCACTGTAGTTTATTTTGATTAGCGACTGCTTTACATTTTCATATTCTTCTTTCAATTCAACCGAATGAGCCACAGGAATAGATGGAAACATGTTTCCATTATGTAGTAGGACGCCTTTTAAACTTCTAGTTGAACTGTCAATAAACAAACGCCAATCAGCAGGGCTGTATTCAATTCCTATCTCAGTAAAAAGGCCATTCACATCACAGCAGTAGCAAAGAGAGCTCAATGCAAAACAGGAGCAGAAAGAAGCGTATCGCAAATGCCTATTCCTGTAGAAAGAGATCTTGACACTTGGGTCCAAAAGATTCCACTCTTTAAGGCGGGACGTCATAATTTCTGTATTGGGTTTCGTAAGATTCATATCCCTGACAGGTCGTCTATGTCTTTCTGGTTGGGGAAATTGGGTGACGTATTGGAGCTTGCCTCGAAGTCAGCATCTTCATCTTCATCGGAGGATATTAAAGACGTTTCTTCTATTTCCTCCATGGTGGGTGGGCATGGAACGGGTAAATCTTCATTATGGGGGACTGGGGCAATAGAAGATGGGATATTTGGATATAGGACATTTTTTTCAACCTTTCCCTCTCTTGTAGAGTGAAATGTCTACCATATAGAAGCAATCATCATGGTAATTGGTTTGCTCCCTCCAAATGCGAGGAATAGCAAATGGCATGCCTTTTCTGGTACCTCGCAGCCATCCTTCTAATGTGGAACGGCAGCTTCCACAGCAAAAGTGAGGTGCCCATGATTTATCTTGATCGCCCATGGGCATGCCAAAGTAAGGGTGATATGCTGTACAAAACTTCGTTCTTGTGTCAATTTTGTGCTTTACTTGCTTTGGGTTGATGTAATGGCCGCAAACATTACCTATTCCTGTAGAAAGAGATCTTGACACTTGGGTCCAAAAGATTCCACTCTTTAAGGCGGGACGTCATAATTTCTGTATTGGGTTTCGTAAGATTCATATCCCTGACAGGTCGTCTATGTCTTTCTGGTTGGGGAAATTGGGTGACGTATTGGAGCTTGCCTCGAAGTCAGCATCTTCATCTTCATCGGAGGATATTAAAGACGTTTCTTCTATTTCCTCCATGGTGGGTGGGCATGGAACGGGTAAATCTTCATTATGGGGGACTGGGGCAATAGAAGATGGGATATTTGGATATAGGACATTTTTTTCAACCTTTCCCTCTCTTGTAGAGTGAAATGTCTACCATATAGAAGCAATCATCATGGTAATTGGTTTGCTCCCTCCAAATGCGAGGAATAGCAAATGGCATGCCTTTTCTGGTACCTCGCAGCCATCCTTCTAATGTGGAACGGCAGCTTCCACAGCAAAAGTGAGGTGCCCATGATTTATCTTGATCGCCCATGGGCATGCCAAAGTAAGGGTGATATGCTGTACAAAACTTCGTTCTTGTGTCAATTTTGTGCTTTACTTGCTTTGGGTTGATGTAATGGCCGCAAACATAAAATGAATCTGCAAAGTGTCTGCAGGGTCTATTGGTAGCCATCACCATATAATTCTAGTAGTGTGGGCGCAAAAGGAGAGAGTGCAATGCAATTGCGAATGTTGATCAATGTTGCAAAGGGGGAGGGGGATGTTGCAAGATGTTATGCAACACAGGGGGTTATCCCCAAGTTACAATGAACTCCCCCAGCAAGCTGGAGGAGACCTCTTTGGGGGAGAGAATGGGACGGCCTCACCCCCCAAAGGGGTATACCTAACCTAAGAGAGAAAGGAGGAGAGAGGAGTGTCCGCTTGACAGGAGCCAAGCGCATATTGAGAGTTCATCCGAGCGCCCGCTGTCTTATAAGATCCTAATCAGCCAGTTGGCTTAACTGCCAGATTGCGCTATTTATTTAATTAAAGCATATATTCTTAACAGTTGGCTTAGAAGACTTCTTAGTAGGCGTAAATAGTTTGTTCAGGTGTACATTATTAGGGTTGACATGGCAGATTGCGCTATGTAATTAATTAAAGCATATATTCTGGCTTTCCGCTGGTTGGCATATTCCGCCAGTTGGCTTAATCCGGCAGTTGGCTTAACCAGCCAGTTGACATAGAATACCTTGAAGGCAGGTGTATATATTACCTTTTAAACTGCCATGTTGCGCTATTCAGATATTTTTGACAGTTGGTTTAGAAATCCGTCATTCGGTTTAGAAGGCAGCATTTGTATAATTAAATAATAATATCGTTTACAACCAAAAGAATTAAATAAAACACTACTACGGGGCTCCAATAAACCTTAGCCCCCCCCCCCCGCCCATGGCCTAAACCATTAGAGGTACAGTAAAACTAAACATACCTTACAAAAGAGAATTTAATCCTGCATTTAATGAGAAACAATTAAAACTTGGTGTTCCCGCCATTGGCTTCCAAGACAGCCTGAATTCGCTTTGGGTAACTTGCCAAAAGTGACGTGAATAGATCTTGATCGTTACGCAAATTTGCTAAAACAGTTTCAATGTGTTGCGTCATTGTATCCTTCGAAAATCGATTTGCTGCAGGTTCTTGAAACAAGAGACATTCAACCTTGTCCTTTATAACTGATCCAATGTGTTCACAGACGTTCAGGTCAGGAACATTTCCTGACCATTCTTCATTTCCAAAGAAATTGATCTCATGGTTCCGTAACAACTGTTGAGTGGCTAATGCCTTAAAGCAGGGGGCCTTATCGTGCAGAAGTGTGACCTGATCAACATCCATAACATTGTTTGGGTTTCTTAGAAAAGGAATGACATGCTGGGATAGAATAATATCACGAAAATACTGTCCATCCCAACTTTGACCATTTGGCTTCAGCACCCACATGAGCTTCTTTGCAGTAAACAAAAGAAACACACCAACACAGTCTGGACTTTTTAATAATTCGCGATAATGTTCATTGTCATCGATTTCATCTGGTGTTGTGGCCCACACTCGATCATTTTGGTAGTTAGGCCGACGTGTTACGTAAACAAAAAATTCATCGGAGACAGCTAAATGCATGAAATCATCCACATCCCAATCTTCAAGATAATGGGCAAATCACGTTCTGTCATCGATGTTAAGTTGAGTTTTTCTTGGCTTTGGAAGTTCATGTCAAGGCTTTAAACCTTGCCTATGACGGTACAGTCGAAGGATTTCACCACTAACGATCTTTCCTCTCAACACTTCGATCTCTCTAGAAAGTTTAGCACAGCTGTTTTTCCGCTTACGCGTACCGCTTTCAATGATGTCCTTTGTTTCCTAAGAGAGTGGCAAATTTGGGCGCCCAGATTTAGTTGTATCCATTTCACATTCATCCAAAGTTTTATTCCAATTTCTTTTGACGAAGTCCTCACTTCTTCGCAACTATTTGGCAACCCATGAACGTGTTATAAAGGTGGCTCCAGCATCACGAGCTTCCCGAAATGTTATTGCTCGTATGCGATCTCTCACACGTTGCCTCTCCGAATCACCAGTTAGAGTAATTTTAATACCTGCAATAAATAAAGAATTTTATATATTTCTATAATCACTAAAAACTATTTCGATATAAGTAAACATGTAAGCTGCAAATGGGGGGGGGGCTAAGGTTTTTTGCTTTAGACGAATTATTGGAATCAATTTCACGAAATATATAGAAAATAAATTTACAATTAAACGATGGAAGATATATATGATCAAAAAATAAAATATAAAATAATAATAGCATAAGAAATACAAACGAGGAATATATATATATATATATATATATATATATATATATATATATATATATATATATAAATATATATATATATATGTCGGCGAAAGATGATGTTGTTATAATATGATTCTGTTAAATTCTCTCGCACCAACGAGGACGTTTATTGCGTTTAATTAATTTATTCTGACTGACCTCCACGGTTCTTCTTTTCAACTTTACTTTATCTGACTGCGAGTTACGACGAAAACGATTTATACCTTCGGTTGATGGCGTACCCTCTCTCTCTCGGCCCGTTGAGAGAAGGGAATGCTTCTTCTTGGAAGGCTATAAAATGACGCATCACACTTTTGTCCTTCTTTATTTAACACAGAATATTAGAAATGAAATCCTTTATACAACACATGATAGAGAGAAGTTATTAACGAGCAAATGCTTACATCAAAAAGCTAAGGGGACCAGCCGAAAACGGCCCGGCCCAAGGGCGGAACACTCACACCCACTCGAGGCCGAGGCGAGACTCTCACTCCCTGTCTCAAATCTGAGGCAGACTCTCTCAAGGCGTGTTCATTTCCTCTTGAGAAACCCACGTGGTGCCACGTTTTACAGAAGACTATTAAACTTGCAAAATCTTACTCTAATAATGATATTAACGAGAGAATTGGTATAATTGGATATTAGCAAAAGAATTTATACAATTGTAGTTTTATACTAGTCGAAAAGAACATTTAGAATTTTAGGAAATCTCTGTTAAGATTATAGATGTGACAACTGTGGAGAGCATCGTTAGGCTTATCGAAAAGGTGCAGAGAATCTGCGCTTCAGGCAATCTATACAAACATTAAAAATGTAACGGAATCATATTTTAATTTAGTTTAACAGAATAATATCTTTTAAAGGATTAATATGTTAATTTATACAAACAGAATGATATCTTTTAAATTTTAACATAAATTTATTTTCTCGTAGAAACACTTTTCTACATGGCTCCCCTCCCAGAGTTGGTACTCGGGGGTTCGTTTGCAAAAATCCTCTCAAACAAAAGTAGTTGGATGTAGGGTTTTATAAAGACAAAGATATTATTGAAGAAGTAGTTGGACATAATGTTACATAAAGACAAAAGAAATAGTTAAGCAAAATACATTTACTTAGTAGTTAATCCACTCTACTTATCAATTAAATTTTACTTTAAAATTAATACTTATGCACTAATGAACACTTATAATTAACGGTCACTTGCGTGTCCTTGAGACTTATGCACTAATGACCACTTATAATGAACTGTCACTTGTGTGTCCTTTGAGCACTTGGAGTCTGATTTCTTCAGGTCCACTTTTTTACACTGGTCTAAGTTCACCGTGTGCATACACTTTTAAATCATAAGCGATTGTCTTATCGAACGTTAAGAACAAAATTTTAGAGAAATGGATTTCAGTGAGCTATTGGAAAAAGTACTTAAGTGAAATTGATACGAATTCTGCAAGGTTATATTGTCGTTTTGAGAACTTTTTTTTAGAACTTTGGAATTGACTAAATTCTATAACTTGGAAAGTATGAAATTTCAAAGGTTACGTGTGGCCATTGCTCAAGTTTTTGGATGTACGCGTTGGTGGCTAATTGCCTCCGACATCAATCATACCACGTCTCGAGCGTCTTTCATTAATTTAGTACGTAGTGCATGAATGCACGGGTATAGCCTAAACGGGTATAGGGGGTACGTGTGGTAGCACTTGAACTGGAAATAGGGTAATAAACAATTGGTAAATGGGATAAACCGACGTTATGATTACTGTTCTTCGTTTCGTGTAGTTGGTCCTTTTGCAGTGAAATCAAAGTGGCCAATGGCTCCAGTTTCGATTTCCATACCTTCTGATTAGAAAGAACAGAATCGAATGAACGTTGTCCTGTAGAGCGATGCAGAGATGCATCACTCCCTTTGATAGGACGAAAAAGAGTGGCAATTTTCTTTCGAGTTCGTCGAGGTCATAAACCGAGTTTGCATCATGTCCGAGGAACATAGGCGAGTTCTCCGTGACCTCACGTAAATTTACAGTGATTAGGGACTTCATCTGGGACGATCTCGTCAGAGACCGGACTTCATCTGGGACGATCTCGTCACAGACCACTTCCCCCGGAAAATTTCCCTCATCGAGAACTTCCCTCGTGATGTCTGGGACAGTCTCTTCATAGGGCGCTTCCATCTTCATCGTGTAAGAAGTGAGTAACCATCTGATTCTTCGCGATATCACCGCGAACGTTATAATGAACATAATATCCCTCTAATGCGTCCAACCATTGGAACCGTAGGGATATTACTCGTCCGATAATTACATCTATCCATTTTTCTTCGAAAACGACAAAAGAAAAAATGGACTTCCAAACGAGGAAAGCAAAGCGAAACAAAAAAAAAGAGAGAAAACTTATCCCTAATATCGTATGTACAACAGAATTTAAGCGGAAAAACTTAAGCTTGAGATTAGCTATTTTTGGTTTAAACAAACAATAAAATCATCCCAACGAAGATGAAAAACTTGCCTGTCGATTTCGATACATTACTCAAAATGTACTAATTCATTCTAATTTAAACCCCAAAAAGCACAAAAACAAACAGCTATTTGCGCTCCAACGCAAAATTCCACTAAAAAACAAAAATGAAAAGTTCGCGCACCGACGCGAAAAGCAAGAGAAAAAGGAAAGAAAATCCTTTTTACTATATCTAAATGGCCGAAAAGCGCCAATCCGCGCGCGCATGAAACGAGCCAAAACACAAACACACGCACGACTATATATACACAAATTAGGTAAAATTAATTTCAGAGTCAAAACATGAAACTCAACTCCAAAATTCCGTTTTCTTAACCCAAAAAGGTGGGACAATTCCAATTAACAAAAAAATTAAATATTCACTTAAAATTTTTTTTTCTCAAATTCCATAAATTTACCGGATACTTTGCAGAAATCGTTTTCGTTACCAACAATGAAATATATAATCCTTATATATTTAAATACCCAATGTCTGCTTACAAAAAACAAACCTTTAAATTTTTCCTTCTTACCACAACCCAAAAAAAAGAAAGAAAAATTTGATTCAATTGATTGTAAACACCGACAAACAAAAAAAAAAAAGTTTTTAACTCAAACGAACAGTGAACTGTTTACAACCGATAAACATACTGTAATTTATTTATTTGTAAAACACTGCATGCAAAACCCACAAAATCTTCTAACAACACAAAGAAGAATTATGAAAAACAAATTTTCAACCCGATACGTTAACACTGGGATACACTTTTTTTTTTCACGTACTTAATTTATTTCTTGATACAAGTGTTAACCTTACTTGTCAAAAGCAACCTGATTTCCTTTTTTTCCGTCTTAAAAACACGTTTGTTTTCGGTTTTCTCCGTCTCGTCTTGAGGGAACGTCTGTTTCCGTTTTCTTTCGTTCGACTCTCTGCGATCCATGAAGGCGAAGCCGTTTTCCCAACGAGATGCGCACACCGAATCGAACACGCCTAACTTCTGTCTTCGTTTCTGAGTCTTCCACTCTTCGTTGTAGAAATTTACGCCAATGCTATGCGTCGCATAGACGTCCAATTTTCGTAATCAGTTCCAATGCGGTTCGTCCGTTTTTCGTTGACAATCAGTCTTTGAAAATCTTCTTCAAATTTCGAAAAAATTTTCTACTCTTCGTTGTAGAAATTTACGCCAATGCTATGCGTCGCATAGACATCCCAAGAGAAATTTAATTTGTAAATTCCTCTCCGCGTGCTCATATAATAATTTCTGTCCAGATCTTCTCTAAACAAGTGCTGTCGTCTCTTCTAAACAAGTGTTGACGTCCTTGTAGCGGGGTTCTGCCCGAACAAAGGTTTTCAAATCCTGGCTCCTCGTCTTGAAGAAACGTTTCTCGTCCCCTCCCTCCGTCCGTTGAGGGGGGTGAAAAATGGGATGCTGTTTTTTTTTCTAATCCTGGCAAGGTCGCCAGTGTCGGCGAAAGATGATGTTGTTATAATATGATTCTGTTAAATTCTCTCGCACCAACGAGGACGTTTATTGCGTTTAATTAATTTATTCTGACTGACCTCCACGGTTTTTCTTTTCAACTTTACTTTATCTGACTGCGAGTTACGACGAAAACGATTTATACCTTCGGTTGATGGCGTACCCTCTCTCTCTCGGCCCGTTGAGAGAAGGGAATGCTTCTTCTTGGAAAGCTATAAAATGACGCATCACACTTTTGTCCTTCTTTATTTAACACAGAATATTAGAAATGAAATCCTTTATACAACACTTGATAGAGAGAAGTTATTAACGAGCAAATGCTTACATCAAAAAGCTAAGGGGACCAGCCGAAAACGGCCCGGCCCAAGGGCGGAACACTCACACCCACTCGAGGCCGAGGCGAGACTCTCACTCCCTGTCTCAAATCTGAGGCAGACTCTCTCAAGGCGTGTTCATTTCCTCCTTGAGAAACCCACGTGGTGCCACGTTTTACAGAAGACTATTAAACTTGCAAAATCTTACTCTAATAATGATATTAACGAGAGAATTGGTATAATTGGATATTAGCAAAAGAATTTATACAATTGTAGTTTTATACTAGTCGAAAAGAACATTTAGAATTTTAGGAAATCTCTGTTAAGATTATAGATGTGACAACTGTGGAGAGCATCGTTAGGCTTATCGAAAAGGTGCAGAGAATCTGCGCTTCAGGCAATCTATACAAACAAAAAATGTAACGGAATCATATTTTAATTTAGTTTAACAGAATAATATCTTTTAAAGGATTAATATGTTAATTTATACAAACAGAATGATATCTTTTAAATTTTAACATAAATTTATTTTCTCGTAGAAACACTTTTCTACATATATATATATATATATATATATATAATATATATATATATATATATATATATATATAAAATAAAAAATATACAAAACGATGGAGTATAATCATCAATATATTAGTACAGGAAATATATATATATATATATATATATATATATATATGAAGAATAAAACCACGAAGGAAAGGAAACACAGATGGTGCTCAAGCGCTTTCGTCTAATGACATCCTCAGGAACACTGAAGTACATAAAGAGTTACAACCTATATATGGGTTACAGAAAAAAAATATATATATATATAAAATAAACGGAAAAACAAAATTAAAGGATTGTGGAAGGGGGCACACAAATTTATAAGGAAAAACTATCGATTTTTAGCACAAGATTAAAAGAATTGTTTCCAACCAATGTTATAGATAAAAAAAAAAATAATATATATATATATACAAATTTATACTGGAAACCTGCCCGGGTTTTAGCACTCTGCTCTTTTTGTAAAAAAAAAAAAATTGAACAATTATCGATTTTTAGCACAAGATTAAAAGAATTGTTTCCAACCAATGTTATAGATAAAAAAATAAAATATATATACAAATTTATACTAGAAATCTGCCCGGGTTTTAGCACTCTGCTCTTTTTGTATAAAAAAATTGAACAATTATCGATTTTTAGCACACGATTAAAAGAATTGTTTCCAACCAATGTTATAGATAAAAAAAATAAAATATATATACAAATTTATACTGGAAATCTGCCCGGGTTTTAGCACTCTGCCCTATTTTTTGTATATAAAAATTTAAAAATAAAAGTTATTAAGGTGGCATACAAATTTACCAAAGATTTAGCGTTCTACCTTTCTTATCTAAATCTGTTCTGAAGGAATTCAAAACAACAGGATCGAGCTGAAAAAGACCTTTGCTTATGTTGAAGTTATTTGTTAGTTGGATAATGGCAGACTCAAGAATATTTCTATTAACAATGTTGCTAGAGTGAAATAAAACTGAAGCATTATTCCAATCAATACAGTGGGATAACTCTGACAAATGGACAAAAAGGGCACTGGACAACTGTCCTGTTCTAACGGAATATTGATGCTGTTTTATACGTGTGTGCAAATCCTTTCCCGTCTGACCTATGTAAAAGGAATCACATTGTTTACAACCAATTTTATAGATAATGTCTGAATTATTGGTAGGGCTATTTTTTACTATGATATTTTTCACAATATTGTTATATGAAAATACTACATTAATATCCAAAAGTTTAAATACATTAGCAATGCCTAAAAAGCCCGGGAAAAATGGAAGTACTAAAATATTTTTTGACAAAGTACGAGTGTTATTATTGACGCGATAGAAAGTTCGTTTTGCCTTGTTGAGACAAGATTCCATAAACGCAGATGGATAACACAGATCACTTCCAATACCGTTGATTTTTTCTAATTCGGCATCGATGTATTCCGGACTGGCGATCCTAAGGGCGCGGAGAAACATTGAAGAAAAAATGGCCTTCTTCGTGGGAGTGTCATGGCCCGAGTAAAAGTGTACGTAGGACAAATTGTTTGTTTTTTTCCGATAGATACTAAACTTAAAACCTGGGCTTTCCCTATGTACACGCACATCCAAAAATGGGATTGAATTGTCTTGTTCCACTTCCAAAGTAAACTTAATAGAGGGGACTTGATCATTTAACTGAAGGAGGAAGTTATCCAGGTCACGATTCATGGGCCAGATACACAAAATATCATCGACGTACCGCAACCTATATATAGGTTGTAACTCTTTATGTACTTCAGTGTTCCTGAGGATGTCATTAGACGAAAGCGCTTGAGCGCCATCTGTGTTTCCTTTCCTTCGTGGTTTTATTCATCATAAATATTTTTCACGTGTTACTTTCGTGAAATAATTTTCATATAATGAACACCACGCGTTCCTTCGGCTTGCTGTTCCCTCTCTTGTCTCCGTTTGTGTCCGTGTTTTCTTCTACATTAATGAAGGGGCATGCAATTCGTATCCGACGAAAGTTTCTTACTAATTGTCTAGAGGAGCAAGTTCTTCCCAAATCCCTGCTTCCGATTCGCCTCAGACAAATTGACGACCATCCGTTCAACAACTTCAGCAGATTAATTTTAAAGAAACATATTGAAGTCACCAGACAAAATGAGTGGTCCGCCTTCAAAAATTTAAACATCGCCAAACATAATTTTGTGACCGTTATTCCCCAGCCGTGGATCCAACCTTTGTTTGATGAAATTTACAACGAGTTGCGTCGGAGAACTTCTTCACTTCGTAACATTTTGGATCGAAAAATTAAGTCTTATTCGAAATAGTCAGTGGAGTAAAAAAGCAAGCTCAAAGTGTGTTTTGAACCTTTCCTCGAAAAACATTAGTGACGATGCAAAAAGTGCCCTTGGATATGGTATGTCCTTTTTTATTGTTAAAAAACCTTCGGCTTTACAAATTTGTTACAGTCTCGCTTGTTTTGAAAAACAGTGAAATCTCCCTCAGTATTTGTTTAACATAGTTAAAGGCCTCGTTTATAGTGCGGCGAATAGTAATTACGAAGATAACTTTCCTAAACGTTTTCGCAATAGCCTCTCACAATTAAAAAAAGATGGGGAGCTCCATATTACTAAAGCAGACAAGGCTAACACCATAGTTATTATGGACAAAGTGGACTACATCAGAAAGATGAACGAGCTTCTCCAGGACCCCGCCACATACACCAAACTTAGGAAGAACCCGCAGGATGACGTCATCAAATCATTTAATAGTGGCTTCAAACGCATTCTCAAAGATCATAAGGACTTAATTCCGCTTTTCATGTCCACTTCACCTTCTCTGCCCTACCTTTACGGTCTCATTAAAACTCACAAACCTGGCAACCCTATGCGCCCTATTATTAGCTCGGTGGGCTCTATTACTTATAAACTCTCCAAATGGCTTGTCAAAGTCTTGTCCCCCATTCTCGGAACTATCTCTGATTCACATGTAAAAAATTCCATGGATCTTACTGAAAAATTGAATAATGCACGTACTGAAACTAAAGATAGATTGATCAGTTTTGATGTTTGTTCATTGTTTACAAAAGTGCCGATTGACGATATGCTTGACTTTCTCTCCCAAGAATTACATAAGTATGACCTGCCACTACCTTCACACATTGTTTTGGAACTTATTAAGCTTTGCATCAAAGACTGTAAATTCACTTTCAATAACGAGTATTATCAACAATTTTTTGGGATGGCCATGGGCAACCCCTTGTCGCCCCTCCTCTCCAATATTTATATGGAGTTTTTAGAAATTACTTACATTCCGAGAATCCTGGGGGTTGGCATCCCTTGGTTGCGGTACGTCGATGATATTTTGTGTATCTGGCCCATGAATCGTGACCTGGATAACTTCCTCCTTCAGTTAAATGATCAAGTCCTCTCTATTAAGTTTACTTTGGAAATGGAACAAGACAATTCAATCCCATTTTTGGATGTGCGTGTACATAGGGAAAGCCCAGGTTTTAAGTTTAGTATCTATAGGAAAAAAACAAACAATTTGTCCTACGTACACTTTTACTCGGGACATGACACCCCCACTAAGAAGGCCATTTTTTCTTCAATGTTTCTCCGCGCCCTTAGGATCGCCAGTCCGGAATACATCGATGCCGAATTAGAAAAAATCAACGGTATTGGAAGTGATCTGTGTTATCCATCTGCGTTTATGGAATCTTGTCTCAACAAGGCAAAACGAACTTTCTATCGTGTCAATAATAACACGTACTTTGTCAAAAAATATTTTAGTACTTCCATTTTTCCCGGGCTTTTTAGGCATTGCTAATGTATTTAAACTTTTGGATATTAATGTAGTATTTTCATATAACAATATTGTGAAAAATATCATAGTAAAAAATAGCCCTACCAATAATTCAGGCATTATCTATAAAATTGGTTGTAAACAATGTGATTCCTTTTACATAGGTCAGATGGGAAAGGATTTGCACACACGTATAAAACAGCATCAATATTCCGTTAGAACAGGACAGTTGTCCAGTGCCCTTTTCGTCTATTTGTGAGAGTTATCCCACTGTATTGATTGGAATAATGCTTCAGTTTTATTTCACTCTAGCAACATTGTTAATAGAAATATTCTTGAGTCTGCCATTATCCAACTAACAAATAACTTCAACATAAGCAAAGGTCTTTTTCAACTCGATCCTGTTGTTTTGAATTCCTTCAGAACAGATTTAGATAAGAAAGGTAGAACGCTAAATCTTTGGTAAATTTGGTAAACCCGGGCAGATTTCCAGTATAAATTTGTATATATATTTATTTTTTTTTTATCTATAACATTGGTTGGAAACAATTCTTTTAATCTTGTGCTAAAAATCGATAGTTTTTCCTTATAAATTTGTGTGCCCCCTTCCACAATCCTTTAATTTTGTTTTTCCGTTTATTGTATATATATATATAGATTTATTTTTTTTCTGTAACCTATATATAGGTTGTAACTCTTTATGTACTTCAGTGTTCCTGAGGATGTCATTAGACGAAAGCGCTTGAGCACCATCTGTGTTTCCTTTCCTTCGTGGTTTTATTCATCATAAATATTTTTCACGTGTTACTTTCGTGAAATAATTTTCATATATATATATATATATACACACACTTACATTAAATAATTAAATATATTGAAAATAATAATATTGAAAATAAAAAATAATAATATACAAAACGAAGGCGTAAAATCAGCAACATATTAGTACAAGAAAAATATATATATGCACAATTATATTAAACAATTAAATATATTGAAAATAAATATACATCAAAATACTTTATGTTCTTCGGTGCAAAACACTAAACTCACACGTAATCGAGTCTACAGTCAAATCATTATTGCTTTGCACTACGCGGTGAATACGGCTTAACATTATTTCACCGCTCAAGTTATACGGATACCTATACTCGATATAAATGGTCTTCATATCATTCAGTATTATTTTTGTGCCCACTTTACATTCGGTTGGTAAGTTACTTTTAAACACAGCTAGAATACACTCAAAAGCACGCAGAAAGAGGGCATCGTTAGCTATCACGTCATTATTAAATACAAGTTTATAAACATTCCTTTCCAATCGAGGGCTTTTTCTTACAGTCCCGAGCTTTTCAATCGTGAACTCTTCTTCACTCTGCATAGCGGCAATTGAAATAATCTTCCAAGTCGTAACGACAGCTACTCATTATATAGAGATAACTGTTCAGGGTGAACAGTGTAGGCGAGCTCTGCCCTGTACCGCTGAAGTCCTTTGTACCAAAGTTCAGGATATTTCGAAGATTCTAAACTTTTTAAATAAACATCCAGCTCTAGAACATTCTCGCCTTGTTCATCCTACATTCGATAAATCCATCGAGCAGAGCGGTGTATGCGTATTCAAGAACCGTGTCAAAATAAATCACATCCGTAACACGAGCGTCTAATATAGGCTTCAGCTTGCGGAATCCGACGATTTCAAACATTCTGTCGAGGATGAATCGGTTTCGCGTAGAGACAAGAACGTTATTATCAGATGCATTCTTCCACATCAGTCGTATATCAATGCATGGCTGATCGTTATTTATACACAACGTACAAACAACGGCATATGAGGGGGCATCACTAATCTGTTCTCTTCTTGTACCTACACCTGCAGGTATTTTATAATGGTCCTCACCCCACTTCTCAACTATCATGAAGATTCTATTCATCTCCTCAACACTTAAATAAATAACATTACGTTTGTTTGCTTGCCTGCAAATCGTTTCAAGTATATAGATAATGGTGCCGGTTTCACGCCTAAACACACGCAATGACTTCGTCACGGACACATCGTATACGGCATTGAGAATGCTTCGCAAAGGAAGTTCCATCGTATTCGAGGAGTGCACGTCCAGTCGGTTCAAGCTCTGAGATGACTATCAGCAACCGGTGCGCTGTTTAGCTCGGGGAATAGGCGTGGAGGAGTAAGTCACATGGGTGAAACGTGTACGGGTTTGTTCCAACATGAAAGAGTCATGTGAATACTTGTGCCCCATTATACTGGGCAATCGTTTAGAGAAATTTTCAGATACATGATGCAATACTGGTTTTAACGTTTTATCACTCCCACTCCCCAGAATGCGCACCAGACATTTTCGATCATTTTCACAAACTCACATTTGCATATCTTATTCACAATCCGGTGCACTATTTGAGAGAAACATATGCCCAGATTTTTCCTTTTTGCTTAGCAGACGTAGCCTAAAAAGTATCAAAGGAGGGTGAAATAGTAGGGCGGGTCGTACTCAGGTGACAACATGAATCTGAAGGAAATCCTACCATCAGGGGTGTCTACATTATGTGTTTTTACATGGGGAATTCAAATATGAGCTTCTTTTTTGGATAGGATAACTCTAACCTACATCATTTTGTATTTCTAAATTGCCAATTTTACCCTTTTGAACCCCTTTATAATATATTAAAAGATATAAGGTAAATCATTTATATTGACAAGGCCAAATCAACTTTACATATATTTATTAATAGGTGAACTGCATGTATATCACTGGATATAATTACAAAGATCATTCTCCTGACATCTTGAACTTTGCCAGGTTGCACAAATCCTGCTTTGACTCAGACTTGGACATCAGCTTCCTGCTGGTCTCCTGAGCCCTGATCCCTCCATCCCTCTTTTCCTGTGAGAAGTACTTAGCAGAAGCCTCAGTCACCATTTTAACAGCCCTCTCAATGCTTTGTGTGTGGCAAGGCCAGTTGCGCACCTCCATGAGGGTGTTGATGAAGTTTTTCACCTCTGAGGTGCTTAGAGAGCAGGTGAGAGGTGGCTCTGACACACCTTCTGACCAGCTGATCAAGTCACCGATGCTGGAAGCATCACCACTTCTCTCCAATTCCAGATCCTCATCACCATCTGCCAAAAATCTCTTAACATCCTTCCTGGCTGCCTTCTCTGCTACTGCAGCACTTTCCTCCTTGCTCCTTCTCCTTTTCTCTGCCTTCCTTTCCATCCACTGCCTTTTCAATGTCCTCACCTGTCTCTTGTGCTCTGGTAGATCAGGACCCCCTATTTGGTGGGGTCCCTTACTTCCAACCTTCTCTTTCTGTCCCTTGATGTAGGCAAGATCTTTCACAGGAATCTTTTTCTCTCTGCTGCAGGAACAGTTAATGTGGGCTTGGATAACACAGCCCTCACAGCCTCCCCCTTCACAACTGGTAATCTGACACTTGCAAGTCAAAATATCAAAGAAATTGTCTAACTTGACAATGAACCTCTCTTTGGCATCAAGTTTGCCCTTCCCAAGAGAAAACTTCACTGCCTGATTCCAGACCTCCTTGAGCTTGGACATGATGGTCACTTTTTCATTGATAACAGGTGGCTTGAAAAGAGCATTAGCTTTGCTCCACTGACAAATCAGACCAGGGTAGATGTCACTCACCAGCTTGTCCACTGGGTAGTTCCTCCTATCATCTTCACTTTGCTTCCTCAAGTAGATGCCATACCTCAGGATATCCCTCACAGTTGGCAGTTCAGAAACCAACAGCTCCCGGCCAGTGCCAACAAGATTACTCAGATGAGAACTTGATTTCGTCCTTGTTCTGACTTGAGCCATTTTCTTAATGAGTTCACACTGAAATAAAAACAATAATACAACAGTTAAGTATCCACTACAGACAGGTATTAACTCTTTTCAGCGCAAAATTCTTGGTTAAAAAAAGAGCTGAAATGGGCAAGAACAAATTTATCTGCAAATGCTAAACACATTATGCTTTTTTGGTTTCAAAATGTTATAAAATGCTAATTTATCTGTTGTCTGTAATGCAAATAATTTGTTCATGTACTCTAAAAAAACTAAAGAAACACATCCTAAAAATATTCTTTAGAACATTGAAATAGGCCTCATACTGCTCAGTTGTACTAAAAATGAACCACCTAATTTTAGCTCAAATCAAAGTTGTTAATTAAATTTTGCTCAATGTATCACTATAATATGCGTAGAAATAGCTTTTTCTAAAATATAACAATAATACTCACATGTGAACAGTAACAAAAAAAATATCAGTAGATAATCACTAAATCTATCCCCTCACTGCAAGCCGAGGTGGTAAAATAGCTTCATAAATCATGAGTCACTTCAAATATTTCACAAAACGTTTTAGAATGTTCTGAAACGTTACATTCTAGCCTCTGAGAAAGGTGGCTCAGAAAATGGCCTTATGCGCGCCAGAAAACCGTCAAAATATTTCATATACCAAACTGTATGATAATTACAATTAAGTGGAATGGCACACCTTTTTATTTGAGTATTTAAATATTATTATTATTATATGAATTACATTATATGTGTTTATATGAATTAATTAGAACAATGCTCTATGAGAGATAACGTGAGCAGCCATGATAGAAAACGTGAGAAGACATATTCTTGGGTAACTACAATAGTAAAATAATCAACAATTTAATAATAATCAACTGCAAAATGATGTAGGTTAGGGTTATCAGAATTAAATATTTTCTTCAGAATTGTGTTCTTTACACCAAACTATGTCATTTGAACACCCCTCTCCATTGATTTAAAAAAAATGCATAGTATGACCCGCCCTAGACTGAAATAGGGAGTCTTTCAGTATCCACTACATCTTCACACTTTGCCGAATACCACTTCATAAACGTTGAACACGCAATATTAAAGGTAGCCATTACTATTTTTCGTCTACGCGAGAAAATACACGTCTGAGATCCAGGGCTTGCAGCGGACAACTCAACATGCAGGGATAGAGATATGCTCAGGTAGTGGCAGGAGTCACGTGACCGATCCTACAGTGGGCGAAGCTTAGGAATGTACACACGCACGCACGCAAAGGAGAAAATGAAACCTTAATTGAAGCAAATATACGTAATAAATAAACATATCGTTAACAATACACACACACACACACACACACACACATATATATATATATATATATATATATATATATACACACACAATGGGGTATCCAAAGGGTATGGTATCGTAGGTACCAGGCACCTGGTAAAGTTTTCTATAGGTGTTACGGCATACCTTCGTACCCCTAAATTCCTTCACACACCCCAGTTTCTGCGCCCGAAAATTGTGGATCCCCACAGTTAGTTAGGGTGCCTGGTCGCCCTCATCTTCCAAGTACAGTAGATACTTCAACGAGTCAAAGTTAACGACTCTTCGGTTAGCATGGTTAAGCGTAATACCCTTAGCCTTCACGATATATTTCATATCATCCCGCACCCTCACCCATACCCCATAGGTTTTTGGCCCTGTTCATACAAATTAGTCTGTATACGCACCATCACCATACTCATCGTTGATCTCGTCAGTTAACTATCTGAGGAATTTCCCAATAGGAGGCATGTATTCACCCTCCCTCGCTGTGAATATCACGCTTTCTGTTTCAGCGTACAGCACCCTCCCCCCAAGAGAGCGAAGTAGTCCCCAAAGCTTGATGCGGGCGTAGGCCGTTGTGAAGGTGGCTACAGTTGTTTGTTACCTGTGAGGTATCTGTGGTCAGTTCGGTGATGTTGTACTTTATTATGTAAGTATTACCTACATTCACGATCTCCATAACCTCTTTATCGGGAGCGTTGGCATAATCCCAGACTTCGCTATAACTTTGTGCCAAATGAACGTTCCGTTTACCAGTATTCTGTGCAAATTTCCCCCAAAGATTGTTTAGACACAACTTTGTACTAAAGCGCTTGCCAGGATTCTTAACACTTTGGGAAGGGTCAAGCTGTATACCTTCATGGGCATGGCAACGCTGAATATAAGGCGTTTTTTCATCTTCGGTATCAACTCCTCGCTGATATCCCGATGCTTCTACCTTATCCTTCAAAAAAGCGTATATATATATGGCGTGAAAAGGTTGGGTAGCTTCTGAAACCTCCACACCTCATGTATCTTCAGTATTCTGTACCCATGGTGAACGTCTAGGTCCAGCTCAGGGCTTGTATATACACCTCTGATCTTACGCTGGTTGGTTGTATGGTTACAACCACCGTTGCTCTCCTCTGCGCACTTCACGCACAGGAGAAACATGAGTTTGTGATCTATAACGACGGGTAAGATCGGCATCCATAAATCGAGAGGGGGGAGCACGTCTACGAAAGAGAGTCCAAAGTAGCGCTCATTCAAGTTAGCTGAGAACTCTTCGATGGTTGGCATGGTGGGACCGACCACTTTTTCAGGCGCACCTACGGGGTACGGATTGTTCGTCATCACGTAGGGGTATAAAGAACAGAAGTCGTAGTAATGGAGTTTCACGCCCTCCGTAGGCGGAAAGTATAGCTTGAATGGGTTTGTACGCCCTCCAAACAAGTTGTCACCGCATTTGAGGGGGTCCAACACCATTGAACGTTTGATGGCCCTTATTTCTTCACGGTACTGTCCATCTGTTTCCATCCGTGCATCATACTCATGCTCCCACACAATCTTGTAAGTGAACTGGTAGCCTATAAGTTGATCGCGGTTACGGGTCCATGCGAGGCTGTCGGCGGGGGATCTTCCATGGAGATCCCCTGTGACGGCACACTCTCACCAGGGGTTGGATCCTCACTTAGGCCATCAACCCAAAAAACACGACCTCTGACCTTAATGGGTGTTCCCCCGCGTTGCGGGCGTGCTTTATATATACACACCACTATCTGTTTCTGGAGGTGTATGAGCCAGTAAATAGCCTTGTGCCCATAACTGCGGGGATTGTTTCTGTGAATGACGGTTAAGGTGTCTTTAGGCATGAAGTTATTCTTGAACACCGTAAAACATAATGACGCGATAGTGGTTGCGACTTGCAACGGATCGCAGTTGAAACGGGCTATGTACATCCTTCTAAAGGCTTGGAAACATACTCTAAGCACGCGCACATCATTCACGCAATAACGTTCACATTCGTCAGCTATATTGTATGAACTAGCTTCATTAAAACTATTGTAGTAGCGGTCAAAATCTTCACGCTCACTATCACTCATGTTGGTGTAGTTAAAGTAATGTTTGGGTGGAGGTAGTCCTACGTAATTTAAAGTTTCGCTAGTGAGGAATGTGTAAGGAAATACCTTTTGGAAACTTTAGCGGCTACGCCCATGACCTTGGGTAGCTTTGTTAGTTTGCAAGGTGTGAACAGCAGGGTGTCTTTAAACTGTACATTACCTCTTATCTGCATCTATATTAGTTTCTTGCCTCTTTTCAATGGATCACCTGTAAATATCGCAGATGACTCGTGTTCAAACAACTCCTTATAATGGAACTGTGTGTCAAATTTTGCCCCGTTATGGGCAAGAATATACACAGTCATTTTTTTTAACTTCTCCGCTAATTTGACAATATAGGATACAAAGAGTTTCGCAGAGCCGTCATGTTCATTCGTTTTGAAAACGTTTGTCCGTTTTCCACATTTGTGACACTGATCACACTCGATCTCCATGCAATCATCACAGATAGTCTGACTTAAGAGTAAATGTGGAATAACCTCTTTGGTTTCAGCGCTCGTGTAAGTTTCTATATCGAAGTACACTGTTATACAACGGCTATTTTTAGGCTTAGCTCTTTCGTATAACATACATGCTTCACTCCATCCGCCTTATATTTTTCATGACATGTAGAACAGTAAATTTCATCGCATTTATGTTGAAATTCCCCCAATTATCCATCATGTGAAACATACCGCACTTACAAATCCTCATTTTCCTGCAAGTGCCAATTGATTTATGGAGTTCAAAGCATTTATTATTGAAAAATGTACGTCTACACACATTACATTCCCTCTTCTCGGCTTCAACTATACGACCTTCACATTTGGGGCTTTTACACTGCTCACATACCATGTAGCAATCCTTACAGTGTTTCACTATATCATCAGCAAACTCGAGACATCCCTTACACAAATCATGATGCCTTCCATATTTTCGACTTTTATCATCACTAGCGTAGAGAGTCCTTATGTTACGGATGGGGAGATACGATGTTCCTGGCAATCCTAAAATAAGTAGAGGTGTTGTACGATCTCTGACACAGCATATATGAGCTAAGACTATTGCTATAAAGTCGCAACGACGATCGATGTTTAAATGCTTTCTGTAAATAACCGGAGAATTGAAATTAAGAGTATAAGGTGTGGCACTATGACCAGCAACCCGGAATACTCTGTCAATATCTACCATGAAGTTGTCCATATTGAAGGCTGTACTACTTTGAGAGGCCTGCATTATACTGCCCAAGATATCTTTTATATCTACAGCGGCCAAACGTCAGAACGGTATTACTACCCAAAAATCATCTACGTCCACATCATCTGATCCGAACCTGAAGGACAACCTCGTCCGGACTTCACGTTCGTCGCGGTTCTGAAGGGCAAACTCCACAATACCTTCAACTACGCGTCGAAGTCCATCACCGTTGCTATACATGATTCCATGGTCAACCCTGACTACGTACCGATTTCTAGTCAGGGCAGGGGTAGGGGTAGCGGTGCGCACCAACTCGAATGTTATACCTTCCTCCACAGAATGAGAAGCTGCTGCTGCTGTTGTGGAGGAAGTGCCCGGAACTGAACAGGAATAAGGGGGTATATTTGAGGAAGGTACTATTGTGGGGGTTGTGTCGTAAAACGTAGAGGGTTGGGGCTCTATTGCTGGGGTTCTAACAACCGGCGCAATCCTGGCGCGCATTATACCTGACGTGGAGGGTTCTTCATCATGCTTCCGCTCTGAATTGTCGCATGCTAAAGGTATCGCAAGTGAGGGTTCGTCAGCAGGGAAGGATTCTGTAGCTACACAGTCATCGGGGTCATCTGTGATATCGATGATGAGGAGCTGTCCATCGTCGTCATTCACGGTTCTGCGAAAGAAGAAAAACAAGAATATAAGGAGCAGCACTTAAATTTTGTTATATTTTGTAAATGACCCACTTAGGGTTGTGACGTGTTAGAGATGGAATCCGTAGAAAAATTCAGGTTCACAAGCCCATCCACATGTATTATAGCTGGCCCTACAGGATGTAGTAAAACTGTGTTTATGCTTAAAATCATTAAAGATAAGGGGAGATGTTCTCAAAATTTGTGCATAAAGTAATATGGTGCTATTCGACGTATTGATCAGTGTTCAACGAGTACCAAGATGATATTTTGTTCCAAAAAGGTGTATATGACGTTAGTTCGTTAAAGGGAAATGAGCATCCGGTCATTGTAATTGACGATTTCCTGTTGGAAATGGATAAAACGTTTGCCGAGGCATTTACAGTATTCTCCCACCATCTTAACATAGGTGTATTTTTCATCAATGAGAATCTATTTTTCAAAAATAGATACATGCGTGATGTGTCGTTAAATACACAATATCTAGTCTTATTCGCACAAAGTAGAGATGTGTCACAAATTCGGGTATTAACCAATCAAATGTTCCCGAATCAGCGTAAGGAGATTTTGGAGGTTTATAAAGAAGCCACACATCAGCGTTACGGATATTTGCTTTGTGACCTTCACCCGCGAAGCACGTTTAGGGTGTTTCTAATAACGAATATATTCCCAAACGATCCTGAAACGGTGTATATTCCAGAATGAAAAATAAGTTGAAGAAATATCGTGAATTAATAAAAATCTATCAACGATTTCCCCCGGCACTGCAACAGATGTTTGTTAAAAATATCGACTCCGACTTTTTAAAATGCATCTGTGAAATCTGTCTTAATGTTATAAAATATAATGTGCCAATGAAACCCCCTCAGAAGGCTCGCTTACGTCGTTACAAGAACATAATACGTGCGCTCGGTCGTAAAGGTCAAACTGTGGGGAAGAAAAAGCAAATTATTGTAAAAAGAGAGGGACCATTCCTCCCCATCTTATTTTTAGTTTTGGGGCCTTTACTGACTAGATTAATATAATGAAGAAAATGGTAGTGATTCCGCACGAGGTGTATGCTCCATTGCAAAGATCAAAGATTCCAGACACGGCTCGAGAACCCCGTAAAAGTAGGCTTAAAAGAATGGAAAGCGATTTATTAGCCCTATTAAAAGGTGAAAAGTTACCTGATGAGTAAAGGATCTTGTACCAAGAGAATATATCGAGCATGTATTAAAAAGTAGTCTCCCACATACATTGCGGAATAAAGGCTTAAGTCTATATAATCTATTGAGTGAGGACCTCATCATACAGTGGGCAGATACAGGCGAGGTCATTGTTGAAGGAACAAGGGTACAGGGATCGAATATCATTGACATTGTCCATGATCTGGTGAGAAAGTGGCACAGGCCCTCACCAACAGGCTGGAAGCATATTAAAGCAAGACTACAACAAATAAATGTCCCCAAAATATTGATAGGTAATTTGAATAGGTTAAAAGACTTGGATCAAGTCTCGCATGTGTCACAACTGAGTACGCCATCGCCCCCAGCAGTAACGTCTCTGAAGAGGAGAAAGAAGAGAACAAACGGCCAACCTTATCCACGTATCTCTAAAATACGCAAATGGCTAACATATTAAGTAAACGCTATTATAACATTTCTAACCCCGCCTCCTCAGGAGGCGTTAATAGATTGTACAGAGGTGTTCACGGAGTATGGAAAAAAGATGTTGAGAGGTTTTTGCGGGAGCTGGATGTTTATACACTTCATAAGCAGGTGAGAAAAAGGTTTAAAACGGCCAAGACAACAGCGGCTTTGATTGACTCTATTTGGCAAGCGGATTTAACAGACATGCAAAGATATTCAGTGTATAATGACGGCTACCGCTACATCTATTCATAATAGATGTATTCTCTAGATATCTGTGGCTAATTCCTCTGAAAAATAAATCGCCTGAAACAGTTGCTAAAGCTACCAAAACGTTGATGTTAAAAGAAGATAGAGTTCCTGGCTATTTTTGTACGGGTATGGGAAGGGAGTTTAATATCAGTTACTACACTAGCAGTTCTATACTTAAGGCCTCTTTAGCTGAAAGAGTTCAACGTACCATAAAGGAACGCATGCATCGCTATTTTAAACATAAAAACACATACAGATATATAAACATTCTGGGGTCATTGACGTCTTCATACAACCGTTCACACGACTGCACGATTGGCACAACACCTAACGATGTTTTAGGAAGAGGTACGCGCCCAGAGATGAGAAGAGATGGAGTACTGCCACCACACTACACATTTCAAAATCAATGATTATGTAAGGCTATCACGTTCGGGAAATAAATTCGCGAAGGTATTTGAGCAAGGATGGACACGTGAGATTTTTAAAGTTAGTGCTGAGACCTAAAGGCGAGATGACGATGTATTACGTTGAAGATTTGAATGGGGATGAAATCGCAGGAGGCTTTCCTGCGAGGAGTTGTAGAAAGTGATATTTAATTTAGGAAAAAGTGTTTCAAATTGAAAAAATTTAGGAAACAAAGGTTCAAGAAAGAGAAAAATGTACCTGGTGAAATGGCTGGGTTACCTAGAAAGCTTCAACACCTATATAAAAGCTGCTGCAATAATGAAGCTTAAATAGTATGCAACATGGTTCCTAACCACTTCTATGTCACACTCCATTCCTCTTCTTTTCTCTCTGTACATCCTAACAACACCCTCGCCAACTTTGTGATAGAACTCCACGGATCCATTGAATTGGAACATGATTCGTATGAGGTGGGTTTATGTGAACTCCAGTTAGCCACCAAATTTTTAACTCTTGAAAATGATCAGATCATATTTCTGGTCCTTAGAAGAATCGATGAGTGTGAAAAAATAGGCATAACCTTAGAAAATACTATGCGATCAGTCCTGTTCGGTGAGGTACAGTACTATAGTGCAAATATAACACTAGGAATCGGTCATTATTGCACAGCCATGGACATTGTGACCGAGTTAAACAAGTCTTGAGAAGTCGTACCTGAAAACCGATTTACTTTTTGAAGTCGTAAACATAGACACGCCTGCACGCACGTTGAAGTTAAAATCAATGCTTAGTAGAAATATTAAAGAGAAAGAGCTGTTCACAATTGTGGCCGAGGGCCGATATAGTGTAGCTCTCCAAAGAGATACCTTTCATGAGGCATAACATGACTTGTCCAGCTTAATGTATCAGTTGAAGCTGGAGAAATTGAGTGAGAGCTGCCCATCCCCAGACATGTGCTATATTTACAGCAATATCGTAGAGCATCAATTTGTTGGGGACACCCAGACGCGCCTGCTGCGCATTGCACACATCCCCAACCGTAGAGGGAAAAATTTGAGCATTACACATGACAAGCCCCATCATGTGAGTGTTGCGACTAATCTATTAACCAATATCTCAATATATATAAGAACGACTGAGTGAAAAAATTTCCCATTCGGTGATGGGAGCTTAACAGTGAAGCTACACTTTCGTCGTTATAATGACCCGAAGGCCTTTCACAGTCTATCGAGGGGTGTGATAGCGTGAGAGTGGGCTTGGATCCATTTTTTCAACCATACTACGCACCGCTGTCCCACTGTTGAAGAGGGGGACTAGACACCTCGGTAGGAAGGCATTACAATCAGGTTTTAACGCTGTAGAAGACATAATGGGGGAGCTAAACCTAAAGAAGCCCTAAAAAAAACATTTAAAACGTGAACGGGGCGAAATCATCAAAGATGCAAAGAGAAAAATGCGTGGTGGCGGAAAGAAGAAGAAGAGGGTTGTCAGGAAGAAGGCGTTACCACGTCGCGCTAAACGTAAAAGAACATCAAAAAAGAAGTGTTCTAAGCGTATGAAGCCTTTGGCTGATCATTTTTTAAACTGATATAAGCTGAGGACATTACTCTCACGAATCATAGACTGATTACTACTTGTTGAGAGAAGTGATGCTATTTCTGACTCGTCTTGGCGCGTTTCATCCATCCGTGTAGTTCACAATGCTGTAAATCGGAACTGTCCCTCTTTGATATGCCCCTACTCAGGTCTCTATTAAGCATAGTGACTTTATTACAATTAACCCATTAAACACAATTAGTTCCCCGAGTGCCCCTATAGAATTCGTGATACCCAGCTCGGGCCCATACTTTTTTGATCCGAGCTGCATTCACATGTACGCTAAACTGCGTGTACCCCATTCAGATGGAACGGGCTGCGATGATAGTTACTCTGCATACTCTGAAACCAACTTTCTACACTCCATATTCAGCCAGTGTGAGGTGTATTTAAATCAGGTTAACATCTCAGCAAGAACGGGTTATTATCACCTACGATCCTATCTGGAAAATGTCCTCAACTTTTTAAAAGAAGCGAAGGAAACCTTTTTAACCGCCGAGGGCTATTATTCAGACTAAAGATGAAAGTAGTATAAAGGATAAATTTAAAAATTCTAAAAAAAAAAGATATACGAGTGTTTTGGGCGTCTTCATACAGACTTCACCTTCCAGTAGAAATTGCTTATGAACGGCGTCGACATGAAACTAAAGCTCAACCGCACGAGTCCTGAGATCTGCATAAATCTGGGACCTGATGAAGAAGAGGGCGCAAAACCCGTTGTGACTCACATCATGGAAACATATTTACGTGTACGGCGAGTGAAATTAAGTTCCCCGAAATATGTAGGAATTTTAAAAAATTTAATACACGCAACAGTAAAATACCTAATTAACAGAGTACAGATCAAACTGTAGACGTTGCCCGCCGGGTTGGCCTCGAAGCAGCAAGAAAACGTAGCGCTGGGAGTTCTACCTAAAAGGATATTAATTGGAATGCAGGATCACGCTTCGACGAATGGAAAATATAAAAAAGTGCCTTTAAATTCGAGAATTTCGGCTTTAAAAATATATCTCTATACGTAAATGGCGTCGCATTGGGTGGCCTATGAGAGCTGATTACTCATCAGACGGTGTGTTCCCGCTCTGCGCGAGAGCTTATAGTAGTCTGGCTCATAATGCTGGTGACGGTGCCTGTGACGAGCTTCGGTTTGGCGTAACGCAAAAAGAATTTGTCGAAGAATTTAACCTTTACTCATTTGATATTACCCCTGACTTATCTGCTGGCGTAAACACACCTTTAACTCCACAACAAAGTGGGACCATCTCAGTCAGGTTGGAATTTGCCAACCCTATAGACGCGCCTATTAGTCTACTCGTATACCTCGAATCAAAGGCTGTAATAGAAGTTGAGCGTTTCAGGAACGTGGTCACAGACTTTTAAAATGGACGCGAATACACTCCAGAGAGTAATGAAAAGTGACCGAATCACACGCTCCAAATTTATCGGCGTGCTTGCAAGAATGAAATATTGAAATTGCCAACTACGAGAGATTGGTATGGGATTATCGTGAACACCGACATTGCTGGTAATTTGGGAATTCATTGGTTTGCAATCTATTTTAAAAATAGGGAAAGAATGTACTATTTTGATTCACTTGGCACTCAGCCCTGGAGTGACCCTGTGGTCGAACAGATACATGTCCCTGAAATTGTCTGGAGTCCTTACCGCCTCCAAGGATATTTTAGTAATATTTGTGGCATGTATTGCCTTTCATTTCTCCTGCACATGTCACGTGGGAAGGGATTTATAATTTTTTTAAAATTATTCGATTTGTGCGAAACTGGAATGAATAATGAAACAGTATGCAGACAAAAAAAAAGGTTCCCATATGTTCGCACTCGTTGTATTGTGTAAAGTTCTATATATATTTGTAACTATATTGTGTAAAGCTGTATATATATCTGTAACTATATTGTGAAAAGGTGTATATACATTTGTAACTATATTCTGTAAAGGTGTATATACACTTGTAACTATATTGTGTAAAGGTGTATATACATTTGTAACTGTAAATGTCTCCATTAAGGCTTATTTAATGGACGCTAGTTCTGTAAGCCGCATTGTACATGTTTTCTACCATTTAATAAATTAAATGAAAATACAATGTGTTTTGTTCTTAACCCCAAAAACTCTTACATTAGTTCCTCAATGACCTGGCATTCGTTGGACCGGATGTGAGCCAATACCTCGACATCGGTATTCAGGTCCCTGGGTCGGTTGTGCGCTAAAGCCTCCAAATCGTTTATTCCCCTTTCATCAAAACGAAAAGTAGCTATAACACGATCAAATTTCGCTTCTGTCCTTTAACGAGAAATTAACATGATTAGTTCATACTGAATCATTTAAAGTTAAGTTAAATTAAAGTTTAATTATGCCGGGTTAGGCTACGCTAGGTTAGGTTATATTAAGAGGTGAATGGCAAAACGCTGGGTGTTGGAATCCCCGTTAAACCGTAGGTCTAGGGTGGGGTGAAAAGTTTGACCTTCTTGGCTAGGTTAGGCTAGCTTATATTATACCCGGATAGGTTACGCTAGGATAGGCTAGATTATGTCCGGTTAGGTTAGATTAGGTTATTATAACTGGTTAGGTTATGCTACGTTAGGTTATATCATACCCGTTACGATCCCGGTTGTTAACACATGCAACCATATATATATATATATAATTGAGCAAGATCAGAACCAGATACGATTATACTGTTTGCCTAAAATCCATAAAGTTGGAACACCTCTCCGTCCTATATATATATATATATGGGGAGGGAGCTACAATAAGAGAAAACGCTGGGGTGTTGGATTTCCCGTTAAACCGTAGGTCTAGGGTGGGGTGA
Organism: Bathynomus jamesi; assembly: GCA_023014485.1. Lineage (NCBI taxonomy): Eukaryota > Metazoa > Arthropoda > Malacostraca > Isopoda > Cirolanidae > Bathynomus > Bathynomus jamesi. The sequence goes on along the minus strand of JAJOZX010002525.1, from coordinate 111,047 downwards.
AAAGTTTAGGATGTAGGATGTAGGATGCTTCCATTGCATGCTCTGTCGTTTGCTTTCTGGTTCTTAGTGATGGATCCAGGTATGGACGTCTGCTCTCGTCATTTAGCGCAGTATCTTAATGAAGGTGAAAACTTTTTGTAGCGCATTATCACTGGAGATGAAACCTGGATGGAAGCATCCAACATCACCCGTTGCAGGGAAGTTCAAAGCGCAGCCGTCAGCAAGTAAAGTTATGCTAACACTGTTTTGGGATATACGAGGCCCTATCCTTGAACATTATCTAGAGCGTGGAACTACAGTAACAAGTGCATCGTATTCTGACATGCTTCGGAATGAGTTAAAGCAAGCAATTCGCATAAAACGCAGAGGGATATTGTTGGAAGGTGTTATTCTGTTACACGACAATGCGCGCCCTCATACCGCTGCACAGACTACAAAATGCTTTCAAGAACTTAAATTTGAAGTTCTCAACCATCCAGCCTACAGTCCAGATCTGGCACCTTCAGATTTTTACGTGTTTGGACCACTAAAAGACGCTTTGAGAGGTCAGCGATTCCAAAGCGATGATGACCTGAAGGAGGTGGTGCATGACTGGCTATGCACGCAGGCTAAAACATTCTTTTGTGATGGCATTAGGAAGCTTGTAGATTGCTGGACTAAGTGTATTAAGAAACAGGGAGACTATGTTGAGAAGTGATGTTTTTATAATCTATCAGATGTGAAAATAAAATTGTGAAAATAAAAAGTGCGGATACTTAATGAATTACCCTCGTATATGGGAGAGTTGCAATATGAGAAAAAGCACAGCAAATTATAATCACAAAGCAAATATCCTTTCATTTCGTTTTATTACGAATTTTTATAAATTAACTAACACTTGCACTTGCATGTATGAAACGAAGTATATAGCCCGAATCACAAATTATTACATAATTACTTATATCTATGTGACGTCATCAGCGGGAAAATCGTTCTCGCCGTCAGAAATTTCTGCAACAGTCTGCGTGGCTTGAAATTCATTCTGGTCAGTCGCCGCGAAAAGATAAATTGTAGACAGCATTGAGGCATCCCCATCTTCAAACAAATCGGAAGAGATGTAGAGCTGCTGCGATTGGCTCATGGCGAGGTATTTCAAAAGCACTGTTCGATAAAAACAACTGAATTGGAATCATGTGGTGAAAATGCTCCCTTTTATAGACGGGGTCGTAATTGTGAACATCCCACAATACCCGAATCGCGAGTTTCCTATTGGTTATCGGTGAAATTTGGGTGGGCCACAAGGTGTGAGTGATGCTGTCAACCAACCAGAGGTCCTGGGGATCCGCCCACTGGTTTGTGATTGGCTGTCCCGTGAAATCTGGAGCGTGTCAGATATATCCATTCGTAGAGAGAGAGAGAGAAACGCTTTGTTTGGAAGTAAATCTTGTATTCTGGAGCGCCGATGAGAAGGGTGGGGGAAGGGAGATTTTAACATATAATAAACATCCAATTATATGAGGGGCTTAACGAGGTTGGAAGATAAATTTGGAAATCGGTTTATGGTACCCCATCTAAAATACACTCGGAAAATTTATTATTTCCTCTGAAAACTAATTCGTCAGAAACTGGAAGATAATTTTAAAAAGTCAACTATCCGTGAAGGATCGTAGGTATAAAGTTTATGGCTTCCTGAATTCGCGTACGATAAAATCACGTAAAACAATTTTTAAAAAAATAGCAGAGATGGTGGTGGATGCGATTCATTAACCCCCAAAGTTTATGATCTCGAAATAAACTCCTGCGAAAAGAAGTTTATTTATTGGCATTTTAAAATCGATATTATCTATTCCGCCAAAATGTCGCTAACAAACTCTGCTGGTAGAACAGCTGCTTCAAATTTTATTTTTTTAATGAATAAAGCTTTAACATATATATATATATAATATTATATATAATATATATATACGAGAACTTTCCATATTTTATTTTTTTCCATACTAATATGTTAATGAATATACCCCATCGTGTTGTATATTATTATTTTTTATTTTCAATATATTTAATATTATTATTTTCAATATATTTAATTATTTAATATAATTGCGTATTATATTTTTTTCCCATAAATATTTATGTCCTTTTGTTCAGCTATTTACATCGTTTAATTAGGATTTGTTTAGGTAGGTTTTTGTTTATATCGCTTTTGCCTTTCTTCTTCTCTTCATTTCCCTCCTTTAACTTCTTCATATTTCCTTTCTACTTATTCAGTTGTGCTGCACATTTTTACCTTCATTTTAATGCTATGTGTATCATTTGTCCTTTCTTATTTTTAATTTGTAGAAGTTACAGGTGAAAAAGACCTTAATTTCCACTTCAAGTTATCCAAGAGAGTTAATTAATGCAATTTGACGTGATTGCTAATTATAAATTTTGTGTACGCTTCTTGTACTAATTTTTTCAGAATTTTTTAGATGAACTTTTTTCCAGGAACTGTACATATATAGTCATTCCTTTGCTCTCAATAGCTTCCGTCCGAATTGTTCATTCTGACGAAGGTCAAGCTTTACACTCTACCTTAGACCTACAGCTTAACCAGCAACCACTAGGATAACCAGGGTTCCCATTTATCTACCAACCCTGGAAGGATCCACCGTCACCGGGTCTCGAACACGTCGCATATAATCGCACATATAGTTGTGTGTGTGTGTGTAATATTTTATGGACGTATAGGCGGGAGTGTACGTGCATTTGTCCAAACGTTGTATACCCTGCGACAACTGGCTGATAATGCCTGTAGGCACTGGCTTCTACGCCAACTGGCTGATTAGGGGCTTATAAGACAGCAAGCGCTGGGATGAAGTCTTAATATGCGCTTGGCTTCTGCCAAGCGAACATCTCTCTTCCTCTCTCCTCCTTTCTCTCTTAGGTTAGGTTAGGTGTTTTCTTAAACATCTTTCAAATCCTGATTTAAAAATGTTCTTCGTACTGTTGATGGCTGAGCAATGATGTCCAAACCATCTACCTGTTCTATTCTCAATTCATCACTTAGCCTCTTTCTATTCTTTAAAGATAATGACTATAGGCATTGTTCATTCTTGATAGACAACTTTTCGGGTTTTCTAATTCTCATTACAAAAGATGTTTCCCCGCAAACTGTTAATGTTTAGGAAAGCACACCTTGAAATTCAAGTAATGCAATTTATTGCAGTCAAGGTTTTATCCTCTTTATACAGAAACACAGTTTTAGGCCACTCTTCGGGAAATAAGATTAAAACTATCCAAATGGTCTTAAATATTAGCTGCTTTTCATAGCCCTTCCAAGCAACAGTCCATTAATCAACGTACCATACACAAATTTTTATATTACATTTGAGTCAGGGGAGTGAATCTTATGTTTTAAAATCTTGAAGCATGAAGTTCTGACAGGATTTTCTACATATTGTAGTAACCTCGTCTAACTTGTCCTATTCAACATCATTTTAGCACAGTCCACCTAATAACACTGGTATGCATCAATTTTGCTGTCAAGGGTTTTGTAAGTGATTCTTATAGAGTTTTTCCTGCTGATTTCGAATCTGCAATCCGTTTTTCTCAATCAGTTCAGGTTATCCGGCTATGGCCTCATAAGTAAAATAGAATTTTTCGTGATTTTGTCAAAGCGGAATTGGAACAGTAACATCTATCATCACTTGTTTCACTTGTATAATATCTTTTTTAACTTTTCAGGCATATAGATAAAATATTTCATAATGAATAGAGCGTGTAAAAATGATCCCAATAGATTCTGCTACATATGTGGGACGGTTACCATGCCAAATAACCAGTCCCAAATCACTAAATTTGTGAAGACAATGTATAGAGCATACTTTGGAATTAAGCTAGGGGACCAGGACAAAAATTTCGCCCCTCATATGTGCTGCAAGACGTGCATTGAAAATTTGAGAAGATGGAGCAAAGGCAGAGCGAAATCTTTGCCTTTGGAATTCCCATGATTTGGAGAGAAGGAAAGGATCACGTGACAGAGCTATTTCTGCATGACAAACCTCCAAGGTGGGCTTATAAATTTATTTTTCTTAAATATTTTGAAATCCTCGTATGAAACTTGATATAATATTCACCATAATGTAATATTCACCATATATAGCATAATATTCACCATAATGGTAATCATACATTTACATATGCATATTGTTATAGAAAATACATTTACACATACATATTGTTATACAAGTTACATTTACATATACAATGATTGTATATTTTCTTTCTTTTTCATTCATATTGTCCCTTCGGGGACAATATGAATGAAAAAGAAAGAAAATATACAGACTCCATCGACCTTTTTCATATCTTACAGACCGCAGCCTTCCCTCACGAGCCGCCACTGTCTGAATGCTTCTTCCATTTCATATGCAAGTTTTATATCCATGTTTCTGTGTTTCTATTTTCAGGAGTTAACAAGAAGAATAAACACATTGTTGTATACCCTGACATTCCTTCTGCTATGAGACCTGTACCCCATGGTCCTGGAATTCCAATACCCGACCCACCTCAAACCCTGGACTTCGATGATTCTGATGATGAATCAATGACCAATGCCAATGACCAGTCCCAGTCGTATATACCTCAAAATACCGCTTTAAATGAGCCGAGGCCTCTCAACCAGGCCAAACTTAATGATCTTACCAGGGATTTAGGACTTTCCAAATTAGCTGCCGAGATCTTGGGCTCACGACTTCGAGAGGACAACTTGCTGGCTCCGGGAACAACATTCTCCTGGTATAGGAAACGAGAGGAAGAATTCCGCAAGTTTTTTGCAGTGCACGAAAATACCTCTTCCTTAGTGTACTGCTGCAATGTTGAGGGGCTAATCGAATCCTTGGGCCTGAAATATAACGCATCAGAATGGAGGCTATTTATAGACTCGTCTAAACGAAGTTTGAAAGCAGTACTTCTCAACATTGGGAATAGGGTTGCATCAGTCCCTGTAGCACATTCCGTACAACTTACTGAGAGCTAAGATAACATGAAAATTTTAATGGATGCTCTCGTATACGACCAACATAACTGGAGGATCTGTGGAGATTTGAAGGTAATACTAATATCATAAGTAAACTATTGCTATTGACTATGTTGTTTTTCCAAAGGTTATTTGAGAGCGTATAAGAACACTTAACTTCCCCACAGAAGTGATACAGTCCAATGCATAGATTTTTTTATCTGATAGAACAAATTCCCTAAATTCTTTAAATATTTTCATTTTTTTTCAGATTGTGGCATTTGTATTGGGAATGCAAGGGGGATACACGAAATACCCATGTTTCCTCTGCAAATGGGATAGCCGAGCGGATGAGAAGCACTATGCACAGCGTGAATGGGCATCCAGAGAGAATTTTGAACCTGGGTCGCATAATGTCGTTTCAGTGCCCCTTGTACCACCAACAAAAATTTTGCTCCCACCACTTCATATTAAGCTGGGCTAGATGAAAAATTTCACCAAATCAATGAATAAGGAGGGTTCAGCATTCCGATATCTCGAGAGTAAATTTCCTCATATATCTGATGCTAAACTAAATGCTGGGGTTTTTGATGGTCCTCAAATTCGAACTTTGATCAAGGATACTCAGTTCGAAAACGCAATGACTCCAACTGAGAAGAATGCCTGGCAGGCATTCAAATCAGTTGTCACTGATTTTCTTGGCAAGCGTAGAAGTCCAGAATACGAGTCCGTTGTCGAAAACTTGATGGAAGCTTTCAAAGCTCATGGGTCGCGCATGTCCATAAAAATGCACTTTTTGTGGTCCCACTTGGACTATTTTCCTGAAAATTGCGGGGATTATAGTGAGGAACAGGGTGAACGATTTCACCAAGATATCAAAATAATGGAAGAGAGGTACCAGGGAAACTGGGATATCAATATGCTGGCGGACTATTGCTGGTGTTTGAAGCGAGACGTGCCCGAAGAAAAACACAGACCGAAAGCCAAAAAAACTTCATTCCTTCCTCAATAAACTTTTTTCCATATTCATTGTATGAATAAAAGTATTTATTCACACAATGTTTTCATTTTTCACGAGTGTTCTTATAATATTACTCGTATCTACAGTGTTTAAGCTAAAAAAAATCAATAAATTTGGGGATAAAATTGGACTTATAATAAATAGCCAATAGAGAAAAAACCTGACCTGATTGAGGAAAACCAATGTCATTTTCGAATTCAGCATGGTCGAATTATATAATATGAGTTGAAAAAACCCTCACAGCAGACAAAAACATTTCATAAAATGACATAACCTAAACGTAACCTAAACGCCTTTTAACGCTAACCGCAACTGTGTAAGAGTAACCCAACCTATCCTAATCTAATAAGCTATCCTCACCTAATTTCATAGCCGTTCAGTACACAAATAAATTATCATACACACAATGAGGTGGAATGCGACTACGGATTATGAAAGTGTTCAACGAATGGTGCGACAAGAGGTATTACGTTATGCTGCATCTCGCCGACTATAAACCAATATTAGAAGCCCTCAACCTGTGAATATGAATAACTTGAAATATTCTTACCACTATACTCACGTTTGCCACGATGAAAAGCCTAGTGAGATCGTAACTAAAGGCATGTGTAAATTTTTAATAGAACGTGGTGACGAATATCTTTTGTCCCCAAAAAGCAGTACAATATGGGCACGCCTATATCTCAAACAGACCCCCACAGTGCTACTGTTTTATTGTGTTACATCGTTTTGTGTGCATATTTTTCTTTTTCATCCCGTTCCGAAACTGAGTTTTTCTGCAAAATATTAAGCAATGTGAAAACAAAAGTTTGAAGTGCTTAATATTGTTTTATTTATCCTTAAAAACAGAGCCGGCCCTAGCAAATGCGAGGCCCAATTCGAGATTTCTAAAGTGGGGCCCTAAGGTTAAAGTTACCTACCCATAGTGGGTGCATGCTTACTGAAAGAAAAGAACAATGATTCAACAACAAATATCATTTATGTTGGATGTGATCACAAGGAAACCTTTCTGGCTTTCATAGTGGCAAATATGGCAATGAGGTCTGTATAGTTACAGTTTCTCGCAATGTCGTTTTCAATGGAGAGGATCGCCAGATTACTGAGTCGATCCTGCAGCATCGTCGACCGTAAATACGCTTTTATTAATTTCAACTTTGAGAAACTTCTTCCCTCAGATGCAACAGTAACTGGAATAGTCAATAGTATTCGCAATGCAGTCGTGAAATTCGGGAAATCCACAGAACGATTGTTCAAAGTGATGAAGCCCAATATCTTTAGTGGATCACTTTGTATATCTTCTGGAAGAATTGGTTTCAAGGCTTCCATTTCCTCAGCAAGCATGAATCCATCAATGTCGCTGTCTTCTCCATCAGTCAGTTCAAGTTCGAGATCTTTGCTGTGCTTACGTAGGTCTGTCTTGGACATCTTTGTGAACATGTACAATGTACATGAAACCAAACTTTGAGTGATGTTCTCTCAGTTCGAATCGTCGTTCCAGGGAGGATATGGCAGTGTCTAAAATTGCGTTAAACACAGAGATTTTAAATTTTTCTTCAGCATCTTCAATTGGCTGGTCTTGACCTTCATAGGAAAACATCTTTCGTCTGACCTGTGTTGTCTTGAATTCTGGCTCGATTTCAAGCTGCTCTGCAATCTCTTTGGCATCTGTTACAGCACTTTGAAATCCACTCTCCCGATATTCTTTCATCCATTTACATGTTCTTTCCAAACTCTTGATGGCACTTGCCAGATGCTTTGAATCACTCTGAAGATCTTTACTCACGTAGTTGACTTGAAAGAGGAGGTCATACCAGAATATGACAGCAACAATGAATTTAAAATTCTTCATCTCTTTGCAAAGTGATTCTGCTTCGCTTCTTCCTTGAGGATCTTTTGCTTTTTCAGCAATTTCGACAAGTGCATCATAGATCTTGACAGCTTGATATCATACAGCTTTGACACTGCACACGGCATTCCCATCTTGTCTCGCTCAAGGGCTTCACTGAGAACTCTTTCATATACTTGCAGAAGACTGACCATCGATGGGTTGAGGCTGAGAAGACATACAGGAGTTGAATAACCCCGAAAAATGAGATGGCTTGAACACATGTTTTTGCCATCTCCCCAAGTATCAAATTGTAGTTGTGGCATGCGCATGGAGTGAAGAATGCTCTTGAATTCATTTCCAGAAGTCGCGCTTGAACGCCTGATGAGTGTCCTTTCATGTTCACACCATTATCGCATCCTTGTCCACGAATATCACTCATTTTCAGTCCAAGTTCGTGAAGTTCTCTCATCAATACCTCTAGTAGGTTTTCTCCTGTGGTCTCCTTCACCTCAATGAACTTGATGAAGTGTTCAAAAATTCCACTTTCAATACCTGATGATCCATCAGAGACATATCGCAAAGTAAGGGACATCTGCTCCTTGTGACTAATGTCGGGTATGCAATCAAGGATAACAGAGAAATACTTTGCCATTTTAATTCGGTATACAATGGTTGCTCGAACTTTGTTGCCCATGAGCGAGATGAGTTCATTCTGGATTCGTTTTCCCAAATAATGATAATGAATTTTCTTATTGACTATTCTTCTAAGATGGTCTTGCATGACGGGATCAAATCTTGAGATAAGCTCAACCAGTCCAAAGAAGTTGCCATTATTCCGTCTGAAGATTGTATTTACTGATCCTCGGAATGACATGTTGTGTTCAGCGAGGTACTGTACAATGGCGAGGAGGCGCTCAAACACATTTTTCCACCTAAGCTTCTCCGTATTGATTCGTTCCTGACTGAGTTGATCCACAGTGCAACTTTTGATCAAACGTTGTTCGAGTTCCATCCATTGGAGAGTCGCTTTCAGATGGCCCTATGATCTTTCGTGCTCAGACAGAATCGTACTCACAGAATCCCCCACACCAGAAGGCATTGTTGGAGTTTCCAAATAACTTGCAACAGAAAAATATATCCGATTCTTAGAGATTGAATAAATCAGCCATTTCCGTATACCAAGTTCTCCATTTTCCATCCGTCTCTTGTAATGACTTTTTGAAAACTTGCGGCCATTGTCATCTCTGGGAAAGTTATAGTTTTCCTCACACTGTGGTGGGCCTTTACTCACTAGTAAATCTCTGATTTTTGTGCTGACAGTTTCAGGCCATTGACCTGGATCTTTGAGTGCATCCAGAGGCTGGTTTTGCAGAATTGGAGTCTGATCCATGGGTTCTTCTTCCCTCTGGATATCACTTTCATCTATGAAAGCTGGTGATGACGGATGTGACGGCGCAGGTACATCTAGTTCACTTTCATCTATGAAAGTTGATGATGATGATGATGCATGTGACGGCGCAGGCACATCTTGTTCAGTTTCAGCCTGTGGATCGCGTTTCTCTAGAAATTTTTCAAATGACCCATACATACGCTCAAGTTCTGATTTCCGCTTCGCTCCACGCTGTCTCTTCTGGTGACCGCTGAGATATTTCCGAGAGGTATCTAGCAATCTCTTTGGAGGCATCATTGTCAGTCGATATCTGAAATATAGCAAAATATATAATTAATACGGAATACTATTGTATATGAATACTACTGTATATGAAGAGTTAATATGACAAGCCGTATTTAATTTACCACTCAAAACCAAAATATTTTTTTATACTGTACTCGTATATTTGCGGGGCCCCTAATAGCGCGGGACCCAAAGCAGCCGCTTTGCTTGCTTTGCCCAAAGGTCGGCAGTGCTTAAAATATACCTTTATCTGTAAATCATGTAAAAAATTACGGGATCAGTATTAATTACGCCAACTGCATATATATAAATTGCTATTTAAGGTGTATATTGATGGTTTAATTGCTTCACCTAAGGGCAAAACTTGGATGTTGTATAGATAACATGAAGATAAATAACTTAGTCTACTCCGATAATATGTTAATAATAAGTTCTTCTGTAAAAGGCTTGGATTGTCTTCTAAAAATCTGCGAATTATGTGGACAGAACCAACATATCCTTTTAATGTCATAAAACCAAAGTTGGGGAAATTCCAGCCCAAAAGCCCTAATCAGTCGGCCGATATTAGTTTCAAATGAGAAGTAAACCAAAAGAGGAAATGGAAGAAATTAATTCTAGGCTAGTGTGGGATCGCACACATAGTGATTGGTGTCGGGTCTAGGTGACCCCAGAATCAAAATTACACTTATATTGACTGCAATAATATATTGTTACTAAACAATAATAAAAATTAACTTGCGTCCAATAAAAACATAATTTGGCGAAAAAGAAGAGTACTTTTATTGTAATAGGCCATGCTGGTTTTCTAGGGTTAAGTATTTGGGGAAATTATCGCCAGCTCCTTGAGTGATGACTCAAATATAAGAAAACAATATGGAAGCCTTTGTGCTAAGCAAACATGATTAAAAGTAACTTCCGATTCTGTACGTGTGTGTGTGTGTGTGTGTGTGTGTGTGTGTGTGTGTGTGTATGTGCCCAAAAATATACACATTCAATATATACATAAATATGTACATGTACAAATAATCGAGGGAAGAAGTTAGCGAGATCGTTAATTTATGAAAACAACAAAACTGTCAAGATTTTAAGCTTCATAACCGTAGCCAACAAAACTCAAATTCGTGAAGCATCTCAAAATTTAGTCGAATCGTGAACTTAAAATAAGTGTAGAAGTTTCAATGGCTCTAAATTTGTATGAAGCTTCTCACATGTTGTAATGTGGTGGTGAATTGAATAGAGGTAAGTAATGCGTAATGCTACTCCCCGAATTGTTCATTCGGACTAAAGTCATGCTTGTCGCATCGCCTTAGGACTACAGCTTAACGTGGAATGTGAACCCCACCCCACCGCGGGTCTATGAAATTACAAAGTCCTCGCGCGGATTCGAACTTAGAGTCTCTCGATCAGCATCCCAGCGTAGTTTAGTATATATATATATATATATATATATATATATATATATATATTACAAAGCTATAAACTGGGAAGGTGTTGCATCCAGCATTGAAGTAATAGATTGGAAAACCATCTTCAAGGCCGAGACAACGAAAGAGATGCTAATGACCTTAGAGGAGAAGACGCTGGAAATTGTGGAAAGACATGTTCTAAAAATACAACAAAGATGAAAGAGAAGCGGGTTCGAGAGACAAAAGAGGTCACTGTTCCGAAATAAAAAAAGAGTGACTGCAAAATTAAGTAATTGTAAAGACATCAGAAAAATATTAAATGATAAACTGCAGAGTATCGAATGCGTCATACACGAGTTAATTGAGAAACATACCGAAAAATAGGAAGACGACACTAGTAGTATGACCGCAAAATGTTAGAGTGCAATGCAATGATGCAATGTTGATCAATGAGTGACAGTGCCAACCCCAGTGCCAACCCCCTCCCCCTTGTTGTAAGACCCCCAGTGCCAGCCCCAGGGTTCCCCCCTAGAAAGGGGATGGGAACTACCCCCAGCAAGCTGGGGGGAGTCCACCTAACCGGGTTCGAGACCAGACGCTTGGCTGGTGGTGGTCCGGGTTAAGCTGTAAGTCTAGGTGGAGTGTAAACATCCTTCCACACAAATGGATTGTAGATAAATGGGAACCCTGGGTATCCTAGTGGTTAAGACGCTGGATTCCCCGTTAAACTGTAGGTCTAAGGTGGATTGTAAACATCCTTCCACACAAATGGTTGGTAAATAAATGGGAACCAAGGGTATCCTAGTGGTTAAGATGCTGGGCTGCTGGATTCCCCGTTAAACTGTATTGCAAGACTTCGTCATCTTTGTCTGTTTATTTATTTATTCTCTCTCTCTCTCTCTCTCTCTCTCTCTCTCATTTCTTCTAAGGGTATTAAACGAGGTTAGCTACAATGTTGTTGACGACTTAGTAACCATATTCAAACCATCAATCGAGTTAGGGAAAGTTCCAACCGACTGGAAGTTAGCAGTTTAGAGTTTTCGAGTTTGATGGCGAGATTGATGGCTAAAGTCAAAGGACTAGGAATCACCAGGCTCGTTTCCAACTGGATTGAAGATTGGTTAAAAGATAGAAAGCAGAGAGTGGTAATAAGTGGAGTGGCTTCGGAGTGGGCGCCCGTCACCAGTGGTGCCCCACAGGGTTCCGCTCTGGGTCCTTTACTTTTTATCATCTATATTAACGATATAGACGTCGGGCTTCTAAGTGCAATCTCCAAATTTGCAGACGATACGAAATGAGGAAATAGTGTAGGTACTGAGGAGGGCGTAACAACGCTTCAGAACGATCTTGACAGGTTGGGCGAATGGTCTGCTACTTGGCAGATGCTATTCAACTTGGACAAATGTAAGGTAATGCACATATGTTATAAAAACCCGAAGACCGATTACTCTCTCTTGGGAAGGAACTTGACTCAGACCGATCTAGAGAAAGACTTAGGAGTCTATATCAGCAACGATCTGAAACCGTCGAAGCAATGTGCAGAAGTCGAAAAGAGGGCCTTAAAAATATTGTTATATTAAAAGACAGTTCCAGTTTCGGAACAAGGAGACTGTAATGTCTCTTTATAATTCTCTAGTCAGACCTCAACTGGAATACTGTGCGCAGTTTTGGTCTCCATCCCTCAGGAAGGACATAGAAAGGATAGAAAGAGTACAAGCAAGGGCTACAAAATTGATCCCTTCAATGAGAATGCAAAGCTACCAACGGAGATTGGAGCGCCTAAATCTGTTTACCTTAGAGACGAGGAGGTTGCTGGGAGAGCTTATTCAAGTCTTCAAAATGCTCAATGGAAAAGACAGGATACATTACAGAAACTTATTCTCACTTAATGTCAATCCGACAAGAAATAATGGGTTTAAACTGGAACTAAAGACATTTAGGACCTCTGTCTGCGGGAATTTCTTTTCCTATAAAATAGTTAATATCTGGAACCAACTTCCCTCAGAGATTGTTTCCAGTCAAAGTGTAAATGTGTTTAAAAATAGGCTAGACAAAGTACTGAATATTCTCATAGTTTAAGACTAAAACATAACATAACAACTCTGCAGGAGTTCGCTTGCACGGTGTCTCTGTGAGCAGGCTAAATATAGAGCTATTTATATATTCTCCACTTTCCTGTAAAATTTCCTTGGCTACTTTTCCAGGGTCAAGGTATTTTCTTCAACCTTTTTCCGTATCTGCCTCTGGCAGGGAGGGAGCGGAGGGCGGGGAGAGAGCCTTCTACTTTTCTATCCAGTTTTCTACTACTGCTAGGATAGTTGAAAGAAAAATAGACTTGTTTAATAACAGGAACCTCCGAGAGTGGACCGGAAGGTCCTTGAGGCTTTCTGTTGTCCTTGTAACTCCTTGTAACTCTCGACCGGCACCTATAAAGAATGGTGAGGTCGAGCCCGGGAAGAGATGAAGGGCCCCCACCGGGGAGAGATGATGTTGAGCCGGTGGCGGACGTACCTTCAACTGAAGGGTGCGTCCAGGTACAGGTGAGTGACCCTCCTTCCCCGTTGGAGGGGGCTCAGGCTCCTGCGGAAGTTGCCCCCTCGTTGGTGAGGGGCTCTTCAACTCCCGACAGCCCTGGCTGTTCGGGAAACGGGTCGTGCTAGGGGGCGGCCAGAATAGGGAAGGCTCCCTCCGTGCAATGCTTTTTAATGCTAGGTCGATTAGGAACAAGTTTTGCAAGCTACGGGCGCTCTTAGCATCAGAATACCAGGATATCGTTGCTATCACCGAGTCCTGGATTCATACTGATCGTAGGGACTACGTTGGGGAGTTCGAAATTCCCGGGTATAGAATGTTTCGCAAAGACCGCACCCGTGGGGAGGGGGGTGGGGTACTAATATACGTCAGGAACACGTTGAGTCCGGTTGACTGCCAGTTCCGGTCGGAACGGGAGCTGCTTGGCGTCGATCTGAATGTGGGAGGGACGAGCTATAGGTTAATCTTGGTGTACAGACCTCCGCATCTCCTCCTCGAGGAGGATACAACCCTGTACACCAAACTCAGTAGCCTGTTAGGGGATAGGGTGTGTGTAGTTTTAGGAGACTTCAACTGTCGCGGCATAAAGTGGGAAGACAGGACTGTTGATGCTGAAGGAAGGAGGCTAGTTGACTTTGCTGATGAGAACTTCCTCACTCAGTGGGTCAATGAGCCTACACGAGGCGAAAGCGTTCTAGACTTAGTATTCACGACCGAAGACAACCTCGTCACTGGCCTCACCGTTGACGAATCGTTGGGCGGGAGTGATCACGGTCTGATTAGGTTCCGTGTGTGCGTCCCTCGGGTGAAGCGTAGTAACTCGAGAGGCAGTAAGCTCGATCTCCGGCGGGCTGACTTTGTTAGCCTCCGGGATAGCGTAGGTGAGATGGGGTTAGAGGTCGGCGACGATGTTGAGAGAGTGTGGACTGCATTCCAGGACGAATTTATGGTGCTGCAGTCTGCTGCCATACCCTCAAAACTGGTCACCCCTGCTTCAACGCAGCCTAAGTGGTTCAATCGTGACAGCGCTTCGGCTATCCGAAATAGGAAAGTAGTGTATGGGAGGGCGAAGGCCAATCGTTCCCACAAGAACACTGAGGCATATGTCCGCCTGTGTAGGGAAGTGAAGGCGAAGGTTAGGCTAGCGAAACGCAACGAAGAACTACGGGTGGCAAGCCTCTGCAAAGGGAACCCTAAGGAGTTCTTCAGTTATGTTAATAGTAGAAAGCCCATTAGAAGCATGATAGGTCCATTAAAGGACCCCAGTGGCGTTCTGCGGACCTCCGACGCGGACATCGCTAATGTGCTTAATGAGTACTTTGCGGGAGTGTTCACCAGGGAGGATACCCGCGTCATCCCAGAGCCAGGCGTGAGGCACGAAGGTGCTGGCCTGGATAGTGTTCGGTGTGTATATATATATATATACGTCTATTAAAGATTTGCTCATTAAAAAATAAGATTTGAAACATTTTATTCTACCAGCGGGGTTTTAGTGGCACCAGGAGCCGAAAGACAACAACGGAATTATAATCTCGATAGTAAACTTCTCTTCGCTGGAATCTTATTTCTACTCTCTAGACGTCATAAACATTAAACTCACACGTTTATGATACAGCCATCCTTCATGGCCAATTAATTTTTACAAATGTATATTCTCTGGATACCATAAACTTTAAACCAACGAGAATTGTCTCACCTTCACGGGTAGTTAATTTTTCCAATTTTATTTTAGATGGGCCAACATAAACCTAAACCGATTTCCAAATTTATTTTCCAACCTCGTTAAACCCTCATATATGAAAGAGTGCTTACTATATGTTCAACTCTCCCTTCCCCCACCCGACTCATCGGCGCCCCAGAAAAACAAGATTTATTTTCCAAACAAAGCGATTCTCTCTCTCTCTCTCTCTCTCTCTCTCTCTCTCTCTCTCTCTCTCTCTCTTTCTATGGAATGGGTAAGATATATTTGACACACCCCAGATTTCACGGGAGAGCCAATCACAACCCTGTGGGCGGAGCCCCAGGACCTCTGGTTGGTGGATGGCATCACTCACACGTTATGTCCCACCCAAATTTCACCGATAGCCAATAGGAAACTCACGATCCGGGTATTGTGGGTATTCACAATTACGACCCCGTCAATAAAAGGGGGCATTTTCATCACAGGAATCCATATCAGTTGTTTTTATCGACTAGTGCTATAGAAATATCTCGCCATGAGTTAGTCACAGCAGCTTTACATCTCCCCGGAATTGTTTGAAGATAAAGATTTCTACGCAGAGGCATCGCTCCTAATTTTCGCAGCTGCAGACCGGAACGAACTTCTTTCCACACAAAGTATTGCATAAATTTGCGACGGAGTGCAAGAACCGAGCATTGAAGACGACATTAATATGTAAGTAATTAATTTAATTTGTGATTCGGGCTTTATACTTCGGTTCATTCAGTGCCAGTGTTAGTTAATTCATAAAAAGCCATAATACATGCGTTTTGAAAAAATAGTTTATGATTTAAACGGAAGGCTGGGGTGTGTATATTTATCGTTTCATTCAGTGTTAAGTGTTATAATTTATAAACATTCGTAATAAAACGAGGTGAAAAGATGTCTGCCCAGGAGTCGAGACCCGGTGCCGTCAGACGCCTAGTACACCCATCTAATCTTCCTTCCTGATAACGTCATTTAGACAGTGGTTTTATTATACGATGAATGTATCATTTGAAAGTAAAATTTTATTACACGCTTGTTTCTCATAACTTAAAAATTTATAGATAGTTCTACAGGTAGGGTTTTAGAATTGCCAAAACTTTAAAGATTTGCTTGCGTTCCCGAGTTCGAGACCCGGTGCTGGCAGATGATGCGTAGCACATCCAGCTAATCTTACTTTTCAGCCCTGTTAGAATACCTGCTTTGTGATTATTATTATTTTCTCTTTTTGTATCTCTCTCTTCCCATATATATATATATATATATATATACACACACACACATATATATATATATATATATATATATATATATATAGTGATGTGTGTGTTAAAACCGGGCTCGTTACCCGATGCCGGCAGATGATGCGTAGCATACCCAACTAATCTTACTTTTGAAACCTGTCAGAATATCTGCTTTGTGATTATAGTTTGCTAGGCATCCTAATCGACATTTTCTCTTATTGTAACTCTTTAATTAAACTTTAATTTAAGTTAACTTTAAATAAAAAAGATTCAGTATGAACTAATCATGTTAATTTCTCCTTAAAGGACCGATGCGGAACATGATCGTGTTATAGCAACTTTTCGCGACAGCTTTGATGAAAGGGGAATAAATGATTTAGAGGCTTTACCACACAGCCAACCCAGTGACATGAATACCGAGGTCGTGGTATTGGCTCACATCCGATCCAACGAACGCCAGGTCTTCCAGAAACTAATGTCAGGTTTTTGTCTACTGATATTTTAGCGTAAATGTTTCATTAGCGGGTATCCTCAATTATAACCTAGTTTGCATTAGCACTGAGCTATGATTTCTGAGTACAAATCGATTTATGAAAAAATGGACTTTAATTAAGAAAGAATCAGTATGAACTAATCATGTTAATTTCTCCTTAAAGGACCGATGCGGAACTTGATCGTGTTATAGCAACTTTTCGAGACAGCTTTGATGAAAGGGGAATAAATGATTTGGAAGCTTTACTGCACAGCCAACCCAGTGACCTGAATACAGAGGTCGAGGTATTGGTTCACATCAGGTCCGACGAATGCCAGGTCATCGAGGAACTAATGTAAGTTTTTTTTGTGGTTAAGAACAAAACACATTGTGTTTTCATTTAAATTATTAAATGGTAGAAAGCATGTTTTAGTAAAATTCGGTTTACAGAACTAGCGTCCATTAAATAAGACTAACATTAATGGAGACATTTTACAGTTACAACTGTATATACACACGTAAAACTTTACACAATATAGTTACAAATATATATATATATATATATATATATAATATATATATATACACGTAAAACTTTACACAATACAACGAGTGCGTACAAATGGGAACCTTTTTTATCTCTGCATACCGTTTTATCATTCATCTCAGTGTCACACAAATCGAAACTTTTTTAAAAATTTACAAAATCCCTTCCCAAGTGACATGTGCAGGAGAAATGAAAGACAATACATGCCACAAGTATTGCTAAAATATCCTTGGAAGCGGTAAGGATTCCAGACAATTTCAGGGACATGTGTCTGTTCGATAAATTGTACAACCACAGGGTCACTCCAGGGCTGAGTGCCGAGTGGATCAGAATAGTACATTCTTTCCCTATTTTTAAAATAGATTGCAAACCAATGAACTCCCTCAACCGTCACAATGTCGGTGTTCACGATAATCCCATACCAATCTCTCGTAGTTGACAATTTCAATGCTTCATTCTTCGGAAACACACCGATAAATTTGGAACGTGTGATTCGGTCACTTTTCATTACTCTCTGGAGTGTATTCGCGTCCATTTTAAAAGTCTGTGACAACGTTCCGGAAGCGGTCAATTTCTATTAGTGCTTGTGATTCGAGGTACAGGAGTGCACTAATAATAGGCGCATCTATGGGGTTGGCAAATTCCAACCTGACTGAGATGCTCCCACTTTGTTGTGGACATAAGGTGTGTATTTATACTAGCAGATAAATCAGGGGTAGTATCAAATGAGTAAAGATTATATTCAACAAATTCTTTTTGCGTTACGCCAAACCGAAGCTCGTCACAGGTACCGGCATTATGGGACAGACTACTATCAGCTCACGCGCAGAGCGGGAACACAACGTCTGATGATTAGTCTGTAACCATAGTCCCCCCAATGGAACCCCATTTACGTATAGTGATATATTTTTAAGGCCGAAATTCTCGAATTTAAAGGCGCTCTTTTTATATTTTCCATTCGTCGATGCGTGATCTTACATTCCAATTAATATCCTTTTAGGTAGAACTCCCAGGGCCACGTTTTCTAGCTGCTTGGAAGCCAACTCAGCGGGCACCGTGTATAGCTTGATCTGTACTCTGCTAATTGGGTATTTTACTGGCGTGTATTAAATTTTTTTCAATTTCTACATATTTCCGGGAATTTAATTTCACTCGCCGTACACGTAAATATGTTTCCATGATGTGAATCACAACGGGCTTTGCGCCCTCTTCTTCATCAGGTCCTAGATTTATGCAGATCTCAGGACTCGTGCGGTTGAGTTTTAGTTTCATGTCGACGCCGTACATAAACTGTTTCTACTGGAACGTGAAGTCTGTATGAAGACGCCCAAAACATTCACATATCTTTTTTTAGAATTTTTAAATTTATCCTTTATACTATTTTCATCTTTAGTCTGATAATAGACTTCGGCGGTTAAAAAGGTTTCCTTCGCCTCTTTTGAAAAGTTGAGGACATTTTCCAGATAGGCTCGTAGGTGATAATAACCCGTTCCTGCCGAGATGTTAACCTGATTTAAATACACCTCACACTGGCTGAATATGGAGTGTAGAAAGTTGGTTTCAGGGTATGCAGAGTAACTATCATCGCAGTCCGTTCCATCTGAATGGGCTATACGCAGTTTAGCGTACATGTGCATGCAGCTCGGATCAAAAAAGTATGGGCCTGAGCTGGGTATCACGAATTCTATAGGGCACTCGGGAACTAATTGTGTTTAATGGGTTAATTGTAATAAAGTCGCTATGCTCAATAGAAACCTGTGTAGGGGCATATCAAAGAGGGACAGTTCCGATTTACAACATTGTGAACTACACGGATGGATGAAACGCGCCATGACGAGTCAGAAATAGTACCACCTCTCTCGACAAGTAGTAATCAGCCTATGATTCGTGAGAGTAGTGTCCTCAGCTTATATCAGTTAAAAAAATGATCAGCCATAGGCTTCATACGCTTAGAACACTTCTTTTTTGATGTCCTTTTACGTTTAGCGCCACGTGTTGGTAACCCCTTCTTCCTGACAACCCTCTTCTTCTTCTCCGCCACCACGCATTTTTCTCTTTGCATCTTTGATGATTTCGTCCCGTGTACGTTTTAAATGTTTTTTAGAGCTTCTTTAGGTTTAGTTCCACCCATTATGTCTTCTACCGCGTTAAAACCTGATTGTAACGCCTTCCTCCCGAGGTATCTAGCCCCCTCTTCAACAGTGGGACAGCGGTGCGTAGTATGGTTGAAAAAATGGATCCAAGCCCACTCCCACGCTGATATCTCACCCCTCGATAGACTGTGAAAGGCCTTCGGGTCATTATAACGACGAAAGTGTAGCTTCACTGTTAAGCTCCCATCACACCGAATGGGAAATTTTTTCACTCAATCGTTCTTACATATATTGAGATATTGGTTAATAGATTAGTCGCAACATTCACAGGAAGGGGCTTATCATATGTAATGCTCAAAATTTTCCATCTATAGTTGGGGATGTGTGCAATGCGCAGCAGGCTCGCTTGGGTGTCCCCAACAAATTGATGCTCTAAGATGTTGCTGTAAATATAGCACGTCTGGGGATGGGCAGCTTTCACTCAATTTCTTCAGCTTTAACTGATACATTAAGCTGGACAAGTCATGTTGTGCCTCGTGAAAGGTATCTCTTTGGAGAGCTGCACTATATCGACCCTCGGCCACAATTGTGAACAGCTCTTTGTCTTTAATATTTCTACTAAGCGTTGATTTTAACTTCAACGTGCGTGCAGGCGTGTCTATGTTTACGACTTCAAAAAGTAAATCGGTTGTCAGGTACGATTTTTCAAAACTCTTCTTGAACCCCTTCACAATGTCCATGGCCGTGTCATAATGACCGATTCCTAGTGTTACATTTGTACTATAGTACTGTACCTCACCGAACAGGACTGATCGCGTAGTATTGTCCAAGGTTGTGCCTATTTTTTCACATTTATCGATTCTTCTAAAGATCAGAAATATGATTTGCTCATTTTCAAGAGTTAAAAATTTGGTGGCTAGCTGGAATTCACAAACACCAGCTTCGTCCGAATCACGTTCCAACTCAATCGGGCCATGGAGTTTTGTTACAAAGTTGGCAAGGGTGTTGTTAGGATGTACAGAGAGAAAAGATGAGGAAGGGAATGTGGCATAGAAGTGGCTAGGCGCTATGTTGCATACTATTTAAGCTTCATTATTGCAGCAGCTTTTATATAGGTGTTGAAGCTTTCTGGGTAACCCAGCCATTTCTCCAGGTACATTTTTCTCTTTCTTGAATCTTTGCTGCCTAAAATGTTTTCAATTTTAAACACACTTTTTCCTAAATTAAATGTCACTTTCTGCAACTCCTCGCAGTAAAAGCCTCCTGCGTTTTCTTCCTCATTCAAATCTTCAGCGTAATACATCATTATCTCGCCTTTAGGTCTCATAGCACTAACTTTAAAAATCTCACGTGTCCATCCTTGCTCAAATCCCTTCGCAAATTTGTTTCCCGAATGATAGCCTTACATAATCATTGATTTTGAAATGTTAGAAGGTGGTGGCTGTGCTCCATCTCTTCTCACCCCTGGGCGCGTATCTCTTTCTAAAACTTCGTTAGGTGTTGGGCCAATCGTACGGTGATGTGAATGGTTGTATGACAACGCCAATGACTCCAGATTGTTTATATATCTGTATGTCTTTTTATGTGTAAAATAGCGATGCATGCGTTCCTTTATGGTACGTTGAACTCTTTCAGCTAAAGAGGCCTTATGTATAGAACTGCTGTGTAGTAACTGATATTAAACTCTGAGGGCATGTTCTGAAAAGCGCGACCTATAAATTCTTTCTCCAAATCCGTACAAAAATAACCAGGAACCTTATTTTCTTTCAACCTCAGCGTTTTGGTTGCTTTAGCAACTGTTTCAGGCGATTTATTTTTCAGAGGAATTATCCAGAGATATCTAGAAAATACATCTATTATGAATAGGATGTAGCGGTAGCCGTCGTTATATACTCAATATCTTTGCATGTCTGTTAAATCCGCTTGCCAAATAGAGTCAATCGAAGCAGCTGTTGTCTTGGCCATTTTAAACCTTTTTCGCACCGGCTTATGAAGTGTATAAGCATCCTGCTCCCGCAAAAACCTCTCAATATCATTTTTTTCCACTCCAAAAACACCTCTGTGCAGTCTATTAACGCCGCCATAGGAGGCGGGGTTAGAAATGTCATAATAACGTTTTCTTAATATGTTAGCCATTTGCGTATTTTAGAGACACGTGGATAAGGTTGGCCGTTTGTTCTCTTCTTTCTCCTCTTCAGAGATGCTACTACTGGGGGTGATGGCGTACTTAGTTGTGACACATGCGAGACTTGATCCAAGTCTTTTAACCTATTCAGATTACCTACCAATGTTTTGGGGACATTTATTTGTTGTAGTCTTGCTTTAATATGCTTCCATCCTTTTGGTGAGGGAGGACCTGTCCGACTTTCTCACCAGATCATGGCCAATGTCAATGATATTCGATCCCTGTACCTTTGTTCCTTCAACAAAGACCTAGCCTCTATTGGTCCACTGTATGATGGGGTCCTCACTCAATAGATTATAAAGATTTAAGCCTTTATTCCTCAATGTATGTGGGAGACTGCTTTTTAACACATGCTCGATATGCTGCGTTCCGTTATTCTTTGGCTGGACATCTCTAACGTCAGGCCCAGGTCCTATGCCGCCATGCTCAGCTTTGCTAGCGCTGTGCCTAATAACCACGGGAAGCTCTGTCGGATTCTTATAATGTTCGTATTCATGAAGAAATTTCTACAGAACCTCTTGGTACAAGATCCTTTTCTCATCAGGTAACTTTTCATTGTTTAATAAGGCTAATAAATCGCTTTCCATTTTTTTAAGCTTACTTTTAGGGGTTCTAGAACCGTGTCTGGAATCTTTGAACTTTGCAATGACGCATACACCTCGTGCGGAATCACTACCACTTTCTTCATTATACTAATCTAGTCAGTAAAGGCCCCAAAACTGAAAATAAGATGGGGAGGAATGGTCCCCCTCTTTTTACAATAATTCGCTTTTTCTTCCCCACAGTTTAACCTTTACGACCGAGCGCACGTATTATGTTCTTGTAACGACGTAAGCGAGCCTTCTGATGGGGTCTCTGTCACATTACATTTTATAACATTAAGACAAATTTCACAGATGCATTTTAAAAAGTCGGAGTCGATATTTTTAACAAACATCTGTTGCAGTGCCGGGGGAAATCGTTGATAGATTTTTATTGATTCACAATATTTCTCCAACCTATTTTTCATTCTGGAATATACACCGTTTCAGGATCGTTTGGGAATATATTCGATCTTAGAAGCACCCTAAACGTGTTTCGCGGGTGAAGGTCACAAAGCAAATATTCGTAACGCTGATGTGTGGCTTCTTTATAAACCTCCAAAATCTCCTTACGCTGATTCGGGAACATTTGATTGGTTAATACCCGAATTTGTGACACATCTCTACGTTGCGCGAATAAGACTAGATATTGTGTATTTAACGACACATCACGCATGTATCTATTTTTGAAAAATAGATTCTGATTGATAAAGAATACGCTTATGTTAAGATGGTGGGAGAACACTGTAAATGTCTCGGCAAACGTTTTATCCATTTCCAAGATGAGATCGTCATATACACCTGTGTCGAACAAAATATCATCTTGGTACTCATGGACTTTTTTAAGGAATTTTTACTCGTGAGCCACTTTTAAAAAAAAGGGTACATATATCTTTAAAGGGCAGACACCAAGTACTTGGCATTTATATTAAAAGATAGTTAGTTAGATAGCAGATAATTATATAAAAATCAAAGGAATTTAAGGAAACACATTACAGTAGATGCAAAAATGGTAATTTCTATTAAATAAAAGTAGTACCAGACAATATTTATTGAAAAGACCAAAGAGACATTTCAAACATACTGCTATACTGTAGCTCAGCATTGACAAAAATTGTGAAAATATAAGGGCAAATAGGTACAAAACATTTTGTGGAATGTAGATGATAGAAGCATGTGGCAGTTATGTAATATTTCATATTAGAAAATAACTATCTCAAAATGAACTTTCTAGAATCAATATTTTTACTCCAAAGCTTAAAATTGACTAGTGGGCCAATAGAATGTGACTAGTGGGCCAAATACAAGGGCAAGTGGGCCATTTGACCCACTAGTATATATGTTAAAAATGTTCCTGTTGGTACTTGTTGAACACTGATCAATACGTCAAATAGCACCATATTACTTTATGCACAAATTTTAAGAACATCTCCCCCTTATCTTTAATGATTTTAAGCATAAACACAGTTTTACCACATCCTGTAGGACCAGACATAATACATATGGATGGGCTTGTGAACCTGAATTTTTCTACAGATTC
Source organism: Bathynomus jamesi (assembly GCA_023014485.1). Lineage (NCBI taxonomy): Eukaryota > Metazoa > Arthropoda > Malacostraca > Isopoda > Cirolanidae > Bathynomus > Bathynomus jamesi. The sequence goes on along the minus strand of JAJOZX010002525.1, from coordinate 87,240 downwards.
CATCTCTAAAACGTCACACCCCTAAGTGGGTCATTTACAAAATATAACAAAATTTAAGTGCTGCTCCTTATATTCTTGTTTTTCTTCTTCCACAGAACCGTGAATGACGACGATGTACAGCCCCCATCATCGATATTACAGAGGACCCCGATGAAGTGTAGCTACAGACTCCATCCCCGCTGACGAGACCTCACCAGCGATACCTGTAGCATGCGGCAATTCAAAGCGGAAGCATGATGAAGAACCCTTCACGTCAGGTATAAAGCGTGCCAGGATTGCGCCGGTTGCTAGAACCTCAGTAATAGAGCCTCAACCCTCTACGTCTTACGACACAACCCCCACAATAGTACCTCCCTCAAATACACCCCCTTATTCCTGTTTAATTCCGGTACTTCCTCCACAGAAGCAACAGCTTCTCGTGTTGTGGAGGAAGGTATAACATTCGAATTGGTGCGCACCGCTACCCCGACCCCTGCCCTGACTAAAAATCGTTACATGGTCAGGGTTGACCCTGGATCCATGTATAGCAACGGCGTTGGACTGCGACGCAGTAGTTGAACGTATTGTGGAGTTTGCCCTTCAGAACCGTGACGAGCGTGAAGTCAGGACGTGGTTGTCCTTCAGGTTCGGGTCAGATGACGGGGATGTAGATGATTTTTGGGTAGTAATACCATTCAGACGCTTGGCCGCTGTAGATATAAAGTATATCTTTGGCCGTATAATGCAGGCCTCTCAAAGTAGTATAGCCTTCACTATGGACAACTGCATGGTAGATATTGACAGAGTATTCCGGGTTGCTGGTCATAGTGCCACACCTTATACTCTTAATTTCAATTCTTAGGGTATTTACAGAAAGCATATAAACGTCGATAGTGGTTGCGGCTTTATAGCAATAGTCTTAGCTCATATATTCACTGTACTGAATACAATCGCGTATAATATCTGGCTACCTACAGTTGTGCAGCGTGCCCGTAAACTGGCTTCAGATTGTAAGCTTGTGAGTGTAATATGGGTCCTGAAGAGCTGATAAGGGTCGAGCAGGAAATAAATGTTCGTATACTTGTATTTGGAATGGATGATCGTCGTAGGACTGTGAATGTTTTAACAGCTGTATGAGAGATCGTACAACACCTCTACTTATTTTAGGATTGTCAGGAACATTATATTTCCCCCATCCGTAATATAAGGACCCTCTGCGCTAGGTATGATAAAAGTCGAAAATATGGAAGGCATCATGATTTGTGTAAGGGATCTCTCGAGTTTGCGGATGATATAGTGAAACATTGTAAGGAGTGCTACATGGTATGTGAGCAGTGTAAAAGCCCAAATGTGAAAGTCGTGTAGTTGGAGCTGAGAAGAGGGAATGTAATGTGTATAGACGTACATTTTTCAATAATAAATGCTTTGAGCTCCATAAATCAATTGGCACTTGCAGGAAAATGAGAATTTGTGAATGTGGCATGTTTCATATGATGGATAATTGGGGTAAGTTTGTGCATAAATGTGATGAAATTCACTGTTCTACATGTCATGAAACAGTTAATTTCATCGGCCTAAAATTAGCCCTTGTATAACCGTGTACTACGATATAGAAAGACATACGAGAGCTGAAACCAAAGAGGTTTTTCCACATTTACTCCTAAGTCAGACTCTCTGTGATGATTGCAAGGATGTCGAGTGTGATGAGTGTCACAAATGTGGTAAACGGACAAACGTTTCTAAAACGATTGCATACAACAGCCCTGTGAAACTCTTTGTATCCTATATTGTCAAGTTAGCGGACAAGTTAAAAAAAATGAGCGTATATTCTTGCTCATAACCGAACAAAATTTGCCACACAGTTCCTTTATAAGGAGTCGCTTGAACACGAGTCATCGGAGATATTTACAGGTGCAGAAAAAAGGCAATGTTCAGTTTAAAGACACCCTGCTGTTCACACCTTGTAAATTAGCAAAGCTACCCAAGGTCATGGGCGTAGCCGCTAAAGTTTCAAGAGGGTATTTCCCTTACACATTCCTCACTAACGAAACTTTAAACTACGTAGGACTGCCTCCCCCCAAACATTACTTTAACTACACCAACATGGGTGATAGTGAGCGTGAAGATTTTGACCGCTACTACAACAGTTTTAATGTTTCCAGGCCATTAGAAGGATGTACATAGCCCGTTTCAAATGCGATCCGCTGCAAGTCGCAACCACGATCGCCTCATTATGTTTTACGGTGTTCAAGAATAACTTCATGTCTAAAGACACCTTAGCAGTCATTCACAGAAACAATATCCGCAGTTATGAGCACAAAGCTATTTACTGGCTCATACACCTACAGCAACAGACCGGGGTATACATAAAACACGCCCGCAACACGGGGGAAGTACCGATTAAGGTCAATGGTCATCTTTCTTGATTGATGGTCTAAGTGAGGCTCCAATCACTGGTGAGAAGACTGTGTACTCCATTAACGGATGCTGGTGGCATGGATGCCCACCCCCTGAGTGTGCCGTCACAAGGGACCTCCATGGAAGATCCCCCGCCGACAGCCTCGCATGGACCCGTAACCGTGATCAACTTAGAGGCTCCCAGTTCACTCACAAGATTGTGTGGGAGCATGAGTATGATGCACGGATGGAAACAGATGGCCAGTACCATGAAGAAATAAGGGCCATCAAATGTTCAATGGTTTTGTTGGACGCCCTCAAATGCGGTGACAGCTTGTTTGGATGGCGTACAAATCCATTCAAGGTATACTTTCCGACCACGGAGGGTGTGAAACTCCACTACTACGACTTCTGTTCTTTATATCCCTACGTAATGAAGAACAACCCGTACCCTGTAGGTGCGCCTGAAAAAGTGGTCGGTCCCACCATGCCAACCATCGAAGAGTTCTCAGCTAACTTGAATGAGCGCTACTTTGGACTCTCTTTCGTAGACGTGCTCCCCCCTCTCGATTTATGGATGCCGATCTTACCCGTCGTTATAGATCACAAACTCATGTTTCTCCTGTGCGTGAAGTGCGCAGAGGAGAGCAACGGTGGTTGTAACCATACAACCAACCAGCGTAAGATCAGAGGTGTATATACAAGCCCTGAGCTGGACCTAGACGTTCACCATGGGTACAGAATACTGAAGATACATGAGGTGTGGAGGCTTCAGAAGCTACCCAACCTTTTCACGCCATATATATATACGCTTTTTTGAAGGATAAGGTAGAAGCATCGGGATATCAGCGAGGAGTTGATACCGAAGATGAAAAAACGCCTTATATTCAGCGTTGCCATGCCCATGAAGGTATACAGCTTGACCCTTCCCAAAGTGTTAAGAATCCTGGCAAGCGCTTTAGTACAAAGTTGTGTCTAAACAATCTTTGGGGGAAATTTGCACAAAATACTGGTAAACGGAACGTTCATTTGGCACAAAGTTATAGCGAAGTCTGGGATTATGCCAACGCTCCCGATAAAGAGGTTATGGGGATCGTGAATGTAGGTAATACTTACATAATAAAGTACAACATCACCGAAATTACCACAGATACCTCACGGGTAACAAACATAACTGTAGCCAGCTTCACAACGGCCTACGCCCGCATCAAGCTTTGGGGACTACTGCGCTCTCTTGGGTGGAGTGTGCTGTACGCTGACACAGAAAGCGTAATATTCACAGCGAGGGAGGGTGAATACGTGCCTCCTATTGGGAAATTCCTCAGATAGTTAACTGACGAGATCAACGATGAGTATGGTGATGGTGCGTACACAGACTAATTTGTATGAACAGGGCCAAAAACCTATGGGGTATGGGTGAGGGTGCGGGATGATATGAAATATATCGTGAAGGCTTAGGGTATCACGCTTAACCATGCGAACCGACGAATCGTTAACTTTGACTCACTGAAGGATCTAGTGTGCTTGGGAGATGAGGGCGACCAGCCACCCCAACTCACTCTGGTGACCCACAATTTTCGGGTGTAGAAACTGGGGTGTGTGAAGGAACTTAGGGGTACGAAGGTATGCCGTAACACCTATAGGAAACGTTATTACTAGGTGCCTGGTACCTATGATACCGTACCCTTTGGATACCTTAACCTTTGATTATATATATATATATATTGTTAACGAAATATTTAATCGTTACGTATATTTGCTTCAATTAAGGTTTTATTTTCTCCTTTGTGTGCTTCGTGTGTATATTCCTAAGCTTCGCCCACTGTAAGATCGGCCACGTTACTCCTGCCACTACCTGAGCATATCTCTATCCCTGCGGCCTCAGTTGACCTCTGCAAACCCTGGATCTCAGACGTGTATTTTCTCACGTAGACGGAAAATAGTGGTGGCTACTTTCGATATTGCGTGTTCGACGTTTATGAAGTGTTATTCGGTAAAGTCGGAAGATGTAGTGGATACTGAAAGGCTGTCTACTCCCGTTTCCTTTGAAACTTTTAGGGATACATTGAATAGCGCGAGGGAACAAGATGTTCAAATACTCTATGGATATTCTGGTGAGAGTACTGCCGGATTTGGCAGCACAAACGATGTGATGGACTACGTTGTAGGGCTAAACTGTATAAAAACGTACATATACCGTGAGGTGAAAGAAACAACGCGTGCAGAAGAGAAGCAGCGGGTATGGATAATGTGTCTTGTTGATGAGTGGTGTGACAAGCGGTATTATGTCATGCTGCATCATACCGAGTATGCGTACCCTGCGTCGGAGAACGTAAACCTTGTCATCATGGACTCGTTAAAGTACTTTTACCACTACATTCATATATATCAAGACAAGGTTCGCAGTGAGATTGTGGCTAAAGGCCTATGTGAGTTTTTGATAGAATTTAGAGACGAGTATCGATTGTTAAACACAAAAGAAAAACACGGTAACATGTTACTCTCAAATAGTGCACCGGTTTGTAAATAAAATGTGTTTAGTTCGTGAAATTCCCCCTAAGCGAAAATGTCTTGTGCGTGTTCTGGGGAGTGAGAGCGATAAAACATTAAAACCGATATTGCTTCATGTATCGGAAAATTTCTCAAAACACCTACCCAGTATAATGGGATACAAGTATTCACGTCGGAACAGCGCCATAAACGTTTCATCAGCTTATGGTGTGACTCGCTCCTCCCTTCGAACCGATCCGGCCACCCGTGGCTGATAGTCATCTCAGAGCTTGAACCGACTGGACGTGCACTCCTCAAATACGATGAAACTTCCTTTGAGAAGCATTCTCAATGCCTCGTACGATGTGTCCGTGACGAAGTCATTGCGCGTGTTTAGGCGTGAAACCGGTACCATTAACGATGTAATTCAAACGATTTGTAGGCAAGCAAACAAACGTAATGTTATTTATTTAAGGGTTGAGGAGATGAATAGTCTTCGTGTTAGTTGAGAAGTTGGGTGAGGACCGTTATAAAATACCTGCAGGTGTAGGTACAAGAAGAGAACAGATTAGTGATAGTGATTGATATACGACTGATGTGGAAGAATGCATCTGATAATAACGTTCTTGTCCCTACGTGAAACCGATTCATCCTCGACAGAATGTTTGAAATCGTCGGATTCCGCAAGCTGAAGCCTATATTAGACGTTCGTGTTACGGATATGATTTATCGAATGCAGGAATGAACAAGGCGAGAAAGGTCTAGAGCTGGAAATATCTCGAACTTTGGTACAAAGGACTTGAGCGGTACAGGGCAGAGCTCGCCTACACTGTTCACCGTGAAGAGTTTTATCTCTATATAATGAGAAGCTGTCGTTACGACTTCGAAGATTATTTCAGTTGCCGCTATGCCTTGTGAAGAAGAGTTCACGATTGAAAAGCTCGGGACGGTAAGAAAAAAAACCTCGATTGGAAAGGAGTGTTTATAAACTTGTATTTAATAATGACGTGATGGCTAACGGTGCCCTCATTTTGCGTGTTTTTGAGTGTATTCTAGCTGTGTTTAAAGATAACTTACCAACCGAATGTAAAGTGGGCACAAAAATGGTATTGAACGATATGAAGGCCATTTACGTCTAGTATAGGCGCCCGCAGACCTTGAGCGGTGAAATAACGTTAAGCCGTATTTATAGCGTAGTGCAAAGCAATAATGATATGATTGTAGACTCGATTACGTGCGAGTTTAGTGTTTTGCGCAGTAGAACATAAAGTATTTTGATGTATATTTATTTTCAATATGTTTAATTATTTAATATAATTGTGTGTATATATATGTATATATATTTTTTTTTTTCCTGTACTAATATGTTGATTATACTCCATCGTTTTGTATATTATTATTTTCAATATATTTAATTATTTAGTATTACTGTGTGTGTGTATATATATATATATATATATATATATATATATATATATATATATATATATATATATATATTCCTCGTTCGTATTTCTTATATTATTAATTTTTATTGCGTATATTCCATCGTTTGATTGTATATTTATTTTCTATATATTTCGTGAAATTGATTTCAATAATTCGTCTAAATAAACAGAATGATTTGATGGTGTTTTATTTAATTCTTTTGGTTGTAAACGATATTATTTAATTATACCAAATGGCTGCCTTCTAAAACGGCTGACGGATTTCTAAGCCAACCGTCAAAAATATCTGAATAGCGCAATCTGGCAGCTGAAAAGCTAATATATACACCTGCCTTCCAGGTCTTCTACGTCAACTGGCGGGTTAAGCCAACTATCGAGAATATATGCTTTAATTAATTAAATAGCGCAATCTGGCAATTCAACCCTAATAATGTACACCTGAACAAGCCATTTACGCCTTCTAAGAAGCCTTCTAAGCCAACTGGCTGATTAGGACCTTATAAGACAGCGGGCGCTCGGATGAACTCTCAATATGTGCTTGGCAGGAGCCAGGCAAACACTTCTCTCTCCTCCTCCTTTCACTCCTAAGTTAGGTATACCCCTTTGGGGGGTGAGGCAGTCCCACCTTCTCCCCCAAAGACCCTCTCTTAGGTTAGGTATACCCCTTTGGGGGGTGAGGCCGTCCCACCTTCTCCCCTAAAGAGGTCAGGTGGACTCCCCAGCAGCTTGGGGGATAACCCCTCTCCTTGTTACATAACCTCTTGCAACATCCCCCTTTGCAAAATTGAACAACATTTGCAATTGCATTACACTCTAACATTTTGCGGTCATACTACTGATGCTATAGAAGCGTTAAAGGTTAATTCAAAGTACTTCTATAATTTTGCAAAAAGGAAGTTGAAAAATCACACGACTATCGGACCTTTGAAAAACGAAGACAATGTTTTATCTGATGATCTGACAGAAGTATCTGAAATATTAAGAGCTCAGTACGAATCATTTTTAAGTATCCCAAAAACTGACAAACTGAGATGCGATAGAAACGCATTCTTTGAAGAAGAACTACAAGGGGAAAGTATAACGGACTTCGACTTTACGACAGATGATATTAAAGAAGCTATAGGGAAACTAAAAGCACACTCAGCGACAGGGCCGGACAAATGGAATGTCACACTAGTAATCAAAAACTGCAAGAATGCAATCGCTGAGTCCTATATTGGATATGGAGACGATCACAAGACACGGGAGAAATACCAGGCATCCTGAAGAGCGCGAACATAGTCCCAATATATAAAGGAGGAGATCGATCCGAGGCCAAGAACTATAGGCCAGTGTCGTTTACATCTCATTTCACTAAAACATTTGAAAAAATAGTTAGACAGAAAATCTATGACTTTTTGGAAACTCGGAAAAAATTAAATGATAACCACCATGGATTCCGGTCAGGCAGATCATGCCGATCACAACTAATGGAACACTACAACAACATTATTGATGCACTTGAAAGGAATGAAAACTATGATGTAATATACACAGACTTTGCTAAAGCGTTCGATAAGTGTGACATAAAGACATAAACTGAAATACATGGAAATAAGAGAAAAAGTAGGGAAATGGATATATAACTTCCTTAGTGAGCGGCGGCAAGTCGTTACAGTGCAAGGAATATCTTCATCAGAATCAGACAGAGCTGGACAATAAATACATTGAACGTATTTAAATACTAAATACTAAATACATGGGAGAAATGTATTTAAATACTAAATACTAAATACATTTTACGAATGTATTTAGATACTAAATACAAAATACATCAATTGTATTTAAATACATTTGTAAATACATTTTAAATACATACAAATTTTAACATATGCATTCACTAATTCATGTTTTGATAAATTTCTACTTTAGGGGACACGGTGAATTTCGAAATAAATACACCACTCGATAGATCAGACGATTTTAAAAGCTTTTTCATCAATGAATTTTCCATCGCATTTGGATTGATTGCAACGAGTTAGTTACACAGGCCCACTTAAGGCAGAGCCGTTTTGTACGATTATTCGGTCAATTTCAAGATATTTTTTGATGTCTAAAAAAACACTTACCTTCAGATGAGTGTACAGATTCGTTGTAGCATTGCTTGCAGCAGAGACTTCGTGTTTACACAGCAAGCAGGTGCACTTTACCTTATTATCGTCTTTAGATTTAATTTTAAAGTATTTTCCATCAAACAGAGGGTGCACTAAATTGTTATCTGCAGATATATCACTGTTTGATTCACCCGATTTGCTTGTTGAAGCCATGACACGCACACGATAAAGAAATCAACCGCTTTCGACTAAGAGTGGCACACAACTGATTGAACTGACACGTTGAAACATGAACCATGCTGTACTACACTGTCGACGCGTCGTACTGTGCTAGTACAGAACGTGTATTAAACCAGTAAAAGTATTTACATTTTTATATTTTGAGTATTTAAATACATTGTATTTAAATACTCATTAAAGTATTTAAATACTATATTTAAATACAGGAAAAACTGTATTTATAAATACAGTTCTAAATACACAAATGTATTTAAATACGTATTTAAATACAAATGTATTTAAATACTGCCCAGCTCTGGAATCAGAGGTCCTCAGCTCAGTACCACAAGGGACAGTATTAGCTCCACTACTCTTCATGATCATGCTAACTGACATACTGTAGATGAGAACGTTACCAGAGACGGCACAGTAATATCCTCTGCCGATGACACAAAGATCACTAGAAAAATAAGAAACCCAGAGGATATAGGATCTCTACAAACAGACATGAACAGAATCTACAAGTGGATGGAAGATAACAATATGAAGTTTAACACTGAGACATTTCAATTGTTGCGGTACGGAAAAATGGAGGACCTAAAATCCATGGAATGCTATACCACAAATGGACAGGAAATTCAGAGAAATTCTAAAGCAAAAGATTGAGGAGTTGTAATGACTGATGATGCGAAATTTGAAACACAAAATAAAATATTAGTAAACAGAGCAAAGAGAATAACTGGGCAGATACTGAGAACATTTAAACGAAGGGATAGGAATATAATGATTCCTCTACTGAAAACACTGAACATACCCAAATTTGAATACTGCTCCGTCCTAACATGCCAGATAAAAAAGAAGACATTAGACAACCAAAAGGGATACAGAGAAGCTTCACAGCCAAGATCAAGGGATGCAAAGGAAGAAACTAGTTGGAAAGGTTATGCGAATTAAACCTATATTCACTGCAAAGGAGAAGAGAGAGATACACCATTATTTACACTTGGAAAATAATGGAGAAACTAGCCCCTAATCTTACTTTGAACCCCGTAACTCCCCAAACAACAGTTACACGTGGAAAGTAGAAAAGGAAGACTGTGTCGTCTTCCTAAATTAAAGGCTAGACAGGGAACATCCTTAACCCTGAAAGAAAATAGTTTTGTTGTGAGAGGACCAAAACTGTTTAATCAGCTGCCCAAAGACCAAAGAAACACGAGTGGTGTTGCAGTGGACATCTTCAAATGAAGATTAGACGCCTGGCTCAGAACAATCCCTGATGAGCTGGACGTACCTGGCTATGTAAGGTGGAGCGTACAAGAAACCAACGCTTTACTTCACCAAGCCAACTCGAGAGGAGGGGCGACAAGCTTGACCTTCGTGAAATGAGGAATCATCGCGCGGAACATTTGAAAGGTTGAAAAGTGCATATATATATTATATATATATATATATATATATATATATATGGTAACTAGCTAACTAATTTTAGGTAATACAGATAAGAATGTGTGATGCAAAAGCATTGAAGAATTAATCAAACTGATAAAATTCGTATATTGTACTATATCTATATATCTGTAAAGGTGCGGCCGCCTCATTTCTGGGGCTCGCCCCGGTTTGTTGCACAAAGCGACCAGAATTTGCAAAGAATGCAACTTTCATGTTTGACTAAATAATCATCGCTACGAAGTGACCGTGTCTTGAAAGATCTTCGTTGCATGAACAATAATTAATTATTGAAGATACGTATTGAATTACTTCAGTGGTATTGCTCATACAGGTTACACATGAAACACCGTGCGATAATTTTAGCCAGCAGTCTTTGTTCAACAATCATCATATATGGTCGGACGCGAGCAAATCACCATAATTCTTTTTTCTCTAAAAGATGTTCTAATTGAACTATACGATATGCGTGAGAGATAGAAGTAGAAGGTGAAAGTATATAAAAACAACTCGTTTCATCAGAATCTGAGAGCAGAATTAGTGTCACAATGGTGGAATGGAAAATTAACTTGTGCGTCTATTTGCTCGCAGCTCTGTTGTTTAATGTGTATGCAAAAGTCTTAGGCAGGTCTGAAAAATTCTTGCATTGATAAATTTTCTCAATTTCGAATTCGATTTGGAATGCTATCTTGGAGTTTTTGTAAGAAATCCACTGGAATGTTGTTCAATTCATCTAAAAGGACCTGCCATAGCTCTTCTCTCGATTTTGGCTGCTTTTCTTGCTTCTTTTTGTCTAAATAATTCCAAACAGCCTCAATAATATTTAAATCAGGGCTCTGGGGAGGCTACTCCATCAGTTGCAAGTCTCCACGTCCTTTTTTATTCTCCAAATAGGTTTTTACTACATTGGCAGTATGCTTAGGGTCATTGTCGTGCTGACAAATAAATTTTGTCCAGTTAATCTCCGACCTAATGGCACAGCATAGTAGTATAGTAGTATGATGGCATTTGGCCAGAGGAATTTCAGGTGCTTTCAAACTTGTCCCTGGAGGTGCCCCCTGAAGGCCTACGCCTCCGTTATGAGGGGGGTCCCCTCCTCCTTCGGAAAAAAAAAAATTCATCCTCGCCTTCCTTCACGAGAAAAAATACTCCTGTCCTGTGGGATTCTTTCACGGTCTTTCATGAGAAAAACAAAATCAAACAAAAACAAACAAACATAGACAAAAGCAGACAAAGACAGAGTTTGACACTCAATTTTTAACTTATACCCTTAAACATTAGAAATGAAAAACTTAAAATAAATATCTGAAAAAGGGTTTAATAGACATAACAAGAGTGTCTACCGACCTCAAAACATATTGTTATATTCTAATACCACATTACCTACGCAAATGTAATTCTATTTTCATATGTTAACAAATTGCGAACATCACAAGAAACAAAATCAGGTTAAACATATTTTAAATCAAAAACAATTTCTTTGTTTAATATCTGTATTATGAAAAATAAAATTAAAATTTATTATTTTAATTTAAATAAATTAATTTCTTTCTTTTTAAAGGGAAACTGACTTATTTTCATCCGATTTGAACCTCAAATACAAGATCTTTTTATACATTCATAACACATGCTTAATTATTTATTTACTTTTAAATATATAGTTTTCTGTTATTTACATTGCTATATACCATCACATTCATATGACATCTTCTGGTTTGTGAACTATTAATTTTACTGCACGTCAAATTTCGTTATAAACAGGGCCGGCCCTAGCTTTAGAGGGGCCCTGTGCAAGATGGTTGGGGGCCCCCATTCCATACACAACCTTCCCAGGGCCCCACATATGTTTCTGATTTTCTATGAGGATATCATCTTGATAAAAGCAAACACCCAATATTATATATATATATATATATATATATATATATATATATATATATATATATATATATACTGGGTGATCCAGATAAATGGGACCCATAAAAAAAGGGCAAATATTCTTAATATTTAATTCCTTTCATAAAAACTATATATCATTCGAAAGAGTAGAGTTACAAGTTTATTATGAAATATTTATTTTTTTAAAATGACTCCTTTCAAATGTGCTCCATTAGTTGCCAAACATTCCATTGTTCTCGCTTGTAAGTTCTGCATCACTTTTGCAAGAGTGTGCGGTGGTATGGCCTGTATCTCATTTGTGATGGCGGCCATCAATTCTTGCAAGGTCGTTGGGTTATTTCTGTAGACCCTACTCTTTAAATATCCCAAAGGGAGAAAAATCCGGAGACCTTGCGGGCCATTCAACGTCTCCAAATCTTGAGATTAACTCGCCTGGAAACGTTTGACGCAAAACTGCCATGCAGTTCCTCGTGGTATGGCAGGTAGCTCCGTCTTGTTGGAACCAGTGGTTTTCTAGACAAAGATCTCTTAATTTAGGAATAAGGAAATCGGTCAACATTTTTTCGTAGCGATCACCATTTACAGTGACCGTGTTTCCGGTGGAATCCTCGAAAAAGTACGGCCCTATGATCTGAGATGCAGTAAGACCACACCAAACAGTTACACGCTGACTATGCAACGGGACTTTGGTAATATTCAATGGATTTTCTGTTGCCCAGAAACGACAATTTTGTTTGTTTACAGTTCCATTCAAGTGAAAATGGGCTTCGTCTGACATAATCAAAGTTGCTAGAAAATTGGTGGTGTCATTTACCTTCTGTTGGATCCATTGACAGAATTGTCGTCTTCGTGCGAAATCTCCATCGTTTAGTTGTTGCACTGTTTGAATTTTATATGAAAGAGCATTAAATTTTGCTTGAATATACGGTGTGTTGTTCCATATCCAACTCCTAACAGCTGAGAAGCACGTCTGATGCTTATGTTAGGATTATCCTGTACAATTTCATGAGTTCTGTTAATGATCTCGTCTATCCTTGCTGTGCGCACTCTTCCGGTTGGTTTTCTTTTTCCAATGCTGCCAGTTAGGGAAAAATTTCTGACACACCGACGGATTACTTTCTTAGAAGGTGATTTTGACATCTGAAAATTTGTCTTGAAAGATCTTTGAGCTGAAACTACACTTCTTCCATGCTCATAATGTTGCTCAGTTATGAAACGCAGCTGTTCCACAGTCCATGCGTCATCTTGAAGGGTTAGTTTTAACTAACACTTTTATTTTGTTTTGTATCTTATCTTGTCTTGTATTGTCAAAACCTATACAATCCTGTTACAAACTTGTAACTATCCTCTTTCGAATGATGCGTATGATTTTATAAAAGGACTTATACTTTAAGAGTTACAGGGGTTTCTTTTGGGTCCCATTTCTCTGGACACCCTTTATATATACCGTGGCGCAAGGCTAATTGGCACTCTAGGCAAGCTCTTTATATGGGCGCCCCCTTATATATATATATATATATATATATATATATATATATATATATATATATATCTTTCACAAATAATAACAGGAAGGTAAATCTATCAGTGTTCCTCTTTTATTATTTAAAGAATTACAAATATTCAAAATTACATAGTACATTGTAAATTTGAAATGATTTTAATGTGGAAAAAATAATAAGCAATGGCGGAAAATAAAATTGACAATTGTAATATAGTTTGATAAAATGATAAATAAGAGAACAAGAAGAATAAGGAAAATTGTTGAAGCCAACTGCCACCATGATTAGAAAAAATTAACAAAAAACATCAATGTTTGTCAAACCATAAATACCAGTACTCTGAAGTGCTTATAATCTGTACCTCCTTGATTTTCTCGAGGCAAAATCTTCAATAACACTATCATAAGACAGCTGCCTGCTAATCTCTTGATTAATACTGATGATAGCGAGTCCACTGAGGCGATCTTATGCCATTGTGGATCTGAAATAGGTCTTTATGAGCTTTAGTTTTGGAAAGCTTCTTTCTGCTGATGCCACTGTCACTAGGAGAGTGCAAGCAATCCGAAGTGCTATCCAAAGATTGGGATAGATTTCTTTCAACTGCTTTTGATGAAGGTAACTTAGGAGTCTAGGTGCTGTCATGTTGTCTTTCAACTCTTTCGGCAAATTTGGAAGATTCCCAATTTCAGTGACCAGATCTCTCCCATCATTGATGGGAGAGATAATGACACATAATGACACATAATGACAAAAAGTAGCCTACAAATATAAATAAAATAATGCACGCTTATTTATACTGCTTATTTACATTCTCTTATGTGGTTTTGTCGTTTTTATAAATTTGGTGATGCTATAGCAACTAAAAATACGAAGAACAAATGAATTTTGGAGGACCCCTCTAATTGATGGGGGCCCTGTGCAGCCGCACAGGCCGCACATAGCTGGGGCCGGCCATGGTTATAAATCTGCGTGTGTTTAAAAAATTTAACAACATAATTTAACAACGTAATTTAAAAAATTTAATAACCTGATATTTGTATGTATGTACTGATATTTAGGTTATACATTTCGTGAATCAACACACGTGAATAAGCGAGATAATATAGCCACCCCCTCTCACTATTGTGTAATTATATTTATATATATAAATATATATATATATATAAGTACGAGGGTATTCTACCCAGCAATAATTACAGGGCTATTGCTAGCACCTCTTGCTTCTCGAAACTACTAGAGAAACTCTTGTTACTACACCGCTTAAATGATTACTTATGAACTAAATGAGTTTGGTTTAAAAAGGTCCCACTCAACTGTTCTGTGTATCTATATACTTAAGGAAGTTATATTTAAATACACTTACAGTAATTCAACTATTTATAGATGTTTTCTAGATATAAGTAAGGCATATGATAGAATGAATCACAATATTTTATTTACAAAATTAGAGGGCAGGGAAGTTCATATGTACATATTAAATTTATAATAACATAATATACAATGATGAAGTACAAGAATTTAAGTATTGGGGTCAAACCATCTCCTTGACTGAAGACTCAGATATAAGAAAATCTCGAAGCCTTTATGATAAAAGCTAATATGACTGTAAAGAGCTTCTGATTCTGTACAAGTGAAACTAAAGAAGCTCCCTTTATGCAGTAATATATACGAACAGCAATTCGCGGTAATAACGCACAAGGAAAAGTAATTTTTAATAAATAATCTTATTCAAAATTAAAAGGGGTGAAGCAAGCTAGACGCAGCAATTAATACAAGATTGTTCATTAATAATAATAATATTGGATCACACATTACCGTCAATTTTGAATTCATACCGTCACCCTTAATTCGGTATGCATCTTCTTCGCTATATATTGCTACAAAGAAAACGGACTAACGTATTTTAACGCTGAACTTTAAAAATCCTATTCAGAAGCTTACGTATAATACATAATATTGTACGCAACATATAGCATATATGTATATAGGGGTGGATATTTTGACTCACTAGTGTGCCTATAAAACATGTTATGTATTCTATAAAATACACTAGCGTTTTTAGTACCTTTAATATGATGTTTTTCATTCCTACACAATAATATGTTAATTTTCATATTACTGTCATAATTGTGCCAAAATAAATATAGATATATGTCCTTTTTAAATATGGTACACAATTACAAAGTGCTTTGAAAGTTTGTGCGCCATATTCAGCTTAATTATATATATATAATATATATATATATATATATATATATAATATATATGCAGGATTTCAATCTCAACTGTGGATCAAAATTTTGTCGAAGTGGACACTCATTCTGTGCATAATGACTCTTTAACTATGCTGACCCCACTTGTAGAAGAAACAAGAGAACTTTTTGTATCTAAACTCTAAGCCAAAGAGAAGTGCAACCACTTTCAGATCACTCCAGATATGTCAGGATTGTTTATCATAGACAATATGTTTCAAAAGTAACTGCATACTGGTACATGTTTCATTCATATGAATTTTATGTGCAGACGAAGCCGAAGGATAAATATTACCGTTGTACGATAGTACAGCTTTCAAACTCAACTTTGATGAATCGACAAAAAGACTCCATTCCTTAGGATTGTGTTTCTCAGCCATATATATATATATATATATATATATATATATATATATATATATATATATATATATGTGTGTGTGTTGTGTATATGCTGTATATAGTGTAGTGTCCCAAATTAAGGGAGAGGCATTAGATCTATTCAACACTGAACGAAAATAGCTTGGTTGTCAAGAATCCAAGACGTTTTAACTAGCTTCCAAACAATCTCAGAAAAGCTACAGCAGACAGAAAGTTAAAGTCCTCAAAAGAAGACTAGATGCTTGGCCCAGTACGGTAACAGATGAAACCGGTGTAACTGGATCTTACTTTCGTGAGATAATTTTCATACACACACACACACACACATATTATATATATATATATATATATATATGATGAATAAAACCACGAAGGAAAGGAAACACAAAATGGTGCTCAAGCGCTTTCGTCTAATGACATCCTCAGGATGTCATTAGACGAAAGCGCTTGAGCACCATTTTGTGTTTCCTTTCCTTCGTGGTTTTATTCATCATAAATATTTTTCACGTGTTACCTTCGTGAAATAATTTTCATATATATATATATATAAGCAATAAAGGAAAAATCCAAATTACTTCTATGCGAAAAGGGAAACAAAAACATGCGAAGCCATCGGGATCTTAAGGAAGAGAAATAATGAACTAAATGACTCTAAAAGAAATATCTAAAACAATGAGAGCCCAGTATGAATCAGTTTTCAGTACCCATAAAGCAACAAAGCGATACTCCGACATAGATGCAATCTTTGAAGAGAAATTGCAAGGAGTGTATAACAGGTTTTGATTTTACCCCAGAAGATGTAACGAGAGCTATAAGACAAATGAAATCGCATTCAGCTGCAAGTTTGAACAATTGGAACGCATTATTGATTAAAGTTTGTAAATATGAAATAGCTACACCTTGGTATTGTATATGGAGAACATCTTAAGACACTGGGGAAATATCGAGCATCTTGAAAAGAGCAAACATTGCCCTTGTATATATAAAGGATGGGGTAGATCTCATGCAAAGAACCAGTGTCATTGGCGACCGACCTCATCAAAGTAATTGAATGAATAGTTAGAGAGAAAATCTTCGCTTTCTTGGAGACACTGGAAAGATTCGCCGAAAATCAGCACGGATTCCGAACAGGTAGATCATGCCTATCACAATTAATAGAGCACTATATCAATATCCTAGATGCACTGGAAGGCAATGACAACTACGATGTCATATACATGGATTTTGCTAAAGCTTTCGACAAATGTGTTCATGGTATAATAGCACATAAAATGAAATATATGGGAATATCAGGCAAAGTGAGAAAATGGATCTACAGCTTCCTCAGAGACGTCTACGGGTCGTCAAAATTCAAGGTATGTCATCATCAAAATCGGAGTACGTAGCTCAGTACCACAAGGTACAGTACTAGGGTGGCCACTTAAAAAGGAGGACACTGCGTATGTGGCCGTACGTTAACATATGTTTTATATATATATATATATATATAATATATATATATATATATATATATATATATATATATATATATATATATATATATATATATATATATACATATATATATATATATTAAGAACTAGATGCTTGGCCCAGTACGGTAACAGATGAACCCGGTGTAACTGGATCTTACTTTCGTGAGATAATTTTCATACACACACACATATATATATATATATAATATATATATATATATATATATATATATATATATATATATATATATTATATAAGCAATAAAGGAAAAATCCAAATTACTTCTATGCGAAAAGGGAAACAAAAACATGCGAAGCCATCGGGATCTTAAGGAAGAGAAATAATGAACTAAATGACGATCTAAAAGAAATATCTAAAACAATGAGAGCGCAGTATGAATCAGTTTTCAGTACCCATAAAGCAACAAAGCGATACTCCGACATAGATGCAATCTTTGAAGAGAAATTGCAAGGAGTGTATAACAGGTTTTGATTTTACCCCAGAAGATGTAACGAGAGCTATAAGACAAATGAAATCGCATTCAGCTGCAAGTTTGAACAATTGGAACGCATTATTGATTAAAATTTGTAAATATGAAATAGCTACACCTTGGTATTGTATATGGAGAACATCTTAAGACACTGGGGAAATATCGAGCATCTTGAAAAGAGCAAACATTGCCCGTGTGTATATATATATTGCCCGTGTGTATATATATATATGTTAACGTACGGCCACATACGCAGTGTCCTCCTTTTTGGAAATTTGGAAATGGCCACCCTAAGGACAGAGTGCTTAAAAGGCGGACTGTCTGCCTAAAGCCGGACGTCTGGCCACCCTATACAGTACTGGGACCCACTCCTGTTCATTATCATGCTAAAGATATAGACAGTGAAGTAAACACCAGCAGTATAGTAACATCCTTTGCAAACAATACAAAGATGACCAGAAAAATCAAGCGATGCAAATGAAGTGGAGGGCTTGCAGGGGGATACGAATAAAATATACAGATGGTCAGAAGACAAAAACATGACATTTAACATCGAGAAATTTCAGCTCTTGAGATATGGTAGAAATGAGGAACTTAAACAGACTGCATATTATACCCCAGATAGACGTGGAAAATCAGAGAAGCATGAAAGCATACGAACTGTAATAATGACCGAAGATGTGAAATTCGAAACACAAAATCAGATAACGAAAATACAGCAAGAAACCAACTCGCTCTTCAACCAAGTCAGGCCTAGGGGATGGAACACCAGCTTGACCTTCGTGTGAAGAGAGACCATCACACGGAATATCACCGAGGTTAATGAGGAGATACGTAAAGTATATATATATATATATATATATATAATATTTAGTAGAAATCCAATGACAAGGAGAAATGTAAATGCCATGAAAAGTCTTCTTTATTGCGCAACGTTTCGAGCAATACGCTCATCTTCAGGCTGTTTAATAACAATGTGAAATTAAAATCAATATTGAATGAAAAACAAACAGAAATTTCTATAACCTATTCGTAAAGACAAATTTTAAAAGACTGAGAAAAGAGGGTTAAGTTCTAAGTTATACAGATTTACATATCAAAATTAAGAAGTTATTTTTAAATACATGTAGTAAATGTGAAATTAATACACTGGAAAAATTACCAATAGTACACTGGAACAATGGAGCTATCTACCTTACACAGCAGTATCCGAGGCCGACTAATTTGAGCAGAGGAGACGGGAATGAAAGATGGCGAGGGAGATAGGGGAAGGAGGGATTATAAGGAATTGGGGAAGGAGGAGGGATCATAGCAGATTGAGAGGGACGGACGATGAGTCAACATTCAGACTAGGGGACAATGCTTTAATGAAAAGGGATTCTAAAATTCTTAGTGAGTTGGGACAAGTATTACAACCAAGAATTTTAAAATTGTCTAAAGTGACATCAATTTTGCATTTGATGCTATGTTCACGTATGCTGGAGGCTTCCTTAGTTTTTAAAATTTTACCTGTTCGGCCACTTATTCCCATATGCGAATAAAATCTAGCCCTGAGAGAGCGAACAGTGCTGCCGATGTAATTCCCAAGGAGACACCTAGGGCAGGTAAATAAATATACAACACCGCTACGCAACGAGTCAGGGGTTCGATCCTTCGCTGAGAAAAAGCTACCTAAAGACGTTTTATTAATAAATATGATGCGGAAATCAGTATGATAAAAAAATTTCCTTAACAATTTTGTAAATTTAAGCTTAAATTCCTTATTCAAGGGACCCATTTCAGGTACCAAGAAATATTTTATATCCTTCGGCACTGTAATACATGGAAGTTGAGGGCTATAAACATTATTTAAGAAGGATCTAATTAGTTTGTCTACATATTGAACAGGAAAACTATTATTAGTAAAGTATGATCTTAGATTATTAAATTCATCATTAAGTAAGGTAAAATTAGAGGTCAAATTATATCCTCTGAACAGGAGAGTTTTAATACAAGACATCTTATAGTTGAAATCAGTAAAACTAAAAAAATTCATGCCCAAACCAGTGAAAGTGGGTTTCCTATAAACTGATGTAGTAATAGAATCACCGTTTTTCGAAATTAAAAGATCTAAGAAGGGGAGGGAGCCATTTTGCTCAGTTTCCATTGTATACGTTATATTGGGGTGCAAAGAATTTAGGAAGTTAAAGAATTGTTGCGCTTGTACCGCATTATCAAAGACTGCTATCGAATCATCAACGAAGCGTCGATAGAAAATTGGCTTGAGATGAGTGGGAGATTGTCTAAAAATTACACTTTCTAAATGAGTCATAAAAAAGTCAGCTGCTAGCGGTCCGACTGGTGATCCCATCCCTACCCCATCAATTTGTTGGTAAACCTTATTGTTGAAAGTGAAATAGCATTGTTTGAAGACCAATTCTAAAAGTTCCTTCAAATGAGACAATGAAAAACCATGAAAATTATCAACTGAGCTAAAAACCCTATCTAAAATAATGGCAATAGTTTCAGATACAGGTACATTTGTGAAAAGTGACTTTACATCAAAACTGACAAAAAACTTTTTTGAATCGAAGTTTTTACCCAGGAGTTCTTTTTGGAATTCAAACGAGTTATTTATAGTGTAAACATTTTTCGCAAAGGGGGACAGGAGACGAACAACAAATTTTGCCAATTGAAAGGTGGGTAAGTTATACGAAGCTAAAATAGGACGGAGAGGTGTTCCAGCTTTATGGATTTTAGGCAGACAGTATAATTGAGCAAGATTAGCACCAGATGCGAACAACTGAGAGTAAGTATCATTTTTTATTATCTTTAAGGACTTTAGTCGTGACAGAAATCTATTAACCTGGTCTTCTAACCTTACAATGACTTTATTTACAGGTTCTAGAATTTGTTTGAATTTAGTAAGATCACTTAGGATTTCATTAGTTTTGTTTATGTAGTCCGATTTATTCAAAATAACCACTCCGTTACCCTTGTCTGGTCTAGTCACAACAATCTCCTGGTTCTTTGCCAAATTCTTAATACACTGCAAATCACTCTTCCTAAATATGAAAGATTGAAATTTAAGATTTCTAAGTTTAAGAAAAAATTCTTGAGTTAAATTTGAGAACTGACATTTGAGATTGTTGAAATCCCCCACATGGGGAACATTTTTCAAGCCATTGAAAATTTTTCAAAGTAAAGAAAAAACGAGGGCTTATATATTTGAAACAACGGAAGCTTAAATTGCAAACCAAGTGACAGTAAAAACTTTTCCCGAGGGGAGAGTGTGTAACTAGAAAGATTCGAAATTACCTTCTCTGAATTGAAAAAATTTGGTGAATTCATTCCCAAAGCCTTTAACTTACGTTCATGTGTTTCCAAGATGGTAGAGTGAAATTTTTCTAGTTCACGTTGTACAAGAGAAATTATTAATAAATAGTCCAACAACGACAAGGTATTTTTAAGAGTAGTTATATAATGCCCAAGAGACTTGTTATGCGAATCTGATATTTTGATTTTATAATTAATTTCATTATTTAATAAATATTCCAGGGACGATTGATAAAATTCAGAGTCATATAGATTATCACGGTAGAGTTTGAAGTAAACAAATTTCGGGAAAATCCTGCAAGTCCGACACATTTCAAGAAAATAACAGTCCAGTTTTGACTTGAGAAACTTTCGTGAAGTCTTCCAAACATGGCGATAAGCCCTGAGGCCATCTTGTCCATACCTTGAATATATATAATTATGCGGGTTGCTTCTACAGAGCTTCAATTTAATATTTAGTAGAAATCCAATGACAAGGAGAAATGTAAATGCCATGAAAAGTCTTCTTTATTGCGCAACGTTTCGAGCAATACGCTCATCTTCAGGCTGTTTAATAACAATGTGAAATTAAAATCAATATTGAATGAAAAACAAACAGAAATTTCTATAACCTATTCGTAAAGACAAATTTTAAAAGACTGAGAAAAGAGGGTTAAGTTCTAAGTTATACAGATTTACATATCAAAATTAAGAAGTTATTTTTAAATACATGTAGTAAATGTGAAATTAATACACTGGAAAAATTACCAATAGTACACTGGAACAATGGAGCTATCTACCTTACACAGCAGTATCCGAGGCCGACTAATTTGAGCAGAGGAGACGGGAATGAAAGATGGCGAGGGAGATAGGGGAAGGAGGGATTATAAGGAATTGGGGAAGGAGGAGGGATCATAGCAGATTGAGAGGGACGGACGATGAGTCAACATTCAGACTAGGGGACAATGCTTTAATGAAAAGGGATTCTAAAATTCTTAGTGAGTTGGGACAAGTATTACAACCAAGAATTTTAAAATTGTCTAAAGTGACATCAATTTTGCATTTGATGCTATGTTCACGTATGCTGGAGGCTTCCTTAGTTTTTAAAATTTTACCTGTTCGGCCACTTATTCCCATATGCGAATAAAATCTAGCCAGTGCTCCTCTGCTCAAATTAGTCGGCCTCGGATACTGCTGTGTAAGGTAGATAGCTCCATTGTTCCAGTGTACTATTGGTAATTTTTCCAGTGTATTAATTTCACATTTACTACATGTATTTAAAAATAACTTCTTAATTTTGATATGTAAATCTGTATAACTTAGAACTTAACCCTCTTTTCTCAGTCTTTTAAAATTTGTCTTTACGAATAGGTTATAGAAATTTCTGTTTGTTTTTCATTCAATATTGATTTTAATTTCACATTGTTATTAAACAGCCTGAAGATGAGCGTATTGCTCGAAACGTTGCGCAATAAAGAAGACTTTTCATGGCATTTACATTTCTCCTTGTCATTGGATTTCTACTAAATATTAAATTGAAGCTCTGTAGAAGCAACCCGCATAATTATATATATTCAAGGTATGGACAAGATGGCCTCAGGGCTTATCGCCATGTTTGGAAGACTTCACGAAAGTTTCTCAAGTCAAAACTGGACTGTTATTTTCTTGAAATGTGTCGGACTTGCAGGATTTTCCCGAAATTTGTTACTTCAAACTCTACCGTGATAATCTATATGACTCTGAATTTTATCAATCGTCCCTGGAATATTTATTAAATAATGAAATTAATTATAAAATCAAAATATCAGATTCGCATAACAAGTCTCTTGGGCATTATATAACTACTCTTAAAAATACCTTGTCGTTGTTGGACTATTTATTAATAATTTCTCTTGTACAACGTGAACTAGAAAAATTTCACTCTACCATCTTGGAAACACATGAACGTAAGTTAAAGGCTTTGGGAATGAATTCACCAAATTTTTTCAATTCAGAGAAGGTAATTTCGAATCTTTCTAGTTACACACTCTCCCCTCGGGAAAAGTTTTTACTGTCACTTGGTTTGCAATTTAAGCTTCCGTTGTTTCAAATATATAAGCCCTCGTTTTTTCTTTACTTTGAAAAAATTTTCAATGGCTTGAAAAATGTTCCCCATGTGGGGGATTTCAACAATCTCAAATGTCAGTTCTCAAATTTAACTCAAGAATTTTTTCTTAAACTTAGAAATCTTAAATTTCAATCTTTCATATTTAGGAAGAGTGATTTGCAGTGTATTAAGAATTTGGCAAAGAACCAGGAGATTGTTGTGACTAGACCAGACAAGGGTAACGGAGTGGTTATTTTGAATAAATCGGACTACATAAACAAAACTAATGAAATCCTAAGTGATCTTACTAAATTCAAACAAATTCTAGAACCTGTAAATAAAGTCATTGTAAGGTTAGAAGACCAGGTTAATAGATTTCTGTCACGACTAAAGTCCTTAAAGATAATAAAAAATGATACTTACTCTCAGTTGTTCGCATCTGGTGCTAATCTTGCTCAATTATACTGTCTGCCTAAAATCCATAAAGCTGGAACACCTCTCCGTCCTATTTTAGCTTCGTATAACTTACCCACCTTTCAATTGGCAAAATTTGTTGTTCGTCTCCTGTCCCCCTTTGCGAAAAATGTTTACACTATAAATAACTCGTTTGAATTCCAAAAAGAACTCCTGGGTAAAAACTTCGATTCAAAAAAGTTTTTTGTCAGTTTTGATGTAAAGTCACTTTTCACAAATGTACCTGTATCTGAAACTATTGCCATTATTTTAGATAGGGTTTTTAGCTCAGTTGATAATTTTCATGGTTTTTCATTGTCTCATTTGAAGGAACTTTTAGAATTGGTCTTCAAACAATGCTATTTCACTTTCAACAATAAGGTTTACCAACAAATTGATGGGGTAGGGATGGGATCACCAGTCGGACCGCTAGCAGCTGACTTTTTTATGACTCATTTAGAAAGTGTAATTTTTAGACAATCTCCCACTCATCTCAAGCCAATTTTCTATCGACGCTTCGTTGATGATTCGATAGCAGTCTTTGATAATGCGGTACAAGCGCAACAATTCTTTAACTTCCTAAATTCTTTGCACCCCAATATAACGTATACAATGGAAACTGAGCAAAATGGCTCCCTCCCCTTCTTAGATCTTTTAATTTCGAAAAACGGTGATTCTATTACTACATCAGTTTATAGGAAACCCACTTTCACTGGTTTGGGCATGAATTTTTTTAGTTTTACTGATTTCAACTATAAGATGTCTTGTATTAAAACTCTCCTGTTCAGAGGATATAATTTGACCTCTAATTTTACCTTACTTAATGATGAATTTAATAATCTAAGATCATACTTTACTAATAATAGTTTTCCTGTTCAATATGTAGACAAACTAATTAGATCCTTCTTAAATAATGTTTATAGCCCTCAACTTCCATGTATTACAGTGCCGAAGGATATAAAATATTTCTTGGTACCTGAAATGGGTCCCTTGAATAAGGAATTTAAGCTTAAATTTACAAAATTGTTAAGGAAATTTTTTTATCATACTGATTTCCGCATCATATTTATTAATAAAACGTCTTTAGGTAGCTTTTTCTCAGCGAAGGATCGAACCCCTGACTCGTTGCGTAGCGGTGTTGTATATTTATTTACCTGCCCTAGGTGTCTCCTTGGGAATTACATCGGCAGCACTGTTCGCTCTCTCAGGGCTAGATTTTATTCGCATATGGGAATAAGTGGCCGAACAGGTAAAATTTTAAAAACTAAGGAAGCCTCCAGCATACGTGAACATAGCATCAAATGCAAAATTGATGTCACTTTAGACAATTTTAAAATTCTTGGTTGTAATACTTGTCCCAACTCACTAAGAATTTTAGAATCCCTTTTCATTAAAGCATTGTCCCCTAGTCTGAATGTTGACTCATCGTCCGTCCCTCTCAATCTGCTATGATCCCTCCTCCTTCCCCAATTCCTTATAATCCCTCCTTCCCCTATCTCCCTCGCCATCTTTCATTCCCGTCTCCTCTGCTCAAATTAGTCGGCCTCGGATACTGCTGTGTAAGGTAGATAGCTCCATTGTTCCAGTGTACTATTGGTAATTTTTCCAGTGTATTAATTTCACATTTACTACATGTATTTAAAAATAACTTCTTAATTTTGATATGTAAATCTGTATAACTTAGAACTTAACCCTCTTTTCTCAGTCTTTTAAAATTTGTCTTTACGAATAGGTTATAGAAATTTCTGTTTGTTTTTCATTCAATATTGATTTTAATTTCACATTGTTATTAAACAGCCTGAAGATGAGCGTATTGCTCGAAACGTTGCGCAATAAAGAAGACTTTTCATGGCATTTACATTTCTCCTTGTCATTGGATTTCTACTAAATATTAAATTGAAGCTCTGTAGAAGCAACCCGCATAATTATATATATATATATATATATATATATATACATTCAACTGCAAAGAACACGCAGTATAAATAACGTAAAGAACGACGCTTCATTTTTTCATTTGTTGTTTTCTCTTTCTCGTCTTGCGCGGAATATCTCCTATACAAGCGTCGTTCTTTACGATATATATATATATATATATATAGTTTATCTGAGTTCGAACGATGATTCAGGGTCGACCTACAGACGATCTCTGTGCATCGGCCCGCATCATTTATATACACACACATATATACATACACCAAAGAAAGAAAGAACTTAGCAAAGCAAAGAAAATAGTAATAGTAATACTTTATGAATGAAATTTACTATACTCAATCTTCACAAATCGGCAGAGACAGATTTTCAGAGGAGGCATGGGAGGCCGGACCTTCTCTAGTTTTTATAATGCTAATATATGAATGATATTTTATCAACCTATTTTCGCGATTCTTTCTGTTTTTCCCTAAACACATCCACGCGTATAGCTATATGATATGACAATAATTTTACAAAATAGCTGCTAATTATAAGCCATAAAAAAATTCAATAAAATTAAACATGTACGAAATACTTCTCAAACTTTGAGTTTTAAACATTGTGCTTCAAGGCATCATGTAGCTTCCACAACACCCGTCCACACACACACACACACACACACACATTAGCCACACATTAGCTTTCTGAGTCTGGTTCGGGGGTCTGTGAACCTCGCCAAAGGTACACCTTTCTTATTGTACAAATGACATATTTATACTGAATACACTCTGTTGCGGTTAGCATTAGAACAAGTAAAGTTAAACCAAGGTTTTTTAACATTAGCAGGAGGGATAAAATATGGGATGTACACCTCCATGCCCGAGAGAATCAAATCTCTGATGCGCTCAGCACACCCAGAAGGGCCCCGGCCACGAATGCAGTAAGCATTCCATAGGAAATCACAGAAGTACTGCCTAAGGGCGCCCCAATAGTGGTGCTGAAGGGACCAAAGGCGCCTCCTCTTGGAGGATCCAAAAGCCGTATTGGAGCGATAGGAGAGGAAACAGCTATAAGATTGTGATCGGAGGTCCCCAACGAAAAGAAAAGTTTCACAGAGTAAGAAAGAGGATGAGAGGTAATAAATAAATCCAGAATGTTGGGCCTATCTCTAATGCAACCGGGGATATGAGTAGGGTAATCTGCTCCAGGTCATTTAGGATAGAAAAGTTGTAAGCTAGTTCAAGGGTTGACAATGAAATGGGAGGAGAGCCAAAACTGGTGGCGAACATATATATATATATATATATATATATATATATATATATACACACGAGATTTACATCACAAGATAAAATAGCAGTAAACAGAGCAAAAAGAATAACTGCAGTTACTGAGAACCTCTAAACGGGGGATAGGAACGTAACGACTACTCTACTGAAAGAGCCGATCATAACCATGTTCGGATACTGTTCGATCCTAACATGTCCATATAAAAAAAGAGATGACAATAGATAGATGGGTTCAGAGAAGCTTCACAGCCAAGATCAAAGGATGCAAAGAAATAAATTACTGAGAAAGGAATTAGTCCTATATTCACTGGAAGGAAGAAGGGAGCGATACATCATTATTTACACTTGGAAATAATGGAAAAACTAGTCCCTGTTCTTACTCTGAACCCTATAACCCGACAAAAATCAGTGGAAAGTAGAAAAGGAAGAATGTGTCATCCCCCAAATTAAAGGTTAGTAAGGGAACATCCACAATTCTGAAGAAAAATAGTCTTGTTGCGAGAGGACAAAGACTGTTTAAACAGATGCCCAAGGAGCTATGGAACATGAGTGGTGCGGCGACAGACATCTTCAAAAGAAGATTAGATGTATGGCTCAGAACAAACCAAGATGAGCCGTGGATAACGTGTTATGTGAGATGGAGTGTATAAAACTAACTATCTACTTCATTGGGCCATCTCGGGAGGACGGCCGACAAACTTGGTATTCGTGAAATGTGGAATCAGCGCACAGAACGTTCAAAAGGTTGAAAAGGAAGGAATATTATATATATATATATATATATATATATATATATATATATACATAAAGAGAGAGAGAGAGAGATTAAACAATGTTTAGTGATCTGTCAGTAACTTTAGGTTGGAGAGGTGTGGAGGGCATGAGGATCCACCGCACATATGTGAGAAATAACCAGACAGTACGAATTCCTCCTTGTAGTTACTGGGAAAAGTTGCAAGCTGGTACAGGTATAAAGTTTCAGAGACAAGACATATAGGCAAATGGGAAGATCTTATTCTGCAAATGAAATGAAACTTATTGAAATTGAAAGAGAATTGATGACGATCCTGAAAAATATGTCTGACATGCTTCTAAAACAGTCTACCGTAGCCTTTATTTTATACCTGAAAGGCTACTTTGCCGGACCTTCATTGCACCGGGATAACAAACCTCTACTGTATAGTGAAGTATAGATGATAATTCTCTCATTTAAAATAATAATGACTCAGAATGTGTATATATATATATATATATATATATATATATATATATATATATATATATATATATGTAATCGTTTAAATGTGTTTTAATTAGTTCAAGCTTTTCAAGCCACCTTAGACCTACCGTTTAATGTGGAAACCGAACCACCAGCAACCCAGCGTCTTAACCACTACGTCAACCAGGGCACCCATGGTAGATAAATGGGTACGCTGGGCGACCTAGTGGTTAAGACGTAGGGGTGCTGGTGGTTCGGATTCCACATTAAACTGAAGGTCTAAGGTGGCTTGAAAAGCTTGAACTAATTAAAACACATTTAAACGATTATATTATATATATATATATATATATTATATATATATATATATATATATATATATATATAATATATTCTGAGTCATTATTATTTTAAATGAGGGAATTATCATCTATACTTCACTATACAGTAGAGGTTTGGTATCCCGGTGCAATGAAGGTCTGGCAAAGTAGCCTTTCAGGTATAAAATGAAGGCTACGGTAGACTGTTTTAGAAGTATGTCAGAGATATTTTTCAGGATCGTCATCAATTCTTACCAGGCGCCTGGTAGACCTAAAGCGGTCTGTCAGTTGGAAGCCCTCGGACGAGACCCCTCCATGCCTCACGATCTCCACACATCAAGTTCGCCCGTTGGAGACTGATTCCACACTTCTCGACAGCACTCTTGATGTTATCCATCCATCGGATCTTGGGTCTTCCAAATGGTCTTCTGTTTTGAGGGGCCCATTCCAGCATTCTTCTTACTGTCCTTTCCATCGGCACTCGTTGGACATGCCCGTACCATCTCAGTTGGTTCCTCTCAATATTCTCATTAACCGAAGTTACACCCAATCGCCTTCTTATTTCAGTGTTCCTTATTTTATCCAATCTACTTACTCTTTCTATCAATCTCAGGACCCTCATTTCAGCTGCTTGCAGTTTTCCCCTCGTCCTTGTGTTTAGGGCACAAGTCTCGCTGCCGTATAGTAAGATTGGTTTCAATATTGTTGAGTATATATGCGTCTTTAACTTTTCAGGGATGTTTTGATCTTTCAATACCGGAAGGAAACATTTCTACTATATTTAGCAATTCTTTCATTTACTTCTGCATCCATATCCGCATCATTTTCTATCACACTACCAAGGTATTTAAATGGGTCCGTTTTTTTCATTTCCCTTCCACCAACAAAGATTCCATCCTCATTCGCTCCCCTCGTTACCACCATATATTCAGTTTCAGTCCATACTTCCTCAATCTCTCATCCCACCTCAGCATAATTCTCTCCAGGATTGTGCTGTGTTAGTTCCAACAGCTACATCATCAGCATATCCAAAAATTTCTATTTCCTCTTCAATTTCCTCAGTTGTGTGTTCCATAACCCTGTTGATGTAGGCAATAAATAAAATGGGTGACAGAACACTCCCTTGTTTAACTCCTGTACTTACATCAAACCACTCCTCCGATCCCACCGCTGTTCTCTGGGAGACCCTATATGTGCTCATTACGGCTCTCAGAAGCCTGGGTGGCACACTCCCACTCACATTCACCCACAGCTTCTCCCTGGGCACACTATCAAATGCCTTTTCCAAATCCAAAAAACATATGAAGCAGTCCAAAATGAATTCTCGGCTCTTCTCAAGATATTGTCTTATGGATGAAATTTGATCTATAGTACTCCGGCCTGCACGAAAGCCACATTGATACTCCAGTAACCCAGGTTCCAGTATGTTTCGTATTCTATGTATGTTCCAAAATCCTTTCATATATTTTTGCCACATGACACATCAAAGATATGCCACGGTAGTTTTGACATTCCTGCTCACTTCCCTTCTTTTTATATATAGGACATATAATTGCTCTGCCCCAATCTGCCGGTACAATTCCCTGCGACCACACCACCCGGAGAATGCTTAGCAGCCAGTCCACAGCAGGATCACCAGCTGCTTTTAGTGTTTCTGTGACAATTGCATCTGGTCCGGGAGCTTTAGTATTCTTCATCCTCTTTAGTGCTTGAATAACCTCCTCTCTAGTGATCTCTCTGTCCCCTCATGCTCCTCATGATTTACCCGCTCCTCCCGTCTCACCTCATCATATTGGTTCTCGTTATTCAAAAGATGTCTAAAGTATTCGTTCCAGCGTGCGGCCACCTCGCTTTTATCAGTGAGGACTTCACCACGTGCATTTTTAATCGCCAATGTTGTTTGCTTGCTTTCTCCATTTTTATACTTCTTAGCCATGTTATACAGTAACTTCTTCGAGCCTTGAAAATCCTCTTCTAAGTCTCTACCTATTTTCTCTCACACAGAGCGTTTCGCTCTTCTTTTAACCTCGTTGGTGTGGTTTCTCATTTGGACATATTCTTGCCTTGTTTGCTCATTTCTATCCTTAAGCCATCTCCTAAAAGTACGCATCTTATCTGCCACCGCCTCCTTTACCACCTGGGTGCACCATGCCGTCTTTTTCTTTTTTGACCCTCCAACTGCCCTTTCTGCAATCACATCTCGCTGTATTCCTTCCATCGTTTTCCTAAACTCAACCCAAACCTCCTCCACTGTTTCCGTAGCTACCCTTTGTCCGAAAGCCTCCTCAGTTCTAGTTCTAATCTCTTCTAGTTTTTCTGGTATATTGTCCGTGCACACTCTTCTCCTAGACTTTCTTATATTTTGTGGTACTGAAAGCAAAATTTTGGCTTTAACAAGTCTATGATCCGAGTCAAAAGACACAGATGGTACTACTCTTACATCTTTCACCAATGACTTTATGCACCACAAAGTTTATCTGAGACTTATCATAATTTCCTGTTCTACTATTCCATCCATACCACGTATAGAGATGTGATTCCTGGTGCTTAAAAAATGTGTTTATTATACTAAGAACATTTCTTGCACAAAAATTTACCAGCATTTCCCCTTCCAAATTTCTTTCTCCCACACCAAATGCCCCGATCACGTCTTCATTTCCTCTTCGATCTCCAACCATATGGCCATTTAGGTCTCCCATCAAAATTCTTGGTCCATAAGGCAACCCGTCTATCATTCTCTGAAGATCCTCATAAAAAGTGTTCTTTTCTTCCTGTGATCTTCCACTAACTCTGCGGTGCATATGCCTGGATTACAGATAGTCTCTCTCCGTTTAGGCTCAGGGTCACTCCCATCAATCTCTCACTCTTCATTATCACTTAAGCAACATGTTCAGAAAAATCGGGGGAACAATATAATTGCCACACCCGATCTGGTATCCTGTTCTCTGCCCTTGTATATGCACTTATAATTATTGTGCAGTACCTTGGTTTCTTCACCTCTCCATCTGGTTTCTGCGATTCCCATAATATGTAATTTATGTATATATTTCGATTCCATGAACTCGACTATTTCTTCGCATTTATCTCTAAGTGTTCCGACATTTATTGCAGAAATCCAAAAGAAAGTCCGTTTTCGTGCCAAAGTCTTAACTGTGGTCCGTCCTACTCGAGCAAAACAAAAACCACCAGAGGCTTGCTAAGCCTTTCCTGGGTTGTTCGAAGCTACTAATTAGTACCTTCCGGATGCCTATTGCCCCCGCAGGTTACAGAAATCTCCTTCCAGATTTCCAGGGAGACATTCCAGTCGGTTTAAGCTGCTACACTTCGACAAGGTTACATAGTTTCTTGTCCTGGTAGTGTAGTAATGTCTAAATTAAGAATATTAATTTTTGTTTAATAAAGATTATAATGTTTAATAATAAATGTAATTACGATAAATTATGTTTGTTTATTTTAATGTCTAATTAAGAATGTAAATAATGTTTGTTTATTGTATTTAAATTTAAATTATAGTAAAATTGGAATAGTTGGCACGCCTGAACATAGGCTCGAGAGAGTGGACTACCCAAAAATGCGCCAGTCATTCGGACCAGGGTTGCCGAAGTTGGTACGTTCGTACCAAATGTGGTACTTTTTGCCTCCTCTGGTACGTTTGGTACGACGGCCGAAAATTTTGGTACTATTTGAAGTTTTGCCGAAACAAACAAAAACCGCTATGTATGTATAAAAACTATCCTTTAGAAAACTATAATTTGGTTCTTTATTGAATGGAAAAGAAAAAAATTATTATTGATGGATTTTAATTTTCGTTTCGTCTCGTAGTAGAAAGAATGGTCGGTACAGGGTACATTCGAATTACAATATATTATAAACTACGATCTTGGTGCAGGAGCACTTTAGGATCAAAATGGCCAGAATTATCCTGGAAAATGCCTTCATTGTTCAAGTCGTCAAAATAAAAATCTTGTTTTGATTGCTGGATTTTAGTTTTATTTTATTGTCTCAACTTATCAAAATATATCGTCTTTTTATATATAAAAAAGTGTTTTTGTGAACGAAAGTTTTGGATAATGGCCGAAACGTGAGATTGACCGTTAAAAAATAAGGTTAGTTTAACATCTTTATATGTTTTAAATCATTTATTATCATTTTTCAATTATTTGGTACCTTTTTGCGAGATTTGGTACCTTTTGACTTAAGTTTTGGTACACTTGCCAAAAAAATTTCGGCAACCCTGATTCGGACAGCGTGGGCTGGGTAGGGCGTTTCCTGTGTGTGACAATGTAGTTTTAAAGTAGGAATATTCTTTCGTATTACTCTCCGACTTAAGTATTATAAATTCGTCCACTTCGCATTGCCTCGTTTAACTAAATCATTTTCGGCTGAATAAAGTATTAAAAAGTGTAATTAGAGTATACTTTAACCCCCCTTCCCCGCAACGGTTTCCGAATTCGACCACGCTACCAATATTTATAAAGCAACCGCGAAACGTAAATGGTAGAAGTAAAATGGAATAAAGAGTAGAAAGTAAAGTAAACAAGAAATTATAATAATGAATAAAAACTTGATTACTACAGTAGGGTCAGGCTCCAGGACCGTAGCAGCCAGTAATTATTGCTGGATAGAATACTCTCATACTTATATATATATATATATATATATATATATATATATATATGATGAATAAAACCACGAAGGAAAGGAAACACAAAATGGTGCTCAAGCGCTTTCGTCTAATGACATCCTCAGGAACACTGAAGTATATAAAAAGGTTAAGCCTATATATAGGTTACAGAAAGAAAAAAAGAAAAATAAATAACATACACACACACACACACACACATATATATATATATATATATACATACATATCTATATATACAAATACATACATACATACATACATACATATATATACAATAAACAGAGAAGTAAAAATAATAAAAAATTAAAAATTAAAACCTTAAAGGATTACCAATGAGGCGTACAGATTGTAAGGAAAAATATCGATTTTTAGCACAAGATCAAATGGATTATAAAAATACAAATTTATACTGGGACTCTGCCGGGTTTTAACACAATGCTGCCTATGGTCAGGTTTCGATATATATAAAAAAATAAAAAATAAAAAATAAAATGCAAATTAAAAGTTAATCGATTTTTAGCACAAGATCAAATGGATTATAAAAATACAAATTTATACTAGAACTCTGTCCGGGTTTTAACACATTTCTGCCTATGGTCAGGTTTCGATATATATAAAAAAATAAAATGCAAATTAAAAGTTAATAAAGTAGAAGACAAGTTTACCAAAGATTTAATGTTTTACACTTCTTATCTAAGTCTGCTTTAAAGGAATTCAACATAACAGGATCGAGTTGAAAAAGATCTTTGCTTATGTTGAAGTTATTTGAAAGTTGGATAATGGCAGACTCAAGAATATTTCTATTAACAATGTTGCTTGAATGGAATAAAACTGAAGCATTATTCCAATCAATACAGTGGGCTAACTCTGACAAATGGACAAAAAGGGCACTGGACAACTGTCCTGTTCTAACGGAATATTGATGCTGTTTTATACGTGTGTGCAAATCCTTTCCCGTCTGACCTATGTAAAAGGAATCACATTGTTTACAACCAATTTTATAGATAATGCCTGAATTATTGGTAGGGCTATTTTTTACTATGATATTTTTCACAATATTGTTATATGAAAATACTACATTAATATCCAAAAGTTTAAGTACATTAGCAATGCCTAAAAAGCCCGGGAAAAATGGAAGTACTAAAATATTTTTTGCTTCAGTTTTATTCCATTCAAGCAACATTGTTAATAGAAATATTCTTGAGTCTGCCATTATCCAACTTTCAAATAACTTCAACATAAGCAAAGGTCTTTTTCAACTCGATCCTGTTATGTTGAATTCCTTTAAAGCAGACTTAGATAAGAAGTGTAAAACATTAAATCTTTGGTAAACTTGTCTTCTACTTTATTAACTTTTAATTTGCATTTTATTTTTTTATATATATCGAAACCTGACCATAGGCAGAAATGTGTTAAAACCCGGACAGAGTTCTAGTATAAATTTGTATTTTTATAATTCATTTGATCTTGTGCTAAAAATCGATTAACTTTTAATTTGCATTTTATTTTTTATTTTTTTTTTTTTTATATATATCGAAACCTGACCATAGGCAGCATTGTGTTAAAACCCGGCAGAGTCCCAGTATAAATTTGTATTTTTATAATCCATTTGATCTTGTGCTAAAAATCGATATTTTTCCTTACAATCTGTACGCCTCATTGGTAATCCTTTAAGGTTTTAATTTTTAATTTTTTATTATTTTTACTTCTCTGTTTATTGTATATATATGTATGTATGTATGTATGTATGTATTTGTATATATAGATATGTATGTATATATATATATATATATGTGTGTGTGTGTGTGTATGTTATTTATTTTTCTTTTTTTCTTTCTGTAACCTATATATAGGCTTAACCTTTTTATATACTTCAGTGTTCCTGAGGATGTCATTAGACGAAAGCGCTTGAGCACCATTTTGTGTTTCCTTTCCTTCGTGGTTTTATTCATCATAAATATTTTCACGTGTTACCTTCGTGAAATAATTTTCATATATATATATATATATATATATATATATATATATATATATATATATATATATATATATATATATACAGGGTGGGCCGAAAGTCTGGATCCATAGGAAAATATTTATTTTAATACATAAATTACAACAAATGGTAAATACAGTACTTAAAATGAATATCAACTTTAACTCGTAAATGCGTATCCGTGATATTGTACAGTAGTTCGTACTCCAGTATAAATACTCAAATACTTTTTTTATTTCAGCCCAGAAATGGCTTCGAATCTAACAACAGAAGAGAAGACCGGGTAGAACTTGTGCTCATGTACGCAAGACAGGGCGCTACACACAGAGAAGTTGCTACCGAATTCAATAGAAATCATCCTGATAAGCATCCAGTAACACATGCGACTGTTGGCAAGTTGTTTAAACGTTTCAAAGAAACAGGAAGTGTACATGATCGACGGCGTTCTGGTCGTCCAAAACCTGCAACTGATGAAAATACCTCTGCAATGGTATGTGAAACTTTAACGAATAGTCCAGTAAAGTCATCAAGAAGATTATCAAATGAAACACGCATCTCGAGAACGTCAATTCGAAGAATTATTAAAAATCATAAATTCCATCCCTAAGTGTCTCGATGTCAGAGGCCGCCAATTTGAGCATTTGCTATAATTTGTTGTTTATACTAGAGTACGAACCACTGTACAGTATCACGGATACGCATGTACGAGTTAAAGTTGATATTCATTTTAAGTATTTACCATTTGTTGTAATTTATGTATTAAAATAAATATTTTCCTATAGATCCAGACTTTCGGCCCACCCTGTATATATATAAAATGATATATATATATATATTATATATATATACACATATATATATGAAAATTATTTCACGAAAGTAACACGTGAAAAATATTTATGATGAATAAAACCACGAAGGAAAGGAAACACAGAATGGTGCTCAAGCGCTTTCGTCTAATGACATCATCAGGAACACTGAAGTACATAAAGAGTTACAGCCTATATATAGGTTACAGAAAAAAAAAATATATATATATATACACAATAAACGGAGAAATAAAATTAAAATACAAAATTAAAGGATTGTGGGAGGAGCACACAAATTTGTAAGGAAAAACTATCGATTCACTGAGACTTAAAAATTAAAAAATGCAGAATGCTCTATATACAATTAAAATAAATAATATGTTAACTAAACAAAGATATTTTAATTTGGAAGGGAATAACTTTTATAGGGTAAGCAATGCTTACCTTGCGTCTTAGGAATACACGCCACTGCAATTAAGCATGTGTTATGAATGTATAAAGAGATCTTGTATTTCAGGTTCAAATCGGATGAAAATAAGTCAGTTTACCTTAAAAAAGAGATAAATTAATTTATTTAAATTAAAATAATAAATCTTCATTTTATTTTTCATAATACAGATATTAAACAAAAATTGTTTTTGATTTAAAATATGTTTAACCTGATTTTGTTTCTTGTGACGTTCGCAATTTATTAACGTATGAAGATGGAATTACATTTGAGTAGCTAATGTGGTATTAGAATATTATAATATCTTTTGAGGTCGGTAGACATTCTCGTTATGCCTATTAAACCCCTTCTTCAGGTATTTATTTTAATTTTTCATTTCTAATGTTTAAGGGTATAAGTTAAAAATTGAGTGTCAAACTCTCTTTGTTGGTGTTTTTTTGTTTGTCTCATGAAAGACCGTGAAAATCCCACAGAACAGGATGATTTTTTTTTCCTCGTGTAGGAAGGCGAGGATGAATATGGATTTTTTTTCCAAGGAGGAGGGTGCCCCGCAAAGGGACAAATGCCCTTCATTAGGGACGGTGAAACCACATAAATGGGGTGAGGAACTTAAGGAAGGGGGCCCCTCCTCATAACGGAGGCGTAGGCCTTCAGGGAGCCCCTCCAGGGGCAAGTTTCAAAGCACCCCAAATTCCTCTGGCCAAATGTCTTCATACTACTCAGCATGATGAATTAGAATCTGTCTATCTTTCTGTACTCAGTATTTCATCAAATTTGATAAGATCCCCAACACCATTTGCTGAAATGCAGCCCCAAACTTAGATAGATCCTCCACCATGCTTAGTTGTTGGCTGAAAACATTTCTTTGAATTATTCTCCGTTTCTTCTTCTCACATAGTGTCTTCCTTGTGCCAAAAATTTCAAATTTTGACTAGTCACTCCAGAGGACCCTTTCCACTGGTCAGCATTCCAATTCTTGTGCTTTTGAGCATATTTGAGCCACTTTGACAAGTTTCTTTTCCTGAGAAATGGCTTTTTGATTGCCACTCGACCATTAAGACCATTTCTGATGAGTGATCTCCTCACGGTGGATGAATGGACTTTTAATCCTGAGGTCTGGGTAAGTTCTGCCGAAAGTTCTACACTGGATTTTCGTCTATTTCTGAGAGATGTTAGCTTAAGGCAGGGGTCCCCAACCTTTTTGTGCCGAAGAGCACATTCAAGACTACCGGTAGTGCGGCGGGCACCATTTACTTTTTCAAGGCAAATTTATAGTTGGACTTAATAATGAACATAATACACAAAAAAAAACATTTAATTCCTATGTAAAATAATGAACATAATACACAAAAAAAACATTTAATTCCTATGTAAAATAATGAACATAATACAAGGATGGGCTAACTAAGAATCTTAGAAAAATTATCAAAACGATAACTTAATTTATTTATAAAGAAATAATTATTTTCAAATAAATGAGCATCTGTTTTTGTAATTAACTACTAAAATTTAATAAAATGTTAAGTATGTTACATATTTTAAATATTTAGTAACTAAATATTTAAAATATATAACATACTTAACATTTTATTAAAAATTTAAATAAAAACTTAGCAATCGTAGTCAGTCAGTGGCAGTGGTGGGCACCGTTAACCAAAAAGTTAACTTCGATAACGATAATCCGATAACACTGGCCAACAAAATGAAACTTTTTTTTCTCATCACAAACATGATCACACTTTCCTTAATGCAGTTTTCGCGCTGATTCCGAATCTGGTTTTATTTTGTTTCTAGCACGTATAGTTATATAGATACACTGGTTTTGATATTTTTAAGTTTTTGATATTGCTATAAGAAAATTTATGGATGTATAGATCACACTTAGGAATGCTAAACAACAAATACCTTATTCAATGTACTTATAAATAAAGAATATATACATTATTTTATTAAAAGCGCTGTGAGTGTGATTTCCTTTTGTAAATTTGGCCTGGATTGTCACGATACAGCATCTAACAATGGTCCGCCATCATGCTTTCATTCCAATATCCTTGGTAGCGCTTCTCCATCATCTGAATATCTTGATGGAAGCGCTCTCCTTGCTCGTCACTCACTGCACCAAGGTTTTCAGGAAAGAAATCTAAATGGGAATGCAGGAAGTGAATTTTTAACGACATTCGACACTCCATTTCTTTGAAGGCATCAAGGAGGTTCTTGACTCCATCCTTATACGCAGGTGACTTGTTGCTTCCAAGAAAGTTTTCACATATCCATTTGAACGCCAGCCAAGCCTTCAATTCCAGCGGACTTAGGACTTTTTCAAATTCAGTGTCATTCAAAACCTCCCTTATTTGTGGCCCAACAAAAATTCCTTCCTTCAATTTTGCTGCAGTAACCTTCGGAAATTTCCTTGAAAGGTATTGGAACCCTTCAGAATTGACTTTACCCATTGCTTTAACAAAATTCTTCATTAAACCAAGTTTAATGTGAAGAGGTGGCAGATAGATCTTTTGGGGATCCACTAAAGGGACAGACTGGACATTGCTTATCCCTGGGACATATGTATACCTAAGTGGCCAGTCACTTTTGGTGTAATGTTCTATAGTGGCGCGACTGTCCCACAGGCAAAGGAAACAACAAAATTTTGTGAATCCTGACTGCATACCCATAAGCATTCCTATAACTTTTAGATCTCCACAAACATTCCATTGATGACTGTCGTATTTGATTGCCTTAAGTAGTATATCCATATTGTCATATGTCTCTTTTAGATGGACGGAATGGGCAATGGGGATGGATGGCATTATATTACCATTATGCAAAAGAACTGCTTTCAGGCTTCTCTGCGACGAATCAATAAAGAGGCGCCACTTAGATGCCACATACGTCTGAGATATGGCTGTAAATAGTCCATTGATGTCATGGCAATAACAGAGAGGACCGTCTACTGAAAAGAATGCTGTTAATTCAAAATTCCGCTTTCGGTAGTAACTAATACGAACATTGTTCTCAAGTAAATTGTTCTCCTTTAGTCTTGAGGCGAGAAGCTCTGATTTCTCTTTAGACAGCGATAAGTCTCTAACAAGATCATTCAACTGTCCTTGGGTTAATTTTTTAGGCTCTAAATGTCTACCTTCAAAAGTGTACTCTGGTTCTGTAGATGGTCCGGAAACGCCAGTTGCACCTTCATCACTTTCCATGTCATCTATGATAGAATCTAGCCTATCACTTGGCGGAATTGGAATGGGCAATGTTTCATCATGTTTTACTGGTCTACGTGCTGAATCCAAGTTTGGATATACAATCTGGTGTTTGTTCTTGGCAGAAAACCCCATTAAGTTCACACTACAAAAATAACAGTCTTCATGATGATCTCTCGGCTCCCTCCATATCATGGGTATGGCAAATGGCATTGAAGCTTTCTTTTTGTTAAGCCAATCACGTAATCCATTTGAACAGCCAGAACAGATTTGATGTGGCGCCCATGGTTTATCTTGGTCACCTAGATGGCAACCAAAGTATAGCTTGTATATTTTCTTAATGTCGGTTGTAATACTTCGTCGCTGTGTTTTAGTTGTCAACTGGCCGCATACGAAACAGAACTTGTCGGGGTCATTCTTACATTGTCGAGGCATGTTGACTGACCTGAGCAAACTATAAATTCAAAAAAAATGTACACCAACTTGACACAACAAGTTCTTGGACTGGACTGATCTTTTGACACACAAAGCACGGCGTTGTTGCCTGAATCACAATGCTGCTAGACGTAAAAGCTCACACCTGAAATACATAAGATGTATAATTAAGATAATTGAAATAAATAAGATGAATAAACTAAAAAAACACAATAAAATAAACACAATCAAATGTTGAAATATTAGTATTTTGCCTATTTAAAATGGTTAAATCTGTGTAGTTATATATATGCCTTCATCTTGAAAACTACGTGCTAGAAAAAATCTGAATGCAGTTTTGGAATCAGCGTGAAAAATGCTATCCAGCCACCACAAATTTTACTCTGATGAAAAATCTTTGTTGACCAGTGTAATTTTACTACAAAGTTAACGGAAGTTAACGATAATCCGTTAACGATAACTTTCTTTACTAACATTTAAAAAAATCAAGGAGAAAAGCTTTAAAACCCATAGAAAATGTTTATGCAAAATCCAACAATAAATAGGTATTTAACTATTTTTATCAAGTTTTGCAACTTTTTTGCTTAACTTTTTTTTTTATTTTTAATAAAAAAATGTACTGATTACATGTTTTGAAACCCGTTACCCTTGTAACCATTAACTAAATTTTAATTTACCAGAGAATTATTATGGCGGGAACCGAAAGGTAAA
The DNA here is from genome assembly GCA_023014485.1 of Bathynomus jamesi. Lineage (NCBI taxonomy): Eukaryota > Metazoa > Arthropoda > Malacostraca > Isopoda > Cirolanidae > Bathynomus > Bathynomus jamesi. The sequence continues at coordinate 46,349 of JAJOZX010002525.1, read as the reverse complement.
ATTAAATTTTAGGCACATTTATTAAAGACTATGACACAGTTAACGTGTTAACGGACTAAATATCGAGTTATCGGAAGTTAACTGGTCCGATAACGATAAATGGAAATTAACTTCCGTTAATAGTCCGTTAAAAAAAGTTAACTTCGTTAATTAACTGTTATCGGATTAACGCTTTAGTGCCCAACACTGGTCAGTGGCGGGCACACGCAAAAGGTTCGGCGGGCATCATGGTGCTCGCGGGCACAGGGTTGGGGACCCCTGGCTTAAGGTGTCTCTCATCGTTTTTAGAAAGTTTCCTTGGTCTTCTACTGCGTTTTCGATCTTCAACTTTGCTTGTTTCGCACCGTTTCTTCAAAATTGCTTGAATACCACATCTTGATACCCGAGTTTGTCGCGATATTTCTGATTGAGATTGACTCCGCTCGTGCAATAATACCACCCGGTGTCGAGTTTCGATGGATATTTTAGCCATTGCTTAACCAATGTAAAGGTTTATGCCTTTTTCTGGAAAAACAGAGAAAATTAACAATTAAGAAATTTTATTAAAAAAAATTAAATTTCATTTAGTTAGGAGCATTAAACAAATACAAAAACATACAATAGGAGTTCTAATTACAAACTGTTACTGAATGAGCTTAGAATATCTTGTAAAATAGTACTTTGAACGGAATTTAACAAAGCTTCTATCTCCAGCAGCAGCACGTTTTGATGAAACGTCCGTTTCCTTCGTTAAACTGCCTAATAACCGAGATTATTGACAATAACTATACATTATAATAAAACGCTAACATGTTGAACATAATTTAAAAAAAAAAGAAGGAAACGCAATTGTACAAGGATGCCTAAGACTTTTGCACAGTAGAGTATATAACTATATATATAAATGTGTGTGTGTATCTATATTATATTGTTAATGGTATGATGTTAAGCTTAAGAGGACCATAGGATTTGAAATAGAAGCACAAAATAGCATACTGTTCGCGTGATCGCTATTTTCCCTTACGAGATGGAATTCATAGCCATAGTTCTCTACCTGAGTAAAAAAAATTATGATCGAAATAAAAACATGTATTGAAACTGTCAAAAAGAGATCCAATATCTTAATAAATCTAGGATTGGAATTTGAAAGTTACACTTAGTGATTAGGATAAAGAAAATAAAAAATAAAAAAAATTTAAATTATATTTATAATGAAAACTATATTACTAATTAAATGGGTATAACAAAAGGATGTATAATTAAACTACACGGAAATTAACTTAAATGAAATTGACTAAACATAAATGACTAAAAGAAAAGATAAATGACGATATATAAATATGTACAGGAAAGCTTATTGCTCAATTTAGTATATAAATCAGAAATAGAGGCTAGAAAACCCCAAAATGGAATCTGGTGGATGTTGAGATGCAGACAACAACCTCCAAGTTTATTTCTCTTGTCACTGAATTATTTACAAGAGAATGTTTTCTTTGCCGATGTGGTATCGGAGACTACCAGCATTCAGAAAGAACCTTATAATAAGAATAAGAATTATGAATGCAAATTATATTGAAAAAGACACATTTACATTACACAATTAAAGCAAACAAAAAAGAATCACAATAATACAAATATCAAAACATCACAAATTCTAAACAATAAAACAAAGAATAAAAGTTACAAAACAAGTCGAGCTGTACTCACCAGGAGTGAGGTTAAAAACAACTTGTCATACAAATAACATATCGCTTCTCCGGAAACGAACGTATGAACACACACTGATCGTTTAGGAAGGGTCAATGTGGGAGTAGAATTAGTTGCAAATTTATAGTCTTAACTTATTTTAGCTTTAATAGCTTTAATAAACTGGGCATTGAAAATGAACTGTTAAAGATTAATTCTGGCCAAGAAGAGCATCTTCTTGACAAAAACATATAATAATAAAAACTAGTTATCGTTACAGGAAACAATAAATTAGACCAACAGAAGCATGCCTACGTTAAAAGATTGAGTTGCCAACTGTTTTTTATTGCGAAAGAAAATAAATGTTTAATTTAAATAATCGCTTACATATATAATAGTAAAATAATAATAATAATAATAATAATAATGTTTAAGCGTATATTTAGAAAACGGAATCGATGTTTCGAATCTATCCGAACATGCATGACTAGACTGTTTTTGTACCGCAAATGTATTTTCATGGTTTTAATGTTGCATTACACGACTAGATGGATGTTTGAATTAGTGCTAGCATTTTTTTACATTTATCTTACAGATGTATAGCTTAGAAATAACATCTTATCTGGTTGAACTATATGACAGTGAAGGAAGACATATAAGTATTTGGACTTATGAAATATAAATTACAAGTAAGCGCGTTATCACCCTGGTCTTTTTAAAATGTCTCAAATATATATATATATATATATATATATAAACTGCAAACACGCAGTATAATTAACGTAAAGAACGACGCTTGTATAGGAGAATATTCCGCGCAAGATGAGAGAGAGAGAACGAAACAAATGAAAAAATGAGGTAACCACCCGGGAATCGAACCGGGGATCTTCCGATTGCCGGTCAGATATGATAACCATTACACCATGGGCCTCACTCAATCAAATGCCGTAATTCCTCTACATACGCGCAGAAACCAATGCCCCAAGGGGGCACCTCCCGCATGCCGTACATTATATACATTTAAACTGAGAAACACGCAGTATAATTAACGTAACCTCATTTTTTCATTTGTTTCGTTCTCTCTCTCTCATCTTGCGCGGAATATTCTCCTATACAAGCGTCGTTCTTTACGTTAATTATATATATATATATATTAAACTGTCCTAAGTTAATGTTAAAAAAATATTTATTCGTTCAAAGTCGCATAGGTTTTCATTTTGTGACAGTTGATGAACCATGCATCATGTACAAATTTTATCCAATTTGGTGCATATTTAGTGACTGCTCACAGCATTTAAAAATATGAAATTTTGGGAGAAATCACAATTTCTTACCTTTGATACCAATTTGCGTCATAAATTTACACTGCTTGATTTTATAAAAAACTTGCTTTTGTAGGGGTTAAAATTTTTCTACGATGGAACTCAACAACTTGAAAAAGAAACTGGCGTTGCTCTTCACTGGTTGTAATGGTTTCATTAAAATCAGTGGCAAATTTTACCATTGTTTCAGCGCAAACATACACAAACAGTATGTCTGCGCCACAGCCACAAACATACATAAACAGTATACAAGACTGGCTCACACACAATAGACTCAAAGTAGTGCCCACAAAATCAACCATCACCTTGCTAACAAGCAACACAAAAGAACATCGGATAACTCCACAGATTACACTAAACAACACCAACATTCCACACACTCACAGGACCAAACTACTTGGGGTCGCATACAACACATCATTATCTTTTGCAAACCACATTCAGGACATTAAAAACAAATGTACGTCAAGACTTAAAACGCTTAAGGTACTAACAGGCACAAACTTTGGACACCAGCAGGAAACAACATCACTCATATACAAACAATATATTCGCTCAGTTATGGACTATGCTAGCCCATGCTGGGCACCCATTATCTCAAACACACACATAAACACCTTACAGACAATACAAAACAATGCACTTCGTATCATTACAGGATGCATTCAAACAACACCAATAGAACACCTGCACACAGAAACAAAAATACTGAAAGTTAGGGAACATTTAGACATGAGGGGAACACAATTCATGGCAGCAGCGACAACTAACCCACAACACCCTTGCCACTACATGTACAATCATGCACCGACACCTCGCACCATTAAGTTAACACCAGAGAGACATTATAACCAAATACTCCATTCCATACCACGCCCCACAGACATCACACAGTACAGAAAACACATACACACACACCTAACTCACAAAGCACTGACACGACTCGGTCCGAATGCGGTCCTAGGTGCGAAGCCGCCACCATTAATAGGTCAGATCGGATCGAGTTAACTTAGCACGATTCCGATGTAGACATCACCCCAACTTACAGACATATAAACACAGACTAGACAACTCCACAGACGACACCTGCCACCTGTGCCAGGACGCACCACAAACAATTGAACACATTATGACAGACTGTACCGCTCTAGCACAACATAGAACACAACACAATATCACTAATGCGCTGAACCTCTGGTCCACTCCGGAGAGGACGATCGGTTACCTGCGTGCTGCCGACTTGCTCGATCAGGGTGGACTGATCGGCTAACCTACAACAACAACCACTTTCAGCTGGGAAACTAAATCCTTTCCATGAATATATGCTGGGTGTTCAAACCATGCAGCTGGATCTACTGTCAGAAATGATGATTCATTAATTTTCATAGCCTTGAAAAAATTTAATGATCTGCACGTTATAAAGTCAGAAAGATTCTTACGTTTGAAAGTCCGAATTGTTTTGCATTCTACTCTGCGAAGATCTTTAGTTTTAGCTTGGTTTCCAAGAGCTTGCACTATTGCACCCTTTTCTGAGTTGTTGACCTCTTCTGAAAAAAATGCTAAAGGTGCTAAATGCCACAGTCGATATCTCCTTATCAATTTCTTGGTAATCTCCCAGCTTTGTTATCATCCATAGATCATTGATAGGGGCACTGGCAGCTCTTGTTGCATTAGACCAGGCTTTTATATATATTGATACGCAAAATATAATACGTCTGATGGCTTCTTTTTCTTTGTGTCTCAAATTGAATTAATCTCAGAATAAATAGATTTTTAAGCAATAAATGCCTTTTGCCATCCATTTTGTCTTATGGTATGCTCCAGGAGCTGTAAAGTGTATCCCTCTTGATGGTTTTTTCCCCCCAAAGAAATGAGGGCTAGCTCTAGGAATTCCTGATAATCGTGGCGCTCATGGTTGTCTCGCAATTTTTCATGCAGAAATTGTACCAGGTCATCACGTTCCCGCTTCACCGATTCTAATTCTTTTTCTGATATTTCTCTGGAATCACTTTCAAGGGGAATCTATTTACTTTTGTCTAACCAAGACCACTGATCTTTGAGCCTTGCAAAAATATTTATATCAGGCCCTCGAGATACAAAGAATTTGTCAAAAACAGCTCCCACTACTATTTCAAGAATGTGGTGGCGGCAAGCTGGGAAAAGTATTTTCTGCTGGAGTCCCTGCTCAATGGTGGTGCAGGTTCCTCCATGGATGCCAGTATTGCTGGCTGTTGTATCAAAACAAAGACCAGCAATCCAGTTTCGTATGCCATCCGATTCCTCTATTAACTGTAATATTGCTCTACCCATCTTGACTCCCGTATCTTCCACCAATTTAGGGATTCCTAGGAGTTTTTCTACATTTCTACCCGTGGCAACAACAGCTAAACGGTCAGATTTTCCTCCATCAGAATTGGGGAGTAGCTTTCCATCGAAATGGAGAGAGGAGTTTCTGGGTAAAATTTTTTCTTTATTTCTTTACTTAACTTGGCTCTAGATTTCAGTCTTGATCTTTGTATTGATGATTTTGAGAGGGTAACCTCCCTAATATCAACTCCAGCTGCCTGGAGAGCAGGAGTAACTATGTGCAGTGGCGTACTAAAGGGGTTGCGAGGGGGGCGGTCCGCCCCGGGTGACAGCCAGGAGGGGGGTGCCATCGGGAGAGTTGAAATACCAGTACAAGTTTTCAAACCAAATGAAAAATTCGCCAAAGTACGAAAAAAAATTAAAAATGTTCAAACTATTACAACAGCTTAATTTCCACTATAAAATAAATTTTTATTTTTATTGGCAATACAAAATTTACAAACGAAAAATTAAATATTTGATAAAAATTACATCGAAAGGCGAACGTTTGTTGACGTTTTAGTTATCAGTTTGTTGAGCATAGCCAGCTGGCTGCAACTGACATTCCAAATCTTGTTCACTTGACACTGTGACTCCACATACATGAAGTGTGTTTCATTAAATAATTATGATAAAGCATGAAGTGCTGGTGTTTATAACAATATCATGGTAATTATACCAGTGTCCAGTAATTTTTGACAATGTGGTATCATAGTGATGTTTAAATGTTTAGAAATGATAATTAATGATAATTAATAATGATAATAATAATGATAATTAATTGTCTCTGCTTGTCTGGGTTGATAACCTGATAACTCAATGGGTATCTGGTTGGAAAAAGTTTGAGAACCACTTGTTTGAAGCTTTTCTGTTGTAATAATTTTTTTTTACTTCTTTATTTACTGGATATACTGTTAATTTTCATTTTGTCAGTGGTCTAGTTATTTGTGAGTAATGCTCATAGTTTTCTGCTTTTTTAAGAGTCGTGTTTGTACTTAGCCTCCCCCCCCCCCCAAAATAATAATAATAATAATAATAATAATAATAATAATAATAATCACAGACAATTTGTTCAGTTAATGTATTTCAAGTCATAATAGTTCATGCTTGTTATGCATGTTCATGCTTTATACCTTTTGATTTTAAAATTTTGCAGAAAATATCCACTATGAAGCGAATGCAATAGGAGAAAGTCCTGAAGATATTCAGCCTGGTGAATCTGAAGGGCAAATACAAGAAGCATCTTCACAAGAGGATTCAAATGAGAGAGAGCAAGGATTGGAGGATGGCAATTCATCTTCTAACAGCAGTGAAACTGATGAAGAGGAAGGAGACGCCAGCAGAAGTCCACACCAACAGGAGGAAGACTCTGATGAAGAAGAGGAGACGGATAGATTTTCAATTTATTCTGATGTCGCTGCTTGGCCAATACCGGTTCCAAATGACTTGAGAGTTGATCTTATTAAGAGGGGCAGTGAACCCTTCCAAAATACGGATGGACCTTTCAGTGCAGTTCAAAGACAAGGAGAGAAATCCAAAGGGAAGAGTCGACAGCTGACCACTGCATGGTTCTATAAGGCTCTGCCAAATGGCGAGAAAGTTTTGAGAACATGGATGGTTTACTCTCCATCAAAAGAAAGTTTGTTTTGTTTTTGCTGCAGACTGTTTGCTCTTGATGACAAAGGAATTGGAACATCCAGCTTTGTCACTGGGTTTCAAGCATAGTGGAAGCTAAACCCAAAGGTGTCTGACCATGAGGCTTCTGAGCAGCATCTCTCATGCCTGGAGAAATGGAAGACCTTGGGAGCAGGGTTAAGCTTCAAAAAACCATTGATCAAGTTCATCAAGCAACAATGGACAAGGAGAGAAAGAAATGGAGGGATATTTTACATCGCCTCTTGGACGCAACCTTGTTTCTGGCTCACCAGAATCTTCCTTTTCGTGGTCACAAAGAAGACATGTCATCAGCAAACAAAGGAAACTTCATGGAATTGGTAGTTGCTGTCAAATTATGATCCAGTTTTGAAAGAACATTTTGTAAGGATTAAGCATTCTATTCCATCTGGGAGGAGAGTGGCTTCGTATTTATCTCCAAAGATTCAGAATGAGTTCACTGAGTTTTTCCAAATTGAAATTGATAAAAAATTTCTTTCGCTCGACCATGAGTCAGACAAGATTGACAAATCTGGCTTTACTTTCAATTGAACATGAATATGCAAAGAAGGTGAATTTTGATGAGGTCATTGATTAATTTGCAGAAATTAAGGCTCGAAAGCAGGGACTGTGAATCCTCTCTATTTACCTTTGAAAAATAGGCTGAGCGTTGAGACTGGATTTCCTGTGTTTTTTGTATAAAATAAAATGCAGTATTACCTGTTCACTGAATTTTTAATGTCCTGCATTTTTCTTATTTCCAATTTGCTTATGGCAGTACTGTACTGTTTAAAAATCTACTTGCAAACATAATATATTTTTCTGTGTGTTTAAATTTTAAAATTATTTATGGGGGATGCCAAAGGGAGGATCCGCCCCGGGTGCCAAATATTTTAGGTACGCCCCTGACTATGTGCATTGCTTCTCTTAAAGATGTATTTGTACGATACAATGCAGCAGAGAACCTAGGATCGTTGATTATTCGCCGAAGATTTGGATTTGATATTTGTCGTTTCGAGGGAGTTGAAATAGAAGTAGAAGGCACGGGATTGGAGATTTTTTGTTTATGGTATTCACTTATGCATGTTTCCTCCTCAGTGTCACTTGATGTAGAATCTAGTTCATCCTTTGAATTCCCTGTCTTTGTTTGATTTTCATCAGTGTTCATGTCACATGTTTTTTTTCGACGCTCATTTTCTGCCTCTAGCTTGTTTTTCTTCCTTTCCGTTTTCGCCACGAAAACCTTATCTTGACCATAACCTAAGACAGGGGTCCCCAACCTTTTTGTGCCGAAGAGCACATTCAAGACTACCGGTAGTGCGGCGGGCACCATTTACTTTTTCAAGGCAAATTTATAGTTGGACTTAATAATGAACATAATACACAAAAAAAAACATTTAATTCCTATGTAAAATAATGAACATAATACACAAAAAAAACATTTAATTCCTATGTAAAATAATGAACATAATACAAGGATGGGCTAACTAAGAATCTTAGAAAAATTATCAAAACGATAACTTAATTTATTTATAAAGAAATAATTATTTTCAAATAAATGAGCATCTGTTTTTGTAATTAACTACTAAAATTTAATAAAATGTTAAGTATGTTACATATTTTAAATATTTAGTAACTAAATATTTAAAATATATAACATACTTAACATTTTATTAAAAATTTAAATAAAAACTTATCAATCATAGTCAGTCAGTGGCGGGCACACGCAAAAGGGTCGGCGGGCATCATGGTGCTCGCGGGCACACGCAAAAGGGTCGGCGGGCATCATGGTGCTCGCGGGCACAGGGTTGGGGACCCCTGACCTAAGAGGTAGATGGCTTTAATCGGAATTTTAGGTGATCTTAGTTTGACAAGCCTATTCTATGTAAAGAAGTGTACTGATTCCAAAAAAAGCAGTCTTATTGACCCCAGCTAAGACAAAATGACCATTTTGGACACTTTTTGGTCAATTATGGACAAAATCAGAGATTTTCAGAATTTTAGATGATTATGGTGAATGATGGTGTGGAGGTGCCTTTGCGGTGTGTGCTGCATGCGAGTGGTGATGCAGAACATGATGGTGATGCAATGGCTCCATTTACTAAACAAACGTGGAAAAAAGCCGGAGACACAGTTGAAGCCAGAAAACAATATCAGATGAGTTCTAAATACCTTGCTATATGTGAAGCAATTAATTTTAACGCTAAACCACTGCTTCATTATGGCTTTCACAATGGCTGTTACAGTAAATTTACCGCTTATCAGATACAGTCAAAGGAAAAGAAAACATATTCCGATGAAAACATTCTTAAAACAAGATCTATGGTAAAGAAGCCACTAGTGGCTACTATCTCAACTACTGGGTTGCTGGGAAAGAACTGTATTTTCTGCAATGGTCCTGACCGCAAGCATTTCCCCAGTGGTTTTGAAATACTATCTCTATGTGAGACTACACAAGCACAGGACAGTATTATAAATGCTGCAAGGCAACTGAAAGATACAGACTTTCTTCGTGAATATGAACACATTGACTTCATAGCGAAGGAGGTCAAGTACCATAAGACATGCAGGAAAAAGTATATTTCCATGGCTGCTAAGGCTGTGTGCCAAACAACAAGGTGCAACGTACACAAAGGGACGAGAATCTGCTTTCTTAAGATTACTTACATATATATAGAGTCTGAGATCTTTCTGAAAGAAGCTTCCCAGAAATTGATTGATATCAGTAGTATAGTATCAAAATCCATGAGTGCAATGTTGCAAGTTGCAATTGCAAAATAGTATGTAATGTTGCAAGTGTGTCATCCCCCCCTTTTTGCAAGAGTGCCACCCCCACCCCCCTTTGTTACCGCCACCCCGCCCCCCTTTGTTGCTAAGCCACGCCCCCTCGTTGCCAAGGCACCCCCTTTGTTGCCAGCCCCGAAATGGGACTGCAAGGGGTATGCAACCTGGAGTTATCCCCCAAATGGGGACGTCAAAACTGAGCAGTATTCAAGTTTTGGTATGATCAGTGTTCTCAGCAGGGGAATCAGTACTGTCTTGTCCCTCCTTTTGAACGTTCTTAGTACCTGTCCCGCGACTCTTTTTGTTTTGTTTATTACTATCTGATTTTGTGTCTCGAATTTGGCATCATCGGTCATTATTATCCCCAAGTCGACTGCTTTCATGCTTCTCTAAATTTCCTGTATATCTGGAGCATAATATACAGTCTGTTTAAGTTCCTCATTTTTACCATATCTCAAGAGCTGAAATTTCTCGGTGTTAAATGTCATATTGTTGTCTTCAGACCATGTGTATATTTTGTTCGTGTCCCTCTGCAAGGCCTCCACTTCATTTGCATTGCTGATTTTTCTGCTGATCTTTGTATCGTCCGCAAAGGATGTTACTATACTGTTGCTGTTTACTCTACTGTCTATGTCTGTTAGCATGATAATTAACAGGAGTAGGGCCAGTACTGTATCTTGTGGTACTGAGCTGCGTACTTCTGATTGTGATGATGATATACCTTGAATTATGACGACCTGTAGACGTTCTCTGAGGAAGTTGTAGATCCATTTTCCCACTTTGCCTGTTATTCCTATGTGTTTCATTTTATGTGCTATTATACCATGATCGCATTTGTCGAAAGCTTTAGCAAAATCCGTGTATATGACATCATAGTTTTCATTGCCTTCAAATGCATCGAGGATATTGTTATAATGCTCTATAAGTTGTGATAGGCATGATCTTCCTGATCGGAATCCATGCTGATTTTTGTTGAATCTTTCCAGTGTTTCCAAGCAGTCATAGATTTTCTCTCTGACTATTCTTTCAAATATTTTGGTGAGGTGGGAGGTCAAAGACACTGGTCTATAGTTCTTTGCTTGAGATCTATCCCCTCCTTTATATATAGGCAGGGCCTATCAGACGGGGGGCTAGGAGGGCCATTTGGCCTGGGCCTCAAGCTTAAGGGGGCCCTCAAATTTAGAAACTTTCAGGTTTAATTATAATGTTTTGCAGTGAAAGTAATATTTTGTAATAAGCATTTGCCCCCCCCCTCCTTTTAATATCAAATTCTTTAAAAAAATATGAATTTAGGATTTTACAGTATATTATTTGCATTTATTGGAGTTCTTTTCAGATTTTAAGTGGTATAGTGGTATAGTCTATAGCAGTGGTTCCCAACCTGGGGTCCCCGGACCCCTGGGGGTCCGCGAAGGTAATACTGGGGGTCCGTGAGCTTTCAATATTTCGAGAGGTTCCAATGGAAATCGTACTTTTACCCACGATAAGGGCGCTTAGGCTAAAATTTCAAGTTTCCTTCCTCTTGGCTGGAATTATTAATACTTTTTTAATACGCTGTATTTTAATTGCATACTCACTTATATGTCCTTTATTTGATAGTGAAAAATGAGAAAACGAGTTAATTATTAGTTAATAAAAACAGTTTGTTTGGTAGACGGAATCTTTCAAAAACATGGGGTCCGTGGGAAAAAAATAAAAATAAAAGGGGTCCTTTGTGGTGAAAAGGTTGGGAACCACTGGTCTATAGAATAAATCTTGATTTATTGTAAATAGCCATTCGAAAAGTCGTTCGATATTTTATTTATTCATACTCGAAAGAAGAATTGGGTTTAATATCTTAATTTAACAGAAAGTATTATAAAAAAGGTACATAGATGTAAAATGTTTTATTTTTAGTGCTCATATTTTATGTTATTAATAAATTTGTTTTTCTTGATGTCAGATTTAATAAAAAAACATTTTTAATATGAAAGCTTAAGTTTGTATATAAAATTGAATGTTTTGTAGTTTTAATGTTGATTTTTACTCCAAGTTTAAAATTTTTGTAAAATTCTAAATGTTTGACTTTAAAATATTAAGCTTTCAAATTAAATAATGTATTCTAATTTAAAAGTAATATTTAATTAAAAATTAAGCAGGTTATAGTTGTTAATTTATATTATAGTCTCTGTACGTAAAACTTTTAATAAAAATCGTCAAAGTATAAAAATTTTCTTTTATTTTTTAATTACAATCTTTTTATAGAATCATTTAGAAGTTAAAAAAGATTTTTTTTTCTAATTATAATATTTTTATAAATAAATCTATTAAAAAGTTAAGAAATTAAAAAGGTAATTTTCTACTCAAATCTTGTAACCTAGATTACCGTACATGACGTCACAATGCATTAGTGTCCTTGTTGTTCGCAAAGTAGAAGCGAGGTTCAGAGTCCAGTTTGAGTAGATTTCGAGAAGAATTTTTACCCTAAAACCGACTTTTGCCATCATTTTATTTTCGCGCCAAAATGATGCAAACCTTCAAAGGGAAGTTCACAGCGTCCTCTCACTCTCTTTTCTGTTCGCGTTTAGTACGTTAGTACCTTGCTGCTTTTTATGATCGCAATTAGCATCAATACTTATTGTTGCTGCAAAACTTTCAAAAGCGACATTTTTGCTCCTTATATTGTATGGGATTGTTGCTCATGATAATTTAGAATATCTTATAATGCCATAGCAGTATTAACTTTATTACAATCGCCATTTACAATTTGAGAGAACATTTTTCTTGCATTGCAAAGACCATTGAGTCTTACTGTAACATTAAACATTAACCACCGCATATATTTGGTGGCTAAAATATATTTAACCTATTTTGTTGCCTAGGCAGATCCCACGATTTTTTATATAATTTTTTGTAAAAATTTTTACCCTTTAATTTTCAAACATCATAAAGAGGAGATTTGAAAGTAGTGCAAGCAAAAGACGGCGAAAACAATTGAGTGAAGCAGCAGCCAGGAACTCAAAGTCAATAACATCATTTCTCAAACCGTTAGAAAACATCCGTTACTCAACAAACAATGCTACAGATAATGAAAATTACCCAACTTCTACAGGTAATACATTAACTCAAATACCTCAATATGAGGACGATATTCAAGATGTACCAATAGCATCAGATGCTAGTGCTACATAAGATTTTGAGTGTAACCAAGAAACTCCCCATAAACAGGAAGATGTGGATGTTACACAGCAAGAGCAATTAATTATTAATACAGATTTGGCTGCAAATGATATTGGAATTATTGACAAAAACAATGCCGGCCAAATTCATTTTTTTCTTAAAATTAGTTGTTTTAAAATTCCAAACAACATTCCACGAGATGCCGTGCTGACAAAAACTCTTCCAAATGGCGAAACCTGCACTAGTAGGGTGTGTCAATTTGGGAGGTGAAAATTAATTTTTGCCAATTCCTTCACTGAGGGGTTTTAAAAATATGTTTTTGGACGTGAAGAATTCAAATCTGCTATTATTTTTGTGATTGCTCAACACTTAGCTTGGTAAATCTACGTTTGATTAAAAAGCACATAAATTGCTCTCGGAAAACAACATTTATTAATTTTAGCTTCTCAAAATGTCAAGTAATGCTATGAAAATTTTAGTTTCTCTGCATAAAACATATCCTAGTAATCATAAAACATATCCTTGTAATCATAAAACAACATTAGAAAGTAATGACATCAGTAAAAAAAAATATTTAAACAACAAGTTTCATCAAGTCTTGCTTTGATTCGTTCTTGGACATCAGCCGCCGACTTGCTTCTTGGCCTCTGATATAGCCCTCACGTTTCTCATGTGTATACACCCTGCCTGCTGCCTCTGTGACTTGTTTCACACACCTCTCTATTGACTGAGCATGACAGGGCCACTGTGGAACTTGCATAGGCTTGTCAAAGAACTTCTTTACTTCCGCTGTAGTCAGTTTACATGTCAAAGGAGGTTCAAATACCCCGTCAGACCAGTCTGTCAGCTCCAACACGGAAGAAGCACTGGGGTTGATGGAAGGTGTCTTCCTGGGACGTACAGAAAGATCTCCAAGTGTGTCATCATCTCCACCCCTCATGTCAACAATCTTTTGGACACCAGCTCTCCTCTCCTCATTGTCATCTGAGCACAAGAGTGTCTGGATTATCATTTCGCTGAATGCATACCATGCTGAGCGCTTGATGGTTGGCAAAACAGCATCCACTACAGCCTTCTTCTGCAGCCTAACTAGCCGCAGCTGAAACAAGATGTGGCGTGGGCCTTCCACCCAAGAGTGTTTTACTTTGATGTTGAACCAACAGGGGTAGTACACACCAACAATGTATTCCACTATCAGTCTTAAGTTGTTGAGGGTTTTGCCTTTAAGGCCATGTTTTGAAACCCATATGCGACAAAGCCTGTTTGCTGTTGTCAACCACCTTGAATGGCTCACTGGACCATTTTCAAGAAAGGCCAGATCTGTGGGAAGTTCTCCTGTCCTTATGGCCTGTGTGATCCTATACCCGTACGCTTGATCAGTAGAGAGATCCTTTACGACATTGTCACTCAGTGAAGTAAGAGGCTCTTCAATTGAGAGTTTGGTGAATGAAAGATCAATTTCAAGTTCGGTTGCAGTGTCTAGCATCTTGCCAATGTTACCTGTCCAGTTGTTGTTAGACAAGGTCTTCTCATCCAGTGCTGTGATCAAGTGTCGCAGGGGTAACTCGTTAGTGTGGAGGGCACAAACCAACCAGATCAGCTTACGGCAAAGCTTGACCTCTACCCAATGCATGGAACCACCCTCCCAGCCAGTGTTAACATTTGTAGAATCACCTCCAATGGCCTGCAGGCTTTTATCAATGCCCTTCTTCTTCATGAAATCTACAAGATTATCAGCAATAACTTCAGCAGGTTTTTTTCTTGTTGAGCCTTTCTCAGGAGTGAAGTGGTAGAGATATCTTCCACCTGGCTCACTGCACACAGAATAATGCTCTTCTTTGATGATGCTGGGGAACTGACGATCTGAATTGTCTGCTTTCAGCATAACTTTAGTTGTATCTTGACGGCCGTCAAAGAAGATGCAGTCAATTTCACCCTTCTTACAAAGATCATCAAATTCCTGATCCAGGGATCTCATAACTTTTTCTTGGGCCCTCTTGACTTTATTGTGATCAACTACAAGTCTCTTGTCTTCTTCAGTGATCAAGCCAGCATCCATAAAGGCAGCAGTGGTGATGGCAGCTGTGGCACGCAGGTCAACACCATATCTGATGCTATGCATAGCAACATTAGGTATTTCTAATGTGTTGTACTCTGGCTTTTTATTGGAAGTTGAAGACGTGCTTGGTATTTCTAATGTCACTTCATAACTTCCATCCTTTCCATCTTGAGCATCAGCTATTTGTTCTTCATTTTCATCATCAGAGAAAAGTATTTCATTTGATGGCATTGAAACATCCTGCTTACTTGTCTGCTTATATTCAGCAAGCCTTCTTCTTTCGTCTTCTTGCCGCTTCTGCTTTTTGACTTGTCTGTTGTGCTCAGGTTGATCTGGCAAGCCAATCTGATGTGGTCCAATAGAACCAGACTTGTCTCTCTGACCTTTAATGAAAGCAAGTTCCTTCACAGGGATCTTCATCTCCCTAGGGCATGTACAGTTAATGTGAGTTTCGTTTTTGCAACCAGCATCTGCAAGGCAGCCAAATTCAGAGCAGAGAACAATTTTACACTTGCAACTGAGGATGTCAAAAAGCTTGTCAAGTTTTGCAATGAAAGCCTCTTTGATATGTAGCTTTCCTCTCCCAAGAGATATGTTTTTGGCCTGCTCCCAGCTCTCTTGGATCTTGTTTAAGATTGTGACTCGTGAATTTACAACGGGGGCTACAAAAGAACTGTTTGCTCGTTCCCACTTTTCAAGCACTTTAGGGTAAATGTCCTTTGCAAGACTGGCTGCTGGGTAGTTTCTCACATCCTCACCACTTTGTTCTCTTAGCAGTAGCCCATATTTCAGAACGTCTCGCAGAGTTGGGAGTTCAGAGGGCAACAACTCTCTACCAGTTCCAATTAGGTTGCTCATATGTGTGAATGTCCCCAGTCTTGTCCTCCTTTTAGAAGCCATTGTAGGTCAATTCCCACTGGTTAGGATGGTAGCACTGACGGACAAGTAATCTTCAGCACACTGATGAATATGTTTCAACCTGTGAAATAAGCAAAAACAGCAGTGCATTATATATACAGCATATATAATTATTAATATAATAATTATTATATAATTCCACAAAAAAGTCAAAAAAGTCACTATTTTTATGTAGCTTCTTACCAAGCAAAACTAAATTATATTAAATTAACAAAAATATCCTTAGAATTCCTAAGTCATGCTGCAACTTTTTAGCACCCCTCATATTTGGAATTTGAAAGTTGAAAAATTCGACACACCCTACTGCACTAGAGACTGGTTATGTTGGAGTATAAAACAGCAATCTTTGCACTGTGCACCTTGCTTCATTTTGAACAAAAGTTCCGCAAATTTATCAGTTCTCTCTGATCAATCAGGATGGAATATCAGCAGAAGATGGAGGAAGTTGAAAGACCGAATACTAACACATGAGAGTTCAACGCTACATAAAGAAAAACTATGTTGCATGGAAATCGTCTTGTGTAAGGCAGCATCAGCAGAAAGTACAGTTGAGAATTTAATTTTGACTGAACTCACTACAGAAGGTAATAAGTGGAAGAAACTTCTTGAACGCATCCTGGATGTCATCCTTTTTCTTTCTGAACAGGGGTTGACTTTCTTTAGTTCCAGTCAACGTATTGGTGATCCTGCAAGAATTCTTGATGAGATTCGAGATGCCAAGTATTTTTTAATCATTGTCGATGGCACTCCAGACTGTTGTGACAAGGAACAGATTACCATGGTTATTCGATATGTTAAGATTGTGGAGAGCGTAAAATTTTCAATTAAAGAACGGTTTATTTGGTTTGATAATTTCATGCGAAAAACTGGAAAAGAAATTGCCTCTCGTGTACTAACTATTCTAAATGGGTTTAACTTAGATTTTGAACTCTGCATTGGTCAAGCTTATGACAATGGAGCAAATATGGTAGGGAAGTACAAAGTGTACAAGCAGTTCCGCTTGAACATAATTCAAACTGTATTTTATCTAGCTGTGGAAACCACACACTAAACCTTGTAGGTGTTGACTGTGCTGACTCATGCAAGGAGGCAATTACTTTCTTTGGAAATATTCAGCAAATGTATAATCTTTTTAGTAGCAGCCCACAAAGATGAGAAATTTTGAAGCAAAATCGTCCTGTTTCATTGCATGGGATGTCCAAAACCAGATGGTCTGCAAGGATTGATGGTGTTCGACCAATTGCTCAGCACTTAACTTCAATAAGGAATGCTTTAAATGAGCTTCACTCTCTTAATATCACTGCACAGGTTCGAACCGAACTTAAGTCTGCTATGCACTACACGTCCAAATTTGAATGTGTTATAATGTCATCTTTGTGGATGAAGTTGCTTACAATGATCCATCAAACTAACCCGGTAATTGAAGTACACAATGCTACGCTTCAGATAGAGAGGGATAATATTGAAAGTCTTATAAATGATAGTCAACAGATTCGTGAACAATGGGATACAATCCTAACTGAGGCCAAATTCGTAGCACAGAATGTTGGCATTTCATCTGAGTTTTCCACTACTGCCAGTCGCAAATTACCTACTGAATCCGATGTGGAGAAGCATTACAGGATCTCTGTCTTTTTTATAATTAGTGACTCTATTATATCAGGTCTTACACGTCGATCTGAGTCTCTTCGACAAATTTGTAACTTTTTTGGATTTTTCTGGCAGTTCAGCAAATTGAGTAATGAAGATCTACTTACTGCAGCTGCACAATTTCAGCTATGGTATAACAAAGAAATCTCAAAAGATCTCATTGACGAAGTTTTCTTTCTCAAACGAATATATTTTACGAACTTTAAATTGGATTGCAAGCCAAAAGAATTGCTTCAAGAAATACTCTATCTAGAACTCTCATGGTTGTCTCCCAATATTACAACTGCATTGCGTATTTTTCTCAGTTTGCCAGCATCTGTAGCTTCTGGTGAATGTACTTTCAGCGTGTTGAAACGGGTTAAGAATTACAACCGTTCGACAATGGGACAAGAACGCTTGAATGGACTTGCCACACTTAAGAACAACTATGACATTGCACGAACGCTAGATTTTTCCTCAATAATTAATAGATTTGCACAACAAAAGGCAAGAAAAGCATTTGCTAAATAAAAGCAATATTCAACTGATGATTCACTTTCTTGGTATACTTATTTTTTTTCATGTGTTCTTTTTTTATTATAGCTATGGGCCTCAAAAGCTGGAAGTGGCCAGGGCCTCTCTGGATCTCTGAGAGGGCCTGTATATAGAGACAATGTTTTCTCTTTTCAAGATGTTCGATATTTCCCCAGTGTCCAGGGACCTTCTCCATATCCAATATAAGGGTGTAGCTATTTCATTTTTACAGTTTTTAATTAATAGTGCGTTCCATTTGTCTGGACCTGCAGCTGAATGTGATTTCATTTGGCCTATAGCTCTCGCTTCATCTTCTGTGGTAAAATCAAAGTCTGTTATACATTCTCCTTGCAATTTCTCTTCGAAGAATGCATCTATGTCAGGTATCGCTTTGTCACTTTTTGGGGTACTGAAAACCTATTCATACTGGGCTCTCAATGTTTTAGATATTTCTTTTAGATCGTCTGTTAGTTCATTATTTCACTTCCTTAAGGGCCCGATAGTAGCGCGCGTTTTTGCTTTCCTTTTAGCATAACTGTAGAAGTATTTTGGATTTTCTTTTCTTGCTTCTACCGTCTTTTCCTCTTCCCTCTTTGTATGGCCCTTTATCAGAGTTTGTATTTCCCTATCAATACTCTCCAGTTTTTCTTGTATTACTTTCCTGGCATTGTTGTCTCTGCAATTAGCTAACTTCGTCGTCACTCTTTCTTTTGCGGAATATTCTTCTCTTTTGCCTCTCTAGCCAGTTCCTCTTTCCTTTTGGCTGTGCTTTCGGAGCGTATTTTTCTAAAATTTTCAGCGTCTTCTCTTCCAAGGTTGTTAGCATTTCCTCCGTTGTTTTATTCTCTAAGACTGTTCTCCACTCTATTTGGGCCATGTGTGATCTGATTTCTTCCGAATTTATGGTCTTGGGGCTTAAGTTAAAAGCCCCAAATTTGCTTCTTCCTTCCATATGTGTATTGTCTTTTAATGTTATCGCCATATTTGTTGATAATTCGATTATGTTGTGGTCTGACATAACATGGGGGGATATTTTTATATCGGCAATCAAATTCGTGTTATTCGTGAATACCAGATCTAGGCAGTTATTTTTCCTGGTATTTTCTGTTATCTCCTGTGTCAGCATATCTCATTTGCGAGAGACATCAGCATTTTTGCTTGCTCCTGGTCCTCTCTTGTGCCCCCCTTACCTTGCTGTATAAATATATTTCTACCCACCTTTTTGTATTTTATAAATGGGAAATTAAAATCGCCGCATAGTATTATACTAGGGGATGGAGAGTTTACAGACTTTATTAGGGTTCTGATATCATTAATGACATCCGAAAATTTTTCATTTGGAGAGTTTGGAGGTCGATAGATGACTATCAGTACCACGTTTAGTTTCTCTATTTTCACTGCAAGAGTTTCCACGAAGCCGTTGGATTTACTTATTACCGTCTCTGTCATATGCCTCTCATGTATATACAGAGCACATCCACCTTTACGTCTCGCTGTTCTATCCGCTCTTAGTAAGTTAAATCCATGGATATGCAATTCTTTCTTATCGATACAGTGTTCGCAGTTATCGCAGTTTCCTTGGCAATCTTTAAGATGTGTTTCTGTGAGGCATGCGATGTCCGCCCTTGTTTTGTCCATAAAACCTTTCAGGTACGAAACTTTGTTTAGTGAGTTGTTCGGTTTTATTCCTTGAATATTTGCCAGGACAATGTTTATGTCCTTTGCGTTTTGCATATATGAACATATGAGTATATATGTATCAACATATACATTTGAATTGATTTGTGTTATTTGTGATCAAATACAAATAATAAAAAAAATATTTTAACCCACCTACTAAAATTGTCTTAGAAGTAGTCCTGGGCCGCGCCCCAAGGCACAGCTGTTTTAGGGGATGGTGCGTTCTTTGAATTACAACCACAACTTTTGACATATTGCATCTTGGTAAATGAACTTGGACTCGGGGCCTGAAATTTCGGAGTACTTGTACTTTTACTCAGTCCCTAATGTACTTGAAAAAAAGAAGTACATTTCAAGTACATTCTTGTGGCAGCTGTACTTTTACCTGCATTTCTCAGATGCCTATTTCTTAGATTATTTATCAAATCTATTTCTGTTTCAGTTATCTGTCATTTCAATGCCTTTTCTGCAGAATCTCTACATTGGTGCAGTATGGAAAAAAGTAGTGTCCAAAAAAGGAAGTTAAAAAGACTTAAAAAGAGAAGGAAAGACAGGTTATTGCAGAAACTGTCAAGCTTTCACAGTACTTTGAACTACAAAAGGTACGGCCAGATACTTGGATAATGTAATAATAACACTGGTTAACAAAACAAAGCTTTTTTCCTGCTTCATGTACTTCAGTACCTTTTTCGACCAAATTTTGGGTGCTGATTGCGAATATGGCAATGTTTTTGCTGTATCAGGTCATAATTTTTGGAATTCTGACCCCTCTACAGAGGAAATTTTGCACATATAGTCCAAAATTTGTCTCATTACGTAAAAGATTCTGATGAATTTTCAAAGCATTTCAGTTACTATTTAATTTAAAATGGAAAAATTTACAATGTGTAAATTTCACAAAGATTATACACTGGATGTTCAGAAATTAGGTTGTTTTTTTTAATTTTCGTTTGAATTCAGCACCTGGGTTATCTCTTCTCAGCATCCAGCAAAAGTCAACCATCATGTGAGGATCCCATCGTCCCTTAAAGTTTTCTTCAATCTTTGATATCTGGTGGAATCTTTCCCTGTGCTCATCAGACACATCACCAAGATTTTCAGGGAAAAAATCAAGATGACTGTGCAAAACGTGACTCTTTAGAGACATACGAGCTTCTAGGTCTTTATAAGCATCTAGAAGCTTTAGGATAAGTATTTTATAGTTACCAGCCTTATGACTGCCAAGAAAATTCTGGCACACAATCTTGAAGGAATTCCAAGCACATAATTCATTTTGTTCAAGGTGTTCCAGGAATTCATCATCATTTAGAAGAGTCCTTATCTGAGGCTCAATGAAAATTCCTTCTTTCAATTTAGCATCAGTAATACTAGGAAATTTGTCACACAAATCCACGACAGTCTTTGTTTAGGGCCTTCACAAAATTGGCTATTATGTAGCTAAGGGGCATCGCGGCTTTATAAACATACACGACCCTTTTCGACTTTAGAAATATATGTACATCACCCCATGGGCGTACGGGATTAGTAGTCTCTGGGGGGGTCCATGTGTTTGGACCCGACAAGAAAGATGTTGCTCAGAG
The DNA here is from genome assembly GCA_023014485.1 of Bathynomus jamesi. Lineage (NCBI taxonomy): Eukaryota > Metazoa > Arthropoda > Malacostraca > Isopoda > Cirolanidae > Bathynomus > Bathynomus jamesi. The sequence goes on along the minus strand of JAJOZX010002525.1, from coordinate 25,020 downwards.
CTTCAGACCGACATTTCCATTACCTAAAAAAAAAATTATTGAGCTAGCACATTAGCGTCTGCAGGAATTTTTCTAGTGTAGGCCTGAGCGAAAATGAAAGGGCCAAGCCATAAAAAAATGATGCTGGTAGAAGCAAGGGGAGTGTGGACTGTGGAGTGTTAAAAATGTATACTTCCACTTTTTGGTAGTAGTATTTGTAGGAAGACAAAGCTGGATTTTTAAAAAATATGCTAATTTAGGGTTACATAAACCATAGTATTGTTATGTCATGAATGAGGGCCACTCAATATATTTTACCCCACTTTTTTTTCTTTCCAAGTTTCCTTGTAAGTTCCAGAAATTTTGTACACAAGTAGTTACATACCTTTTTTACAAGTCTTTATTTTTCCACATAGTCTCCATCCTTTTCTACGGCTTTCTTCCACCTCGAAACAAGGGCCTTTATCCCTTGCTGGTAAAAGTCTGCTGTGTTCCGCTGGAGCCACCTTTTAACCCCCTCAACAACCTCATCGTCACTCTGAAACTTTCTTCCACGAATAACATCCTTCATTGGCCCAAACAAATGGAAGTCTGAAGGTGCCAGATCCGGGCTGTATGGAGGGTGGGGTAACACAGTCAAGCGCATTTTTGTGATGGCCTCTCTTGTTTGCAAACTGTTATGTGGTCTTGCGTTATCATGAAAAAGAAGGACGTCTTCCAGTTTTCTCTCCGGTCGAACTCACTTTATACGTCTCTGGAGTCTCTGTAGAGTAGCAATATATACCTCTGAGTTGATTGTTTGTCCTTTCTTCATAATATCCACCAGAATCATCCCTTTCATGTCCCAGAAGATGGTGGCCATAACCTTTCCTGCAGAGGGAGCCATTTTGAACTTTTTCTTGCGTGGGGAGTCTGCGTGATGCCACTCCATGGATTGGCGTTTTGTTTCAGGTTCAAAGTGGTGCACCCAAGTCTCATCCCCAGTCACAATTCGTGAAAGGAAGTCATCCCCTTCTGTCTCGTATCGAACCAACGACTCAGAAGCAATTTCTTTTCTTTGGGCTTTGTGATCTTCAGTCACTTCGCGAGGAACAAACCGTGAACACACTTTTGAGTATCCCAGTTGCTGAATTATCGTATTCACACTTCCTTCACTAATTCCTAGCTCCAGTGATAGCTCCTTGTATTTGACGCGCCGATTTGATCGAATGATGTTGTTAGCACTTTGCACAGTGTGAGATGTCACAGCCGATGCCGGGCGACCGCTGCATGGCTCATCATCGAGGCTGGCTCTCCCTCTCTCCGATGATCTCACACGTTTAGACCAGCGTCCAAGTGTGCTTCGATCAACAACTGCATCTTCGTAAACGTTTTGTAGACGTTTGTGAATATTTCCAACTGTTTCCTTTTCTGCGGTTAAGAACTCGATAACAGCTCTCTGTTTACGACGCACATCACTGTCAGGAGTGTCAGACGCCATTTTCGAAACTGCGTTAACCATCGCTTTTATACAAGGGCGTTTAAAAGCGGTTTTGTACAAGGAGGGGGAGGTTCAAACTGGAAAAATCCGGTTATGTGAAGCGCAGAAAGTTCAAACTTACGGCCCAAAAGACATTTCAGCCCCATGGCCTATTATTTAGCTAAGAAAAAAGGGTGGGGAAAAATATATTTATTATTTATTATTATTTGTTGAGATAACATTCTTTGCCGTCTTACATACCTGAAAAATATTCATGTCTTCTGACTGAAGAAAACGAGATAAAGAATCTATTGTTCCCAGAATGTTTTCCAGAAGCACAAGCGAAAAGATAAATTCAAAGTCACATATGCTAATCAGCAAACCTTTGCATTCTGCTGTAACCTTGGGAACTGGGTCATTAATCCTTATCAAAGTTTCTATTGTTGCAGGAAGACGCTCCAGCAAAGAGAAGGCAGCTTCGTGGCGGCACGACCATTTGGTCTTAGCTTGCGATTTCAATGTTATAACCTTTTCGCCACGGGACTGTTGTACCTCCTGAAAATAGCGATGTATATTTAATTTTATGAGCAACATTGGATAGGAATTACAACATATGATACTTATTTAATGTTTCTTCTTTACATCATGTGAACTAATAAAGTGAACAAAACTTAGGGCCAAACTTATTACATGCATAACAAGATGCTTCATCCTTTTCTATGTCGTATTCAATCCAGCGATAATCATTGTACCGCTTCATTTTAAACCTTCTGTTATGACTGTAATTGGATATTGTTTAAAGATCGGTTGCCTTGGACCTTTTGGTCCGGTGAGTACTGTGGAACTAGAAGCATTTGGTACCACATAAATTTTCTCCTGTCTGATGTGGGTTTCTTCTTTGTCGTCATTCTCCTCCTCTCTCTCCTTATCCTCTTCATCGTCTACCTCTTCCTTTTCTTCATCACTGCACGATGCTTTTTCTTTATTAAGTGCTTTTTCGCTTTCATTTTCTCCTTTCACCTTGTCTGCTTTTCCGGCTCCTATTGTTATTGGAGATTCCTTAGAGTCAGAGATACCAACACCAACATCATCAACATGTGCTGCTTTTCTTGGAAGTTCTGCCTCAGCATGAAAAAACTTGAAATCTTTGACTGAGATTGTGGCAGCACACAGACAGTATCAGGAGTTCTCCCAGACAATATCAAACTTTGATGATGTTTATTCATATGTCTAACTTTGAAATCATTGTCAAAAATTTCATTGCATGCAATACATTTGACTTTGTACCTGCTGCTATGTTGTCGTTTTCGTAAGTTAATTTTTAGTTTTTCATGAAGTATGAGAAAAATACAGTAATATAAATTATAATGATGCTATTATGTACATTACTATTCAGTTTTATGTACAGTATTTAAAATGAGATGCATACAAGACAAGACCACTGTACAGGTGTATACAACCTTACAAGTGGTCAAATAAAATTAATTTGCAAAATAATTTCAGTTCACAGTTTTGTCTTCTAATCCTGTTTTCCTCCCTTTTTAATTTTTCTCTCATTGACATGATGTGATGGACCCGACAAAGTGAGGCAAAATGGAGGACCCGACACAAAGGTTGACTGGGGGGGGGGGGGGGGGGGGGGGGGTCCAGGACCACCCCCAGACCCCGCGCTTCTTACGCCTATGCATCACACTATAATTAATTATATACTGGGGAAATATTTTATTGGTTTGGCTAAGGTTAGATTAGGTTGGTTTAATTGGTGATAATTATTGTTTTTTCTGCATTATTTGGTGATAATTCTTGTTTTTTTCCGCTACTTTTTCGTGCTTTGTGCAGTGGTACTTGTCTATCCATAACACCTTAAAACTGGTGTTTTTTCATAATTCCACAACTATTGACAATATCTACTACACAAAGCATGAAAAAACATGCAACATGCAGAAAAAACAAAAATTATCACCGAACTCGGCGAACCCCTTAGCTGCATAATTATCACAAAATTTTACATGAGACCGAGCTTTATGTGAAGTGGTAGTAGATAGATCTTTTTTGGATCAACCAATGGTTGATACTTCACACTGTGCTGTCCAGGAACAAAAGCTTCACGAGGAGTCCAGTCAGTCTTGATGTAATGTTGTTGTGTAGCCCTGCTGTCCCACAAGCAAAGAAAGCAGCAATATTTCGTGTACCCACTTCGCATACCAAGGAGTCTAATCACTTTCAAATCACACCAGATATTCCACTGGTAGTTTTCATAACTAACAGCATTAAGAAGAATCACCTTGTTTTCATATGATTCTTTCAGGTGAACAGAATGTTCAATTGATACACTTGGGTAGTTGTTACCATTGTGCAAATGAACCGCTTTTAAACTGCGCTTAGATGAATCACTAAAAAGACGCCACTGTCTGGGATCATGCTGTATATCAAAGAATGAAAATAAACCTAGTATATCAGAGCAGAAGTGTGAAAAAACTATATAAGGCTATGGGTTGATTGCCTGATACCTTCATCCGTTGGAAATTTCCAGCAGATTACAGTGGAGAGTTAACGACAAAAGTCCTAAGCTTTTTCGTTAGAGAGTTATGTATGCGTAGGTCTTCAAAGGACCTCTTTATGTTTAATTGCCTTCGGTATTTGCGCTGCCTAATGGTAAAGAAAAGAATTGCCTTACCTTATTATTTCGTTGAGCCTCGCTTCTGTTCGTAGGACGCGACGATGTTTTTCGATGTAAGGCCGCGGTTCGATGGAGTTACCCAACAAGTTGCTTTGATGTAATTAATATAAGCAGTCACTACACTTAAACACCTGAAGGAATAGGCCTATCCTTTTTATAGTTATTAGGTTTTATATTAAGATGATTTCACTCAGAACTTATAGGAAGATAAAGAACATCTTCCTTGCTTAAAGCACCGCTGTAACATAAGCAGCTCAGAGTGCCGCCAGTATAATATAATCGTTAGGAATCTGCTGATTCTTCAAAGTTCGTTGACTCTTCTCTTAACGTAATTTTCATGAGTCATCAATGGAAAATTTTGAACACGAAATAATAAATTTGGTCTTCTTGTTGTTATGCAGGCCCGATGCCTACATATGGGTTCTATGTATGTATGGCAATTATTTTCATTCCCAATAGGCTATGTCGCCAATCCCGAGGCAATTTTGTAGATATTTAACTCAATAAATTAATAATTTGTATTTAATTAAGAAGTAAAGTGGGTAAAATGAGGGTATGCACACCAATACCTTGAAGTTCACACTTACGTTTTGCTCTTGAGAAGTTAAATTTTGGGCATTTAAGTAGGTGATGATCTACGGTATCTTCCATTCCAGTGCACCATTAACAGCAAAGCGAGTCCTCCAGTCTCACTCTATAAATGTGTGAAGGGAGTGCAGTGTGACCGATGCGAAGACGAGTAATAGATTACATCTATGGCTCTAATAAAAGACTGGGCCCATGGGGCAGGGGAGGAATCTGTCCTTATTGTCCCCAGGTGTATGATTTACCATGGATTTTGTACATGTGAAGGAATCCATTATAAGTGGATTTTCCAGTTAGGGTTAGAAGCAAAATAATAGAAACATGAGTGAATCTGAGAACAAAGAAGGTGAAACAAGGAAAAGTATACCAAGAGAGAAGTTTTAGGGAGTTTAATGTGTCAGTAAGGATGACCACATGTTGTTGTGGTAAATAGTTTTTAAGAAAATGGAGAGATTGATGAACTGCAAAGAGTTCCGCTCTTAAGATGAGGATGTAGCTTCCATGTAAGTGTGAGAGATAGATCAGGAATAAGTATAGCACTACCCACAAATGGGGGGTGAAGAAGAAGCTGATCCATCAGTAAAGATATGCAAACAATTTATAAATTGTAGTCGAGACCTCTGAGAAAAGGGACAAAGCAAATTGATGGCAGAGAAGTACTAAAGTAATATCTTATTGAAAACCACAGAGGGAGAGGAGAGAGGAAGCCCATTGAGGAAAATTTAATGGGTGGCAGTGATAAGGATGAGATAAGGTTCAGTGTTCTAATTATAAATGATAGGTGAGCAAAAAGCTCCAAGTGCTATTCTCTGAGCTGTGTTTATTATCACATCGTCTTTTGAGAATGGTAGAACCAGGGCCGGATTAAGTATTGTTAGGGCCGGGGGCAATGAATATTTTCGGGCCGGTGTCACTAGAAAAACACAATTCTTTACCTGATACATCATACATGAGTGATGTGATCAGCTGACTGGGATCGATCAACAGAAAACGAAACAAAAACAAAGATGTGATTACAGAAAATGTATACTTTGTTCACATAAATGGGATACTAAACTAGGTTTTGTAGAAGCGGAATCTAGAATTTTTTTTTCTTCCTCACGGTCGACCAATTATTTCAACGGTAGATTATAGCGTTTACATAGTTTCTTGGGGTCGGTCAGCATCTTGGGGCCGGTCATCATCTGGGGCCGGGGGCAAATGCCCCCTTTTCCCCCATTATAATCCGCTACTGGGTAAAACCATTGTCGAACCCCACTATTTAACACCACCTTTTCGGACAAATTATCGTTTAATCTGACGTACTGATGACGATTTGTCAGGTACAATTTAACCCAATTAAGGATATTTCCTTTAATTTCGTACATGCGAACTCAATGCAGTAAGATTTCATGCGAAAATATAGGTCATCCCATAAGTAATGCGGCATTTTTAAATTTTTTTTTTTTTTACATTTTTATCATTATTTTACGGATAGAAATAAATCAAACAACTCTTTGAAGTTATTTATATTTAAATAAATATTTATTTAAATATAAATAACTTCAAAATGCTTTGGACAAGTCGAGGAAGACCAAGGCCAAGACCAAGACCTTTTTGTCGTTTAGGTTCTAAAACACATTTTCTACAGTAATAGTGTGTTTACGTCATTTTTTGTTGTATGCTCATCTTTAAACCCAAATTGTGTTTTAGTTAAAATGTCGTACTTTATTGTGTATGATTTTTTCGAATACTTTACTTAGAGTTAGCAACATGGAAATGGAGAAGTAATTGGATAAAATGTCAGGGTTATCTGACTTAAATATAGGGCATAATCTGGCTTCGTTTAGACAGCCTAACGTTTAATTATTCTCTACCATGGAAAGTAAGTAGGCTAATACATTTAGTTATTTTCTTCGCTTGGCCCTCACATCAAAAACGTTTGTGCACCACTGATATAAACTCTATCGGGCTCATTCAGCGTTAAATTCCAAGTATAATAATAAGACTTTTGAAAGGCTCTGATACTTAGTCTGAGGAAAATTTCTACTGTCCCTTATTATAAAATTATTTTCACAGTTTACACAAGGAGTGTTTGTTTAGTCAAATCAAAATACTCGCCTTTTGGTCATTGTTTTATTATTATTCTGATGGAAAAGTTTATTTTTATCTGAAACCGGTATAACAGCTACAGATAGATAGATAGATAGATAGATAGATTAATCTTCTGCTAAAGTATATTATTCATACTTTACAGATCGTCCAAATCATGGTATCAAACTGAAAACGTGGTTTTCGCTGCCTCTTCAGTTGTCTACTGGCGACGTCATTACTTCAAGTAACATCGTTTAGTTCTGGCTCATTGGGTCAATGGCAGAGCATCTGGGGGGACAGGGAGGGCAAGTGCCCCAGAGCCCAGGCTCTCAAAGGGCCCGAGACGTTGAGGTTCCTTTACCATAAGAGGAAAATTCAAGTAACTCGTCACTTATTTTCATTTGGTGAGTAAATAAAATATCACTTATTATACAGGGTGTTTCATAACATATGGGACGCACCTTCAGGATGGATTCAGGACCTGAAAACAATGAAAAAGGCTTATATAAACATATGCCCGAAATCACTTTGTTTCCGAGTTACAGCCCGTTTTGTGTTCCAGCAATTCTTTCTGCAAACTGTTTACATGTAAACACTGCTTGCCGACAATGTTTGCGAGTGTGTACGAGACTTATTTCTTGTATGGCCTTACCAACTGTAATGTTTCGTACACTCTATGACATGTTTCAATATCGTTGAGTGTAGAGCCATCAGTCAGTCAGAGGTGCATCGCGGTGTTTCACTGTTCGTATTCGTAACTTCTTACCGTGGATAAGTGCAGTCCAGTGAAAAAACTTAAAAGTTTTTGTGCTATTCAGTGATAGCGTGCACTTGAAGTGAGAATGGAGTCTTATTCAAACAGAGAAATGGCAGACATGCACCTCATGTATGGACTTACCGAGTGTAATGCGGCCGTCTGTATGCAGAAAGGTTTCCGAATCGCCGTCTGCCAGATAAGAAGACCTTTCAGAGAATAGACGAGCGTCTTGGTGATACAGGCTCATTCAACAAGCGAGTTTCAGATGGTGGTAGACCAATCAGCGCCAGAACTGTTGAGTTGGAGGAGCGGGTCCTGAATCGCGTGGAGGAACATCCTGGTGAAAGCACCTGAAGGATAGCAGCAGCCGAGGGTGTAAGATACATAACTGTGTGGAGAATTTTATGGGAACAACAGCTTTACCCATATCATATTCAGAGTACAAGGCCTTACTGAAGCTGATTTCCCACCACAAGAGGCTTTTTGTACTTGGTTCCTTCAACAGTGTGCTCGCGATCCTCTTTTTCTATCCTCCGTGTTGTTTTCTGATGAGGCTACCTTCACAAGAAATGGCGTGATCAATTTTCGCAACACTCATCACTGGGCCGAAGAGAAACCGCATGCCATCATCCAATCAAGGCACCAACAACAATTTAGTATCAATGTATGGGCAGGACTTATTGCCAACAACTTAATCGGTCCTTTTGGTTTGCCTGGAAGATTATCAGGAGAATCCTATTCCAATTTTTTAAGGAATGATTTAAGCGATTTACTAGATGAAGTTCCTCTTGGTGTCCGACGTCGTATGTGGTTCATGCATGATGACGTTCCGCCTCATTTTAGTCGAGTAACCAGAGACTATTTGGATGATCATTTTCTTGATAAATGGATAGGCCGTGGAGGACCCACTGCGTGGCCTGCTCGCTCCCCGGACCTGAATCCACTCGATTTTTACCTGTGGGGTCATCTGAAATCCATCCTTTACGTGACACCCATTGACAACGTTGAAATGCTTCGCCAACGTGTAGAACAAGGATGCCAGAAAATCCGAGCAATACCTGGAATGTTTGAACGCGTCACGCAGTCTATGACGAGGCGTATTCAGGCGTGTATTCAAGCGCAAGGCGGTCATTTTGAGCATTTCCTTTAAAGGTAAGGGGGATACTTGCTGTAACTCGGAAACAAAGCGATTTCGGGCATATGTTTATATAAACTTCTTTCATTGTTTTCAGGTCCTGAATCCATCCTGAAAGTGCGTCCCACATGTTATGAAACACCGTGTGTGTGTGTGTATACACTTTAGCTTAATATATACAAGCAATGCTGCATTAATCACCTTAGTCATCATATTGTTTTGGGACAACACTGACTCTTCTTCTTCTAGATTTTCTAACACACGCTTGCTAAAGGCAGCTTACAACTACTATATACAGCATCTGTATTTAATAATGAAATTATACTCATCTATGAAAACTGTATATATATGTAAGTAAATAAACGTTCAAAGCGTTTCCCAATTAATTCAAAACACGTGAATGTAATTCATAGGCTGATCCAGATGGGGGGGGGGGGGGCAGTCTTTGATGCAAAGTTTATTGAGTTCCAAAACAATGTGTGCAGGAAGTGGAAGGTCATACTTACGTAATAATTCTCGTGAGAGAAAGTCAAGTATGTCGTCAATTGACACTTTTGTGAATGAACAAACGTCGAAACTGATCAATCTATCGTTAGTTTCAGTGCGTATATTATTAAGTTTTTCGGTAAGATCCATGACATTTTTTACATGTAAATCAGAGATAGTTCCGAGAATGAGGGACAAATTCCGTGAGAACAGGACAGTAATACCCTTTATGGCCATTTGTCAGAATTGGTACATTCAGGAGGTATAGCTAAAAGTTCGCGGAGGTGGCTTTTAATAAAGGTCTCTGGCTTACCAAACCGTTTCTTTAATATATCCCAAGCCACATTATAATTAGCCTCTGTTAATGCTAATCCTGCTATTGTCTTCGCTGCTTCCCCTTCCAACTTCCAAGAGGGACTGCAAATAATTAAACTTCTCCACAGCACTTAACACTTGACTAGAATGAACTGCTGACTGAAAACTGTCTGCCCATCTCTAACTGTACTGAGCTGCTAAACTCTTTTGTTCCGTGACATACTTTAATTATGTTATCAATAATTCACTGGGAAACAAAACAAAAATTTTTTCTTGATGCCTGATATTTTAGACCTTATTCTGGATATTTTCATGCCACTGATTCAGAAAATATCATCCATTTTGTTCTAGCAGCTCTAGTTTTTTAGATATTGCATACGTCATTACCTACTTTATTACCCTTCTGGAACGGTATTATGAGTTGCTCGTAAATCTAAATGCATCGGTATAATTAAATTGTAACTATGATTTTGCTGATGTTGCTGTTTTGCATGTGTATTGTACATGTACTAACGTGAATTCTTTCCTGTTACAGGTGTTGACATGGCTTCATCACGAAGAAAGTGTTTAAATCATCCAGATGTGTTTTGTTTTATCTGCGGAGAGTACACGTTCATTGAACAGAGAAAAACTATTACTGATTTTGTGAAAAAAGCTTATTTTGCCTATTTCAAAGTACAACTAGGGGACCAAGATAAGCCATGGGCTCCTCATGTTGTTTGTAAAACGTGTACGAAGCATCTGCGGCAATGGACCAACGGAAAGAGGAGGTGCCTGAAATTTGGTATACCAATGGTATGGAGAGAACAGAGAAACCACAGTGATGACTGTTACTTTTGTTTGGTGAATATAAAGGGCATCAATGGACGTAACCGGAGTAAATGGACGTATCTTGACATAGACTCAGCTAGACGGCCTGTTTCACATTCAGATGAGATACCTGTCCCATCATTCAGCCATCTTCCAGAGCTCCCTCAAGAAGATGATGAATCTGCTACTGACAAAGAAAGCATATGTGGGCAAAATGACAGTGATTTCGAAGGACCGTCATCAGTTGCAGAAGATTTTAGTCAACACGAATTAAACGACCTCATAAGGGACTTAAGTCTTTCGAAGAAATCGTCTGAATTGTTAGCTTCCAGGCTGGGAGAAAAAAATTTACTGCTGCCGGGAACCAAAATCACGTTATATCGAGACAGAGAAAAGGATTTACTGCCCTTCTTCTCAAAAGAGAACGATTTAGTTTTCTGCAACAATGTGCGCGGATTGCTGATGAAAATGGGCATATCGGAATACACACCAAGTGAATGGCGGTTATTCATAGATAGCTCCAAACGGAGCCTAAAATGTGTTCTTCTACACAACGGCAACAGATACAGATCAATCCCAATTGGTCACTCAGTCATTAAGCTTAAATCCTCTTGCTCTATAGCAGCAATGACTTTTGTAATTAGACCTTTGTAGGCCCTTCTCTTTTTTCTTAACTTGTTCAATTCAGCTGCACTCATCTTCAATGCAAACAAACAACTGGGCTCAATGTCAAGTAAGCTGAATTGGCCAAAATACTTAATTAACCAAACTGACCAAACTCAAAATTTGCCTTTTGTCAAATAAATTGAATTACCTGGTTGGGTACTAACCAACCACCAGTCTGGAATACCAAATTTTCTTCCACAGACTAACAGCCAAGTTTCGCAATTGGGCGACCAAACTTTCTACCCTGGGACCTTAACTCAAATTATGTTCAGACCGTCCAAGCCTAACTCTAATAGGCTACAATTTGCACAATCAAAACGTTGCCGAAAAATAGTCACTGACTTAGTCTTAGGCTAGAATCCAGTTCGAAGGACCATGTTATTTTATTTATTTTGATTGTGTTCAGAATCCCAGCTGAGCCTTGAACGGCCAAGCTCTGAGGGGCTACTTTAACTTATAGCCTAAGTTAAGCAAGACTAAACAAACTTACGGATTTGGAGGTCCTATTAGGTCTTACCTCAGGGTTGCTGACTCGATGTGGGCCTACTTTAGGCCTCAGTAGCATAAAATTAAGAAGAAAAAAAAGGGCACTATTTATGGTCTTTCTAAAACTTGCAACAACACAACCTGCACCATTGTACGATGCAACAATCCTGTATCTAAACAACCAAACTGAATTGCAAGAGAGCTTTCTATAAGACCACGTCCTGGTAAGTGTCGCATTCAACACTAGTAGAAAGGAAGCGTCAGTGCCTCCAAAAAATGATGCTACAAGAGTGCCCTAACAATGATGCCACAGGAGCCCAAAAATGCTAGCTCAAAATTATGCGAATTTTTCACTACCCTTACAATTATGAGATGGATATATATATACCTTAATATATACAAGCAATGCTGCATCAATCAGCTTAGTCATCATATCGCCTTGGGCGCACTGGGTCTTCCAGATTTTCTAACAAAAGGAGGGTGAGTGGTTTCCGGTGAAAGTGGGTCTACAGCAGGGTTGTGTGATATCTTCATGGTTGTTTGATGTGTTTATAGACGGGGTGGTAAAAGAGGTGAATGCAAAGGTCATGGGGAGGGGAGCGGGAATGGTTTTTGGGAAGTGAATCAGTTGTTGTACGCGAATGATACGGCTCTGGTGGCGGACTCGAGAGAAAAGCTACACAGACTGGTAACGAAGTTCGGGAGGGTGTGTGAAAGAAGGAAGCGAAGAATAAATGTGAATAAGAGTAAGGTTACGTGGTGCTGTAAAAGGGAGGTTCGTGAGAGACTGAGTGTAAGTTTGTATGGTGAGGAACTGGAAGAAGTGGCATGTTTCAGGTACTTATGGGTGGATGTGGCGAGGAATGGGACTATGGAGGCGGAGGTGAGTCACAGGGTGGAAGGGGCAAAGGTACTGAGTGCCCTAAGAAGTGTTCGGGAGGAGAAATCAGTGTCTATGGTTGCGAAGATGGGTATGTATGAAGTAGTGCCAACAGTGTTGCATGGGTGTGTGGCTTGGGTGGCGAATGCGAAGGAAAAGAAAAGGGTGGATGTACTAGAAATGAAATGCTTAAGGACGATATGTGGAGTGAGGCGGATTGATCGTGTGAGAAACACTGTTACCCGTGAGAGGTGTGGGAGTCGAAGGAGTCTTGTGGAGAGAGTAGATGATGAAGTGTTAAAATGGTTTGGGCATATGGAGAGGATGAGTGAGAAGATGGTAAAGGGGATTTACGTGTCGGAGGCGGGCGAAGGGGGAAAGGGGGAGGGGTACACTGAGGAGGAGATGGAAGGATGGGGTGAAGGAAGCTTTGGGTCAGCGAGTCCTGGACGTCTGGGAGGGTGAACGATGCACGCTAGATAGGAAAAAGTGGAGCGATGTGGTGTATGGGGGCGAGGGGCTGGCAATGTGCCGGCTCAGAGTGCATGAAGCGGTCTGGGTAGACCGTGTGGAGTAGTCTGCGGGGCTGGGCTGTGGATAATGTTGCCCTGAGGCAGGTGCATTATTGTCATGACAGGTGAAGTGAATACGAGTGATTGAGGCAGTTCCTGCCTGTTCCTGAGCCGACCTCACTACAGTGGGAGAGGCGTTTGGGTATAATTTTTTTTTTATATATATACACATGATACGCCCCGGTGGTGTAGTGGTTAGCAGCATCACTAACTACGAATCCGTCGGCCCCGGGATCGAGATCCGGTGACGACAGGCGGCGCGCAGCAAGCCCCGTGTATTTATACTTCCACACAATAAAAATTGGTTGCTAGATAAATGGGTTCCCTGGGTAGCCTAATGGTTCAGATTCCACGTTAAACTGTAAGGTAGTGTGACAAGCTCGACCTTCGTAAAAATGAACAATTGGGGAAGCAAAATCCAAGGTGTTATATATATATATAATATATATATATATATATATATATATATATACATAGGGTTTCTGCCCTATGTAGGAGAATTACGACTTCTGACTGATCGAGGCCCGTGGTGTAGTGGTAGCATATCTGACCGGCAATCGGAAGATCCTGGGTTCGATTCCCGGGCGGTCACCTCATTTTTCATTTGTTCGTTATTCTCTTCCTCGTGTGCAGAACACTCCTCTATACTTACGTCGTTTCTATACATTAATATACTGCGTGGTCATTGCAGTTAAATGTGTGTATATATGTATATATATATATATGTATATATATATATATATATATATATATATATATATTACTTTTTTTACTTACTTTTGTTGAGTTTGAACGACGGTTCAGGATCGACCTGCGGTCGACCCCTCTGCAGCATCCCGCCTCATTTGCGGGACTTGGTGAAGGATGGAATTGCTCTCTGATCGCCTCCTGCCCTCGTAGCCAGCCACGCATGGCTGGTCAGGGACTTTGCACAAGAATCTGTCCAGCTGGTTCTTGAAGTTATTCAGGTTGGTGTGCTGGAGATTCCTCATTTCTTTTGGAAGGACATTGAAAAGCTTTGGGCCCCGTATTCTGAGGGTATTTTCCATCCTCGTTTTCATGGATCCTTGTCCCACCGCAGCTGGGACCGTACAAAATCTGCCTCTTCTCTCATTCCAGTTTGTTTCTATTTCATTTCTGAGGTTAGGGACAGAGCCCTCAAGTATGTTCCATATGTATATTATTGTGTACCGCTCTCGCCTTCTTTCAAGAGAGTAGAGTTCCAGGGATTGTAGTCGAGACCAGTAGTCTTCACCTTCCGTTTCCTCTATCTTAGACGTAAAAGTCCTTTGTATAGCTTCAATGCTCGCAATGTCTCTTTTTCTGTGTGGGCTTGTGAGTACTGAGCAATACTCAATTATTGGTAGGACTAGACTCTTCCATAATTTGAGCATGATGTTTGCTTTTCTGCTGCGGAAGCTCCTCCAGATGATTCCCATTATTTTTCTAGCCGTTGTGATTTTGATTTTATAGTGTTCTCTGAATTCTGCATCCGACGACATTATTACTCCAAGATCCCTGATGGATTTGGTGTTATCTGTTTGGCTTGCGGAGTTTTGTACCCTTTTTCTGGAGCTCTTTGTTATTACCATATCTTAGAAGTTGGAATTTTTCTTCGTTGAACTTCATATTGTTGTCTTCTGCCCACTGGAATAATGTTTCAATGTCGTTTTGTAGTTTTCTTATGTCATCTTCGTTCAATATTTCCTTACATATCTTCGTGTCATCTGCGAAGCATGATACAATACTGTCCTTAATATCTGCATCAATATCTGCAATCATTATTATGAACAGCAAGGGAGCTAATACTGTTGTGGGACAGAGCTCACGACTTCCGAGACTTCCGATTTAACTCCGTTTACCACCACTCTTTGCGTTCTTTGCGTCAAGAAATTAAATATCCACCTTCCTAGCTTTCCAGTAATTCCTGTATCCTTAAGTTGTGTGCTATGATTCCATGGTCACATTTATCGAAGGCTTTAGCAAAATCAGTATATTACATCAATGTTTTGTCCTCGACACAATGTTCCTAATATTTTCTCCTGGTGGTCTAGTAGCTGTGACAGGCATGATCTACCCGCCCTGAAGCCATGTTGATTTGGGTTGTATAAGTCTTTTTCTTGTAGCAGTAGGTAATTTTGGCTCTAATTATGCGTTCAAAACACTTTATAAGGTGTGAGGTGAGAGCCACTGGCCGATAATTTTTTGGCATTACTCTGTTACCACCTTTAAATAGAGGGGCAATATTCGCGTTCTTTAAGGGGAGTGGAATTTGTCCTGTGTCGAGTGATTTCCTCCATAGTAAGCATAGCGGTTTTGCAATACTCTCTTTGCATTTCTTCAGAAATGTGGCACTCCATGTGTCTGGCCCTGGCGCTGAATTGTCTCGCATCTGTGATAAGGCCGTAATTACATCTCCTTCCGTGAACTCGATGTCCATTAAAAGGTTTGTGCCGGGATTTGTTCTTGGTTGATCTGTTTCAATGTCGAAAAACTCGTCTGGGTTTTCCACTTCCATCTCGGACTTAGGGGTGCTAAACACAGATTTAAATTGTTCCCTAAGCAGTTCACTTATTTCTTTCGGGTCATTTGTGTATTCGGCCTCCCCGTCTATCAACGGTCCAATACTCTCTTTACACTTCATTTTCCTTTTCGCAAGAGTGTAAAAGTATTTTGGGTTATTTTTTATGTTTTCTGCTACCTTGTTTTCCTCCTCGTTTGTCTTATGTATGAATGTTTGCTTTAGGTCCATTTCTATTTCGCCAAGTTTCCTCTCTAGTTTGAGTCTCTTTGCATCAGTTCTGCATCTGTGGAGATGTTTTACGGTTTGTCTTCGTTGCCTGAATAGAGTCCTGATTTTCCTCTCGAGCTTGCTACGTTTTCTTTCCTGTCTCTCTGGAATATGTTTCAGTATTATAGGTTTGGTTTCCGTCTCTATTATACATAGTATTTCTTGGGGAGTCTTCTCGTGTAGTAGCAGTTCCCAATTTACCTCCTTTAAATCTTTATTTACGTTTTCCCAATTTACTTTCTTTGAATTTATGTTTAAGCCTTCAAATATTCCATCTGCCTCTCTGGGATGCGTTTTCGGACCTCTGGGTGCTAACTTCAATTGTATATCGATGAGGTTATGGTCGGAGAACTTTGTGTGCGTTACTTTTTTATTTATTATTATCTCGTTGTTATTTGTCCACATTAAATCCAAAACGTTCTCCTTTCTCGTGGCTTCACAGATTTCCTAGGTAAGGGCGTAATGTTCCATAATATCTAATAGCATTGTTGCTTGGGTTCTGTCATCTTTAGTAATGTTGCCATGAAACTTCTCAACATATATAACTTCGTCATTTTTCTTCCATGATATGAATGGGAAATTAAAATCTCCGAAAATTAGAATATTTGTTGCTGGAGTTTCAAGTAATTTTAATATGTTTTCTATTTCATTTGTAGCAAATTGGAATTCACTTTTTGTGGTGTTTGGGGTCTGTAGATGTTCATAATGGTTAGGTTCAGTTCTTTTACTTCTAATATAATAACTTCAACTGTGCTGTTTGATTTCTTTACCCTCACTTCACATGTGTAAGTGTTTTTCACGTAGATACAACACCCTCCTCCTCGTCTAGCCACTCTATCTGCTCTGTATATGTTGTAGTCCAGCAATGCTATTTCAGTATTCTCGATGCAGTTTTCACAGCCTTTTTCGCACTTATGTAAGTGTGTTTCCGTTAGGCCTATGATATCTATACTGGTTTCCGTAGCTAAATTTTGCAAGTATTGTAATTTGCAGTCTGCATGGTCCGTATAGAGGGCTTGTATATTTGTGTATAATACATTTACCGGGTTTCTTCTAAGCTTCGTGTTCGATTTTCTTAAATGATGGTCGTTTCCTGGTCGATGTCGGTTCCTGTTTGGTGTTATTGGTTGGGCCGCTGCATTTGGGAGTATTGGGGTTGAGGCCCGTGATACCACTGTTGTTGTTGTATTATTGGTGGGTGGTGTTGAATAGGGGGTTGATGTGCGTAATGTTGTGGTGCATATGTTTGCGGCGTTCTGTCTCTCCTTGTTAGAAGGGCAAGCTGAGCTTTTATTATTCTCATTTCTTCTAAAAAATATGTTTCATTATTCTTGCTATTTCTTCTATGTCGAATATGATCTGTTCTTTCCCGTTCTCTTCTTTGCGTACCCTTTATGTGAAAAAGCGGGTGTATATATATATATATATGTGTATATATATATATATATATATATATATATATATATATATATATAATATATATATATATATATATATATATAATATATATATATATATATATACACAGGGCGTCCCAAAGAAATGTATACACACTTTAACAGCTGATAGCTCAATTGATGTTTCTTTCTTTCCAAGTTAAACCCATTAGAATTAATAATGGCAGTCAGACTAAGCTTTGAACAAAGGAAATTCATTCTAAAATGCTACTGGAAGTGTGAAAACGCAGTTGAAGTGCAAAGACAGTTTAGGAGGGAGTTTCAAACAGATCCACCAACGCGACTTACCATCACTCGAATTAGAGATAAGTTTGAAGCCGATGGAACTGTTCAGAATGTCCACAAGAAGCGTTCCGGAAGACCACGGACATCGACAAGCCCCACAAAGC